>CM053026.1:123855323-124435323 GCA_028564925.1 Lithobates sylvaticus
TACTGCATTAAACTTTAGAAAGAAACCCTTTTAAACCTATTACGGAGTTTGAGTATTTAGACTACTGTACACACTTACTCAGTCCCTGTTTGACTATCCTTAGCCAGGTCTTCGTCAAGAGGTGCTTCTTTAGGACTGTCATCAGAAGTCTACAAAATCAAATATACAAAATATTCAACAGAAAAGAAAAGGATAAGCAGAGCTAATACACACCATACTTATCAGAATCATCCCCATCCCCTATTTCAGCAATAAGGCCCAAATGCAGAAGTAATGATGGATTGGAGTAAAATCTTTTTCCCTGTGCCATCATTTAGTTAAGACCTTTCCAACAGCTACTGACCCCCCCCCCCCAAATATACTATGTTCTTGGTGCAGTGACTTCCCCTTTCTTCAAAAGCTGTCATTCAGTAACCACAAGTAAAAATAAATGCTTAGGGGCCCTCATTTAGGCTGACACGGTCCATTGAATTGGATTGGATACATACAGAGAAATCATGGATTATTTTTTTAAGCACCAATATATTAAGAAAAATAAAAATTTTATTATAACACATTTACAAAATATCTTAAAAGCATATTTATAAAAAAAAAAAAAAAAAAAAAAAGTGAATACACACTTTTTCAAACAATAATCGACACAACCAACTCGAACCACTGGATTTGTTTAGTTGTCATTTACTGCTTTTTTGCACAGCATTTTTGCACAATCACTTTTTAAATGTTTTTTTTATTATCATAATTGGATACCAGTTTATTAAGCGCCACAGTTCCTATTTTTGACATATACATACTTACCCATGTGTGAAATATTGATAAGCTCTGGAAGAAGCATTGTATTGCGAAACATGTAGAGCTTGCATCTCCAAAGCGCTATTCTGCTTCCACTCTGCTAAGGGATATTCCCAGTGGTTGTTACATTTACTGACACTGAGTGGTTAGAGTTGGGTGTGTTGATTATTGTTTGTAAAAAAGTCTGTATTCACTTTTTTATGTTTTTAAGATATTTTGTAAATGTGTTATAATAAAAAGTAATTTTTTTTTAATATATTGGTGCGTAAAAAAAAAAAAAAAACATGATTTCTCTCTATGTATCCAATCTCAGTTAATAGAATGTGGCACTTTTTCCCCACTGTCTATACACCCACAGTACCATCCTGTGGTGGTGTATTATTGCTAGTCTATCCGTTGAATTTGTTCCCACTGACTAGTGAGGGTGCAGGCTGAGGAAAGGTTAGTCCAGACCCAAAAGCACACTGTAAAAATAGGAAGAGACACAGCACACCTAGTGGTTAGCAGGTAAAAGCATAGTTGAACCACACCGTTCAGTCCAAGCCCCAACATGTTTCACCCCGCCCCCTAGGCTTAATCATGGAGGTAGGCAGGGGGGAAACAGATTAGGAACGTGGCCTGGATGAATCGAACTGAGGTTGCTTTTCCCTGCTAATCACTAGGGCCGGGCGAGATATGCAGCGGCCGAGCTATCTCTTACTGTAGAGTGTCAAACATTTGTTAATTCTAGGAAAATGAAGAATGAAAGAAAAAAAAAAGAAAAATGAACAGTTACAAAAATTTGACATAAATTTTTTTTGTAAAGGTGCATTCACACCAATGCCGATTACATGCAAGAACCCCAGCGGGAATTCCTGGCGATAGCTGTGCAAGGCACCCCCTTTGAAAGCAATGGCAGCTGATTATGGCCATTCACAAGTAATCGCACATGCCTCGATTACATTAATCATTTCTTCTTCTTCTTCTTCTTCGTCTTATTATTATTATTATAATACAGGATTTATATAGCGACAACAGTTTGTGAAGTGCTTTACAATATAAAGGGAGACAATAGAGCAACAATACAATTCAATACAAGAGGTTTAGGAGGTCCCTGCTCCTGGGAGCTTACAATCTTGTAGGGAGGGGCTGGTGGAACAAAAGGCAATAACTATGAAGGATGAACTGATGGGAGAAATAGAAGATTTGGTTATTAGCTGAAGGCAGGATAGGCTTCCCTGAAGAGATGAGTTTTCAGGTATTGCCTAAAAGTGGACAGAGTAGGAGATAGCTGGACAGATCGGGGTAGGGAGTTCCAGAGGATGGGAGAGGCTCTGGGGGAAGTCCTGGAGATGAGCATGGGATGAGGAGCCAAGGGAGCTATAGAGCAGGAGGTCTTGCTGAAGGTCATGATGTAGCTTGGGAAATTTTGCACGTTATTGTTAGTGCTTTGAATTCTAATAGTTGGGCAATGGTAAGCCAGGGGAGGGATTGGCAGCGAGGGGTGGCGGACACTGAATGGATGGTAAGGTAGAGGTGTCTGGCAGCAGCATTTGAAAGCCTGAAGAGCGGGACAGCCAGCAAAGAGGCAGGCCAATGAGGAGGGCGTTACAATAGTCAAGGTGAGAGATAACACAGAGGTAAAGTCTGCAAGATTTGGACAGCGATTGGATTTGGGGCTGAAAGGACAGGTCAGAGTCCAAGATTACACCTAGCACCCTGGCATGAGAGGAGGGACTGATGGTTGTAATATTGATCTTGATGGAGAAGTCAGCGGAGGAGGCACGGGCCAGAGGAAATATTATGAGCTTCGTTTTAAAAAGATTAGAGTTATATTAAGTGGTGTGACATCCGTGCTGATATGTCAGTTAGTAATGTGAGAGGAGACTGAAGGAGTGAGGTGAGGAGTAGAGAGAGAGATTTGTGTGTCGTCAGCATGCAAGTGATCAGCCCTGGATGCAGGCTGCCTGTGTGCAGGGCCCATTTCCCAATTGCCATTTAATGGGGCTGCCTCCCACACCTAATCACTGGAAATCCCCACTGAGGTTTTTGCATGTAATCACTGTACAGTTGTCAGAGATGTCTATGCCAATAAATTCTTGATAATAATTAAGATTAAATAAGATTAATCTCTAGAAAAAGTAAAACATTCTCCCTTGTAGTGGGCAGGGGCTGTGCCTGCACTGCAAAGGGTTAAATACTGGTGTCTGTCTAGTGGATGGGAAAAGCACTTCTACTTACCTAATCCTTTACACCCCTGGCACATAGTACTCCCCCCACGCTCTAAGGATGTACTGTTTCTCAGTGTTCTCACAGCCAATGCAGGGCAGAGGGCCCTGCATCCGTCTTAATGATATCAGAGGACCTTCCATAATGGGAATGCAAGTGGATGGTGCTGCAAGGACTGGCCTAGCAGCCCAGAGAAGCTTGCTGGAGCAGGGAATCAGTAAAATTGCTTTTCCCAGTCCCTGGATAGATACGAGCATAGAACGCATGCAGCACAGGTGCAGCCACACTGCAAAGTTCGATTTTTTTACTTCTGGAGTTCAGCTATAATTTTCTACATGAGTTAACATACCAAGTGACAACTAGTTTCAAAGACGGAATCCTCCTGACTGGTTTCCATCGGAACATTGTCAAAGGAGCCAGTTTGATCAGCCAATGTCTGTGAGCCGGGAATCACGCTCAAACTTTCCTGTAAACTAAATACAAAAGAAAAATAAAATACAAACATCTGCTAGAATTTTTCAACTGCTCAGTTATGTCTGTCAAAAGAGGCCTGAAGTGCAGGATTTCCGCCAATCATAAATGCTTTTTAAATCCTCTACTTTTCTCTTATACGCAATATTTGTTTCCATGTAAATTTTAGCACTTGTTCACAGTAGTCCACTCCTCGCTCGGTTGATCACTATCCCTTGTAAATACACATCAATGCAATACAATAAGGTCACATTACATTTTTTAAGGAGGTCCTGTCACACAACTTGAAAAAAGTAAAGAAAAACCAAGTATTCTAAATGCTTACTTGCAGCACTTGGATGGTTCAGGAGTGGAGAACGGATAGAGGAAGATGATTTTACTGTCTGTTCCATAGGCTTCTTTCGCTAAAAGATGGGCATTCTTGCCACCAGTAGCATCTTTGATAATGGTATTAAGGAGAAACCCAAAGAGACATTGTCCCTCGAAGGCCAATGCCAATTAGACATTTCTTAGAGGTGGGTTCCAAAGTCACTTTAAAAGAGGAGCTCCAGTCTCCCCCCCCAATAATTAAAAGTCAGAAGCTACAAATATTGTAGCGGCTGACTTTTAATATCAAAACATTTAGCTGTCTAGGGATGTCCTCACCCAAACAGATTTTTCAATCGGGTTTGGATCCAGGCGCCGGCATCTTAACTATGCAACAAAAAACAGGAAATCGCCCGGGACTTTAAATGCAGTCTCAAAATGTATTAAAATTGTCATGCAAACAACATGCATCATAGCCAAGCCACTGAAATGATTCATACAGTAAAAAAAAATGTCATTACACGTATCATGGTATAAAATGTAAATTGCAAAGTACACAGGCATGAAAGGTATCCCAGTGCATTCTGCGTAGGCGCGCCCCCATTTGGTGGCAAGCATCTTTCACGTTTGCGTGCCTTGGCGTTGGAGGCCGAGATCACTTGGCCCCCTGGGGATATAAATCGAGGGCTAGTCGTGGCTGGCATCTGTTTGTATCTTCCCATTTCCAGCCCCCCGTTTGTGCTCTGTTGGGTTGGTCTTTCCTCTGCCTCCTCAGCTCCCGAGCCAGACGCTCATTACTGCCGCCTCTGGGTATTCAGCAATTGGTAGTCTGATCCAGCCTCTGGCGAGTATAGAGCCATGCGTTTTGGACCCTCTTGACTAATTGTCATGATACCATCTCTGTTGACACTTATTTGGTTCATTATACCCCCTACAGATGTACTACACACATCTACCCTTGATGAAGCGAGCATGGTCTTGCGAAACGCGGTGGGATACTTTTCATGCCTGTGTACTTTGCAATTTACATTTTATACCAGGATACGTGTAATGACATTTTTTACTGTATGTATCATTTCAGTGGCTTGGCTATGATTCATGTTGTTTATGTTTGCATGACAATTTTAATAAAATTTGAGACTGCATTTACTTTGTCAATTTTTGGCTAACCGCATTCACCTCATTTAAAGTCCCGGGGCGATTTCCTGTTTTTTGTCTGACTGGAAGTGAAAGCAGGTACCGGTCATAACCAGGTAACCCGCCCCCCCGCCTTCAAAAAGCACCAAATGAGGAGGAGGGGGGGGGTGCATTCAAGCAGAACTTCCGCTGTCCTTTACATATGCAAAGGCAGAAGACCAGAAAAAAAAAAAAAAAAAAAGAACATAAAACCTCCAGCAGCCTGTCAATACTGTAGCTTAAAAACTAAAAACTGCAACCATTTGCTCCAAAGCGTTCTATAACCAAGAGATACACCACAGCAGTGGTTGGACCTCTTTTAAAGTAAAGTTTACCAATCAAAAGTTTGGCAAAAAAGTAAGGTCTTAGCCAAAATGGGGTGATGAGTAGGGCCCGCCAGTAGGAAAAGGGAGAGGCTTCCAATCACTTATTGTTGGGACCTAAAAGACAGGTGTATCCTCCACTGGTATGGTAGTTGCTTTATTAAAGCCCAACTCCAAAAAAATAAAAATAATTATTCACTGTAAAAGGTTAACTCTAGGAACATGAAGAATGAGATGGAATGCTACTTGCTATCGCATGTGGGCTGTCCCTTGCAATTATTTCATACAATGCAGAGCTTTTGGAAGCTCTAGGAGCAGTATACCGAAGAATCTTGACCGAAGAAAAAAAAAAAATGTTGAAAGTGGTGCTTCTACACAACAGAGCTGTTCATCTTCCTAGTTCAATAGGAAAAAACTAAGGCCAGCTATAGACGTTTTGAACCTCGTTCAAACCATGTATGGGCAGGGTGAATGTACCCAAGTTGATCAATTTAACTTGGGTACAACCAGTCTGCCAGATTTTACATACAGTCATCGCTATACAGCTTGTATAGCTGCTAGCAATAATTATCACAATAATCCTGGCTTCCCCCACCTGTGGCTGCAGGAAAGAAATTTGCTCTGTGCATGGCCTGCCTTAGGCATGGTGGGCTTATCCTAGGCTGGCCTGGTTTTTTGTTTTCCAGTCTCCAAACACTCGATAGGCATCAGTATAACCCGAAAGTAAAAGAATTACTGTGTCCCTCAATTCACAAGTAATCCCTTCTTGGTAAATCCCCCACCCCATAAAATAAGGTCTTAAAGCTTGTTTAGTCTAAATGGATAGAACAAATAGGAATACTGAATTCCTTGCTCCTCCGAAGGCCTGTACTCTCCTCCGCTCCAGCCCATGAATGCGAGCGTGCCCTCAAGAACCTATTTTACAAATGTTGAACCACTACACAATGAAGTCTGTGAGTGGGCAGCAGCAACAATGGTGAAAAAGGGGGAGCTTTGTGCTTTTCGCTGACAGGAGTTTTAATGCTGCTTTAATAAGCATTTACTTTAAAACATCTTCTTAATACAGTTACAAATAAAACTAATTGTTGCATCAAGGTCAGCAGAAGTGTCAGAGCTTGCTACCCTTAGACCCCTTTCACTCTTGGCGGGTTTCAGTTGCTTTAGTGCTAGAAATAGCCTCTGCAGAGCACCTGAAAACCGCCTCCCATTTATTCCAGTCTGACTTTTCACACTCGAGCAGTGCGCTTGTGGGACGTTCTGAAAAGTCCTGCCAGCAGCATCTTTGGGGCGGGTTGGGAATCGCTGTATTTAGCGCTCCCAAAAAGCCATGCCCATTCATTCAATGAATGGGCAGCATTTTCGAAGCGACTTAAAAGTGATTTGAAAGCGCCGCAAAACGGGAGTTTTTAACCCTTTTTTGGGGTTAAAAGTGCCCTGCTAGCAGCTAAAACAAGCGGCGCTTTAGTGCTAATGGCCGGCGTTTTTAGTGTGACAGCAGCCTTAAGGCAAACATAATAACTTGACTTTCCATACCACATCCTACCAATGGCTACAAAAATTATTTCTTTGAAATTACATGTGAAACAAACCTGGATATGTCATCAGGCTCTGAAAAGCACTCGCTTTCTTCAGTATACAGAATCAGTGAGGACTCTTCTGCACATGTAAGAACCTCTGATTGTGTGAAGCTAGGCTCTCCGGATTCGATACACATCAGCGAGTCAGCATCATCTGGGAAAGCAGAGCCTGTAGCTATAAAAGAAACGTTAAGACAGAAAAAAAAAAAAAGACAATAATTATACATCAATTCATGTACAAAATATCAGAAACTAAAGCAAAAGAAACTCAAATAAATAAAAGTTACCACATGGCATAACCCCAAGTCAAATTCAGCAAAAACCAAACCCTCTGTTGAATTGTTAGGACGGAAAAAAAAAATGTGAATTGTATATGACTAGTAGCAAACCGCATCCGTAAAAAATTCCAACCAGCACCTTATGGTAAAAGATGTGTATCTATGTTTTAGCCTGGCCTTACATTTTTCATCAACTGCATCCTTCTGAGGACTTGGCACATCAATGTTACCATCTTCTGTATCTTCTGGCTCCACTTCTTTATCGGTAGACTTTTTTTTACGTTTTTTTTTCTTTTTCTCTCTCGTGGTGTCTGGCGCTTCCTGAACATCTTCAAGGTTCTTGTCGTTCACTGCCAACTCAGAACCTTTAACTTGGTCAGAAGCTCTTTCTGCATTACAGAGATACAAATACAACCAGGACAATAAAAAAGGAGCACACTGAAACGGCTCACTCACATACAGAACAGGTAAAATAACAGGACTAGCAAAGATTCTTCAATATTGCATTTACAGTGCCTTGAAAAAATATTCATACCCCTTGAAAAAAAAATTTTCATGCTACAACCAAAAACGTAAATGCATATTTTTTTTACAAAAATACTGTTTATTGAAGAAAGGTGTAAATGAGACATTGTCAAAGGAAAAAATAAACACACACAATCGAAAACCTGAATAGCTACTAGTGTTTGCAGTACATCATATAGTACATAAATGAACAATTGCAATTGGGAGATTGTTAAAGTTCCATATATACCATAACAATGGAGTTTAGGCATCTACAGTATCAATTTCTGTACAAGTGGAAGCGGCATCCAACCAGTTGTCCCATATTTTGTGGCATTTAGGTGGACAGCCACCGTGAGTATATAGGACTTTTTTGTATGGCAACGACATATTTACCGCCATTTTCCATTCATTTAAAGTGGGCTGTAATGGTCTCAACCACTTCTTCGTGATCAGCAGTCTAGCTGTGAAGAGGGATTCTTGCAGGAACATATGAAGGAATTTGTCTGCATTTGGGTCAGGGAATAGGCCTAACGTAAATGCATTTTATTGGGATTTTATGTGATAGACCAACACAAAGTGGCACATAATTGTGAACTCAAAGGAACATGTTAAATGGTTTTCAATTATGTGCCACTTTGTGTTGGTCTATCACATAAAATCCCAATAAAATACATTTATGTTTTTGGTTGCAACATGAAAAAATATTTAAAGGGTTAACACCAAAATGTCAAGGGTTATGAATACTTTTTCAAGGCATTGTACACTTAGAGAATAAAAACAGAAGAATCTATAGCTGTTATTTCAAGATCACTAACCAGTTTGTGAGTGGACCTTACCTGGTTTCAAAAACTGTATGTTACATTATAAAGAATCCTATAAAATATAAAAATGCATTGCAGTTCTTTGGTGCGTGTGCACATCTGTGTAGTAAATAGAAGACAAACAGCACATGGACTGAAATCAGCCACATCACAGTAGAACAGGGATTCTCACTCAAAGTCCAACTCCAGGTTTCATATAACTTTAAAATCATTTGTTTGGGACAAGCTGGTCCAAATAAACCATTTCCTTCACTAACGCATGTAGCCCGTTTGCTCTGTATAAAGTGTATGTAGCATCAGCTACATGCAGTACTTTGTTCCGACAGAGGTAGAGGAGGGACTTCCCTTCCTATCCCTGGAACAAAATCGAGTTGGGCCGAGTGCTGCTCAGCCATTCACAGGAAGCCTTGTCTTATGAACACAATGCTTCCTCTGATTGGCTGAGGTAGAGATCGTGACATAATTCGCCCACCTCTCCACTTCAGCTAATCAGAAGAAGTCTTGTAGTCAATCCTAAAATATAACATTTCATGTAAATGACTTGATTTTGTTCCAGAAATGCGATGGAAGTCTCCGTACCACTGCCACAACACAGCACTGTACACTGTATGCAGCTAAGGCTACTTACCCAGTTTATATAACACTGACAACACCCGCATGTATGCGTAGGAGAATAAAAGCTTAAATGAATCCTGGAGTTAGGCTTTAAGCTAAAATTCTTAAGACTTCAGAGAAAAAAATAAATAGAGCACACATTTGTGAAGGTTCTCATTTATCCAAGTCATGGTATAACTACTAGTAGGAGTTAGTTTGTTTAAATTGGAATTGTTCTGTAATGTTGCAGACATTCAGCAATGTGTCTAAGTCGCTTCCTCAGCTCACGAATGTCAGAACAATGACCCAGTATTTTTGGACACACAGGCAACTCCATCACTTTAATAAAATCGATATGGAATGTATCAAGACAGATGCTGATTGTCAAACAACATGATGGAAGGTGTGAAGGCTTGTGTTCTACTTTCATAATGCAATCATCATGGTGCCACGAAATCGGTTCCTGATGCTCATCTGCACTAAGGAATTTGCTTTGATAAGTGGCAAAATATCTTAAACATCACAAGTCCAGATGAATGTGATTACTACCATCTATAGAGTGTATTATAGTCCACTGTGGCTTTAGCAGCCTTAGCAGAATAAGAAAACAGAGATGGGTCCATAGCCTCTCTGGCACAAATTCTCCACTGCAATCTGTTTTGGTTACTTCACCAAGATACCTCTACTTGGCCTATGGTTGGGAGATAAACTTGGTGAAATTGAGTGAGGCTCTCTTTATTCAAAAGAAAAAAAATATTAAGCATTAGAAGGGACTATAGCAATTGCTTCCGGTTCCTTGCTGACATCACATCCAGGTTCCTTCCAGGTTTTGAAGCGCACACCACCCCAGCGAGAGCGGAAACGGCGCCATTCCACCCCACACAAGCCCAGACTGTTTATATATTGGTGCCTTGTGGCACATACAGATGCGAGTGCGTTATTTACCTTAGATTTTAAATAAATACTACATTATATTAGCTTTTCTCTTGGCAGCTGCCTACTCTTACACTTTGGGTGGGGGGGGGGGGGGGCAATGATCTATCCAGGCTATCCAGAAGAGCAGTGGCATACCTATGGGGGCTTAGACCCAACAAGGCAATGCTTAACCTTCCAGTAAAAAAAAAAAAAAAAAGAAGAGGACAAAAAGATTTCACATTGCACTCTTCACCTATGTGGTGACACCTTCCTGTCTGAGCTTACAGTGAAAGAGGATTGCGAAGAACTGTTTAAGTTTGAGACTAATTCTTGGTGATGTGGAGACACCTTCTACTATGGACTCACTATAGCACAAATTATTTTTGAACAATGCACAATTGTTTGTTATATGTGAAGTGCCCTTTTTTTTTATACTTTATTTTCAATTAGATCTTAAATTGCAGATTATATTTTCATTTTGGTCTTTACCCACTGGAGAGATTTGTATCCAAGAATAAAAGTCCTAACCTTTCATTACTTTTACTAAAAAAAAAAAAAAAAAAAAATGGACACAGAAAGCATTAAAAAAACCTCATAGTCTCCCTAACCTCTTCCTATGATACACAAAACTTATTAGAAGCTTTTGTCTGGAGTTGAGCTTTAAAGTGTTCCTAAACTCACAACAGTAAAAACAGTCTGTATATGCAGTGCTTGTTATACTCTCCGTGGAACCTAAGAGGTTAATCCTCTGCATTGTGTAAAAATGCTGTTTGATCCCGTCTTATCTGACCCTCCCCTTCTTCCACTGTCCCCAATCTATCTGCTGATAGAACAGAGGCTAGGGACAAGCTGCACATGCTCATTTTGGTGTCTATTGCTAGAGTTTTTTTCTTGGGAGAGTGCAGGTGGGCCAATCAGCACTGTCCAGATAGAGGGTCAGGGGTCCTGCAGCCTGTTAGAACAGTCAGTGCAGTATGAAAACTCCTCCTACAAGCTTTAACCAGACACTGATAGAAGTCACAAGACTGCTCCAATTGCTGATGAAAAAAAGGTATTTAGCAGTTTATATTTATTAAAATAATTGCATTTCCATGTTCTATGAGAGACCAGATATAGTGAATGCAGGGTCCTGGCTTTAGTAACACTTTAAGAGTGGCGATACACTGCAGCCAAGCTTCAAAATTTCAGCCAGAAATGACACAACAGACATACATATGCTGACTCCTGTATGCAAAAAAACATTTTGCCAACCTGCAAATAAATTAAGCGTTTAAATCCTTATTACAGAGTTTAATCCCTCCTGTTTGATAGAGTCACTCATCTCCCACAGCTCAGCACAGGCATATTTTCCTTTAACGTATATAACTTTGGCATATTACCCGCCTCAGAAGTGCTAGCTACCAGACAGTTGGATTATAAATCAATAGCAGGACTAGTCGCTGGTCAACTTCCAGCAGAAATTTTCCTTTTTTTTTTCCTAATAAAAATCATCAAGACACAACAGAATAGCACTCACTTTTCCTGGGCTTCTTTGGCAATGTTGTGGTATCTTCGGGTGAGGACTTGTGTGGTTCCTCTTCTTGCTCTTTAGTGTCTTTTTTCTTTCGGTTTCTCCTCTTTTTCCCAGGGACATTGTCTGATGGCAACAAGCCATCCTTTATGCTCACAGAGCCTTCATTCTCTTTCTCTTCTGTCCTGGTATCAGCTCCTTCACCATCTGACAGCATAGCCAACTCCTCATCACTAAGAACATGTTCTGCTGTAGCTTTATCTGCACATAAGAATTCATACTTTTTAGTATAAGTAACATTGAAAGTCTACACGCATTAGCCGACAACCAGAGGACTGCTCCTGGTTTCTAATATTCAATAGGAAGAAAGTTATACCTCCCAAGGGGAGACAAAAGTACATTCTCTTTTCTGCAGGCACCAGGTGCTGAGTAGGTCTCATTTCAACCAAAATAGCATGCTATGTATTCTGAAGGATTATCACATAACTAGGCTGCAGAAAAACATCTTATAATTATCACAGTAAACAAGACACGTGCTCTTGAGAAAGTGTTTTATGTAGCACAATATACACATAAGCATTACTTGTTAGCTTTTCAGTTTTCCTGATCTGGTGAGATCCTTCTGTTTATATTGCTTGAATACTTCCGTCTTGGAAATCAACAGCAAGATCAACTGGCTGTAATTCCAGGACTCCGTCCCTATTCACCTGGGAGCCTTGCGTGCCCTCTTCCACCTTTGGGTCTTATGTATATATATATATATATATATATATATATATATATATATATATATATATATATATATATATTTATATTATATACACACACACACAAATCTTTTTTTAATATATTGCAGCTTACCATTCTTCTTTATACTCACCTGCTGATCTGGCCATTAACAACCTTCCTGTCTCAAGGTGTCTCCACTCTGGGTGGAGGAGCAATGGAAACACCTTTGGACAGCAGCACTGTTAGTCTGGGGAGACGGTATTGTTAGGCCACTTTCAAACTGAGGCGTTTGTAAACTGCCAGTAAAACACTGAGCACATTTGAAGAGCTTTTCAGGGGCTTTTGACGTGCTTTTCATTCATTTCAAATCGAGAGGGAAGTTTTTTTCACCACCCTACCAGCGCACTGCCCCAGTGTGAAAGCATTCATTGATTTTAATGAAAATAGGTTTCCGTGAGCTTTTCAGGCGCTTTTGTAGCGTCAAGGCGCCTGAAAAGCGCCTCAGTGTGAAAGGGGTCTCAGATGCACTTTACTAAAATCAAACCTGAACTCCTGCAAGACCCCTTTCACACTGGAAGCATTTTTCAGGCGCTTTAGCGCTAAAAATAGCGCATGTAAAGGTCCTGAAAAATGCCTCATCTGCAATCAAAGTGTGAAAGCCTGAGTGCTTTCACACTGGGGCGCTGCGCTGGCAGGACATCAAAAAAAAGTCCTGCAAGCAGCTTCATTGAGGCGCTTTAGGAGCGCTGTATACACTGCTCCTAAATCGCCCCTGCCCATTGAAATCAATGGGCAGTGCCGCAAAAAGTGGTGCTTTGCTGCCACCGAAGCGGCGCTTTGCTGACGCTTTTCACCCTTTATTCGGCCACTAGCAGGGGTTAAAAGCACCCCGCCAGCGCCCGAAAACAATGGTAAAGCACTGCTAAAACTAGTGGTGCTTTACCGCCGATGCCCGGGCGCTGGCAGTGTGAAAGGGCTCTTAACCCTCTTATCCCCTCAATGTATTGTATTAGAAAGACCAGATGTACAGGTGATGCATCATGCACATTGTTAATTTGTTGGTATATAGAGTTATAGCATGGTAAATTAGTCTCATTAAGTCATTAACAGTGTTGGTCATCTTACTTTAAAAAAGTAATTTAGTTAAGTTACAAATTACTTGTCCCAAAAAGTAATTGCGTTAGTAACTCAGTTACTACATTGGAAAAGTAATTAGTTACGCAGCAAAGTAACTGACTTTTTTTTTTTTTATATTCTATACGTGCAACTAAGGGTCGGGTCTAGTACTACTGTAACCAAGGGGCGCATTTATTATTGTTATATATTGTGTAACCAAGGGGCTGCTCTATTATTACTCTAACCAAGGGGCAGTTCTGTTATAGCGTGTAAGCAAGGGGCGGGTCTATTATTATTATATCGTGTAAGGGGCGGATTTCTACAGAAGAGGGCGAATGTTAAATTAATGGGCAGAGCTCGATATATAACAATAATAATAAATGCGCCCCTTGGTTACAGTAATACTAGACCCGCCCCTTAGTTACACGATAGACGCCCCTTGCAGAGTAGCACGAGCATCAGGAGCGTGCGGCATCGCCTCGTACAATATCATGTTAACTGCGCCTGTGCGGTGTAGAGTTCACTCATAGCTGTTTAGGTTCGGCAATTTTCGGAAGCTCCGTAGTCCTTCGTACTGCGCAAACACTGCGCCTGCGCAGTACAGGGGGTCCGGCGGGGGAACTTTTTTGGCAGGACACCGGAATTACACTACTGCCATCTAGTGGCGGTAGATGTAATTGGGGTAACTAAGCCAAAGTAATGGGAACTGAGTTACCATGAGGGGAAAAGTAACTCAGTTTATTTTAACTCAGTTACTTACATCACTGGTCATTAATAGTGGCAATAGGAACATATGAAAAACCCAGCATCAGGACAGAGCTGTACAAAATGAAGTAGTCCAAACCTAACTGAGTCTGTAATCGTCATCCATCAGTAGCACAAACTATTAGATGGTCTCACCAGTCCCATCCGGCAGTGTCATCAAGGACCAGTCATGTGTGATTTCTGAGCACTGCAGCACAGCTCAGATGCTAATTCCAGGCTCATTGCCTTCCAGGGGAAGGCTTCTGAATCGCAAATGTAATGAGTTTTGAACACAAATTTAAAAAAAAAAAAAAAAAAAAAACAGTGCTCTTCCAATCCATACCAGGCCCTTTGAGTCTGGTACGGATTTTAAGGGGAACCCTACTCCAAAATTAAATAAAAACAAAAGAGCATGGTGTGCCCATACCAGGCCACATGCCCTCAACGTGGGGGGGCACCCTATCCCATGTCGAGGGCATGTGGCCTGGTATTGTTCAGGAGGGGGACCCAACACCATTTTTAATTTATTTTTTTAATTCTCGCGTCGGGTTCCCCTCATTCTAAAACTCACATCTGAACTGTAGCTAAAGCGCTGAACAGCTACTTTGGAAATTCGCTGTGAAATTGGACCTGAAATTCACATCGCACATGTGTGAACCTGGTGTAAATAAAGATTTGACAATCTTCACCCAAACATTCTATTGGTACCTTAGCGATTTTTAATCAATAAGATTTACTTATTACCTTTAGGTTTCTTGCGTGGCTTTGCAGGCTTTTTCTCACGTGGCTGCCTGACTTTTGGTGCTGTTCGTTTTTTCTTTGCTGCCTCAAGAGCTTTTTCAAGACGCTTACTAAAAAATACCAAGTCAAAAGCCTTCTTCTCTTCTGGTAACAGAAAAACAAATACAAATAAATGTTTGGACTGAATACAAAAACACAACATTCCAAGACAATTCACGAAAATTTCTGTACCAAGGACAGTCAATATTTTGGTAGAGCATAAAAAGACAAGGTCCACTGAGCCATTGGCGGCAGCTATGCGAAAAGACCCTACTATAGTAGGTTTTAAAAGAGAAGATCCGAAGAGAAATTAGTTGTATGTGTGGACAATGCCTTATTTTTGGGTGACACTTCTCTCTTTGAGGAATTCGAGATCTATTTGGGCTTCCCATTTAACTGGAATAAATCCACGTTACTACCTACTGACTCCATCCCAGGACTTATCCTGCCTACAAAATAGAGGGTTTATAAATGTCCAAGGTTTTTTACCTTAATGAATTCTAGAGTTTAGGATTTTGAAAGAAGCATGTGGTCAGACAAAGAAAAGAGTTGGTTTTAGAAGACAAAGAGGCAAGACATGGCTGCTTTAAAGCTGGAGGACTTTGGAGAAAGTTGTTGGACTGAGCAAAGGACCATGAAGACATTTCATCAACTCAAAGCCCAAGTTGAGTAACTGTTTAGTTTACACACACATACATTATATTATATATATATATATATATATATATATATATATATATATATATATATATATATATATATATATATATATATATATATATATATATATATATATATATATATATATATATATATATATATATACACACACACACACACATACATACATATACACGCTTATCTTGCTAGAAAGGATAATTGCCATTGTGCATGTTGTAGGCATATTTTGTAAGCTATGAATTGTCTTTTGTGCAATTGTATTTCCGTTTAGTAAAGCACATTGATACATTACAGAAGTCTAAGCTTCCTTGGTTTTTACTGCAAGAACCTTTTAAAAAAAAATAAAAAAAGAAGACACAAGCAAAACATGCTGCACCCATAGCAAGAGGTTTGCTATTGGGGACACTCAGCAGGGTCAGGACCACCAGCAGGGGACCCAAAAAGAAGAGGATTAGGGTTATTCTGTGCAAAACCCATTGCACAGAGCAGGTAAATATAACAGGTTTGTTATGTTTTTTTTTAAAATCCTTTAGAATCACTTTAAATTAATAGACTCTTGTCTATTTAGGCATTATTGTACACCTGGATATCTCCATCTATGTTCTCCAAAAGATCATGCTCCTACTCAACTTAAACTTGAATCAGCTGGTTGATGAAAATGAAAACTCCCAGTAGTGGGACAAGTAAATCTTGTTAAAATGATAAGCATTCTAAAACACACCCAACTGTTGATCCATTTTATATTTTTTATCAGCTAAGATAGTGATTGCTATGGCCTACAAGAGCTCTATAATTGACTCATCTTTGCTAAAACGTAAACTTATTGGATCATGCTTAACGAAAAAAGATAGGTAGTATGCAATGAGATAAACATTCGTTCTTTAACTAAGTCTGGAATCCCTGGCTCTCGAATCTGAAACTGCCATTGAACTAGTGGTGTGTCTGTGGTAGGAAGGGGTTGGGCTCCTGGATAGATGACTTTCCTTCCCTGTTTCCCTTCCTTATTTCTCAGTCCCTAGATTTCGCATTACCTTTGTTTCGCTACTCTTCTTACACCAATTAATCTTCTCTTAATAGTTTGATGTCGTGGAGCACAGTGCTCACATTCTTATATTTTTATATGGCTAAGTACATAAAATTCTTCCGTTTATGCATATACAGTAAAAACCTTGGATTGCGAGCATAATTTGTTCCAGAAACATGCTTGTAATACAAAGCACTGGTATAGCAAAGCAAATTTCCCCATAAGAAATAATGGAAACGGGGTAAAGCTGTCCACATAGACCAGGGGTCTTCAAACTACGGCCCTCCAGTTGTTCAGGAACTACAATTCCCATCATGCCTAGTCATGTCTGTGAATGTCAGAGTTTTACAATGCCTCATGGGATGTGTAGTTCTGCAACAGCTGGAGGGCCGTAGTTTGAGGATCCCTGACATAGACCGTCCTCTTCACCGCCGGCTCGCACCGCTGTCAGTCTGTAATCGTGACCGGTGGGACTACCCTACGGTAGAGCGATCTGAATGAGAGGCTTGGAGTGTAGCGTGGAAGGGATGAAGTTGATGGCGGTGGCAGTGCGGAGGACGATCTATGTGGACAGCTTTACCCCGGATGCCTGCATACTTAGATGTGCCTGTTTTAATTATCAACCATGTGAGCTGCTAAATGTTGTACCTTTATTAAATGTAACCATATTGCTACACTTAGAGGCGCCGCTCTTCTCTTTTATTCTCAGTTGTGACATGATGCTGCTCGTTTATCAAGTCCAAATTTATTTTAAAAAAAAGTCCTCGTCTTGCAAAACCCTCTCCGACCAAGTTATTTACAATCCAAGGTTTTACTGTATATTACCCAACCCTGTCTATTCAGCAAGGAGATACGTCTGCGGGAATCGTGGCAGGGTTCGATTCCTCAGCCCATTTAATGTCAGTTATGTTTCCCGTTCCTTTCTGTTTGAAGAATTTTTGACAGGGATACATCAATGTGCGATAATTGGAAATCACTTTGAATTTAATGATTGTCATTTATGTAAACTGCAAAATCCTATTGGGTCTGGAGGTCCAGCGGTTCCCAACCCATTCCTCTAATGGCTATACTAATTATACTAGGTTTAATGTATAAGAGTTGTAAAGTCAGAAAGTTTTTTATTAATGCATTACGATGAAAAAAACCTTCTGTGTGCAGCAGCCCCATTAATACTTACCGGAGCCCCATCTCTGTTCAGCAATGTCCACGGATGTCTAGGTTGTCCGAGACTCTCCCTCCTGATTGGCTGAGATACAGCAGCGGCACCATTGGCTGAACGGGGCCGGGTCGCAGCTCCGTGTCTAAATGGACACAGGGAGCTGTGACTCGGCTTGGGTGCCCACATAGAATGCTACTTGTTGTGTGGGCACTCAACAGGAGGGAGGGGCCATGAGCACAGAAGAGGGACCCAAGAAAAGGAGGATCAGGGCTGCTCTGTGCAAAACCACTGCAACAGAGTAGGTAAGTATAACATGTTTGTTAAAAAAAAAGAGAGACTTTACAATCACTTTAAAATTACCCTAAACTTTTGAAGCAATAGGGCTTTGACACCTAAAAGACACGGGCCTAATTTATATTGCACAACTATAAAATTGTCGAGCCTTTAAATGGTAACTTTTAAATAAAGAAAAATTATATAAATATAGTGTATACAATTGCAACACAAGTCATTTTGTAATTAAAAATGTCCTTCTCAATCTGCAGAACTGTAATTTTTTTATGAAAATGCACTGCCATATGGCTACCTGGTGGTGCTCTGTACACGACCTTTAACGGGTAACTTCACTTTTGTGGGAAAGAAAATTGAAAACGACTAAGCTAGATGTGATACTCCTTTCCTCCAGTACCAATGACCTCATACTTATTGTGGGACATGGGTCACATGATATGTAAATGAACACGCATTCTATAGATCTGATTAATTTTATCAACATAACAAATGCAAATTTCAAAATTAGAGTAATTTCTTTATTACAATGGATATTGGATAGTGTAACACCAAAAGAGAAACAAAAGCATGGAAGATGGTTAATGCTCTTGGTAACAGGATTCTATGAATTTAGCAGTTTAAAGTCAAGTGATACTGAATGCCAGGGCTTGACAAGCTTTGAATCTAGGAGCGAGCTAAAAAAAAAAGTTAGGACCCAGTTTTTTTTTAAATCAGCTGCCTGGCGCCTGGAACTGCATGTCCGGGGCATCTGGCAATAGGAATTGCTCACGACTGGTGCCAAGCAAAAAAAGATCAAAATTTTAAAAAATAAAAATAAAAAAAACTTTTTTTTAAGTTGGTTATAAAATTTTGCAAATAAGGAACTTTTCTCCTTCACTGATGTGCGCTGACAGGCATTGATGAAGTGATACTGATGGGCAGCATTGATGGGCACTGATAGGCTGTACTCGCCGTTGGAAAGGGCGGCAGATCAAGCCTGCAACCCCAGCACCCAGCTGTCAAATTGGGAAAGAGATGTTGGAGGTGGGCAGACAGTGAGAGCAAGCAAGGAAAGCGCTGTCACACTCATCACAGCCCTGCCCACCAGACGAGGGTGTCGGTTCGCACTAAGAAGCGTGTATCCCGCACCAGTAGGCTGCAAAGCCATGGCCTCAATTACTGGCCAGTCTGACCTTAGTCCGCGCATTTTGTTACAAGCCCATTGTTTGGGGCTCATTTGTGATGTGAAATAAAAAAATTTTTTTTGCTCAATAACATTTTTCTGAATAAAAAAGAAAGTCCAGCCCTATAGGATTACCATGAGACTTTAGCATCAACTTGTCGGTCCACTAGTTACTGGCCAATTTTTGGCCCATGTGTAGAGCTTATGTCGAACGAGCATGCTGGAAAACCAGTAGCCGATCTGCATCCGATCAGCGCTTGCAGCCAATGGCTGCGAGCGTTGACTGGTGTGTTGTACTGGGGAGGAGGAAGGGGGGGCTCCCCCTTTAAGGACACAATAGTACAGCGGGGGGAGATAATGAAGGTGTTAAACCTGGTACACACAGGAAGATTTTTTATCGTTCAACCCAGTGGGCTGAACGAGAAAAAAAATAAAAATGAGGTCACTATACTAACTGTGCGATGTAGTACAGCGACGACCTCCAATTTTTTTTTTTTTCATTCAGCCCACTGGGTTGAATGATTTAAAAATTTCCTGTATGCACCAGGTTTATCACCTTTATTATCTTCATTAAGGCACTGATGTAACACAAGTTGTATGTTTGATCAATATGCGAGTTATCCTTCAGACCAAGCCTATCCAATTTAAATGCATCAAGAAAGGGCGGTACCCAGGCAGAACCATCTGTATGCTGTTTTGCCATTTGTGGTTGATTAATGGTATTTACAGGTGCCGACATCTCAGTGTGAAGTTTGTGTGACGCTGTTGGTCTTGGGATTGTGAGCACTAACAAGCTTCTGTGCTGACACCCAAAGTGGAGGGGAGGCTTTTGTCTTGAGGGGTGCTGTTCGTTTTGCATAATCAAACACCTTCATTATCTTATAATACGTCTGTGCACAGCCATCATCATGCCGGTTGCTGCCTGCATGTTGTCAGCTGAGAACATGGTTATTTTCTAAACACGAAACCACGAGGAACTGGAAGAGAAGGAAGTCCTCAACTCGCTGACATAAATTGTGTTCAACAGCTTCAATACTGGGCGCTTTCACCACCTTCCTGCCCAGGCCAATTTTCAGCGCCGTCACACTTTGAATGACAATTGCGCAGTCATGCAACGCTGTACCCATATGAACTTTTTATATTTTTTTTTTTTTAGACAGAGCGCTTTCTTTTGGTAGTATTTAATCACCACATGCTTTTTTTATTTCTTGCAAAAAAAATTATAATCATAAATGAAAAAGACCGAAAATTTTGAAAAAAATAAAAGAAGGTTGTTTGCTTAGTTTCGGTTAGAAAATGTTGTAAATAAGTTATTTTTCTCCTTCACTGATGTGTAATGATGAGGCTGCACTTATATGCAACACTGATGGGCACTGTTGGGGCTGCACTGATAATCAGGGCACCGATAATCAGTGCCCTGATTACCTGTGCAGGTATCCCCTGTGAGGAAATTGGCATTTCCTTGTTTACATGCGATTGGACACAGCTGATTACATGGGTAAAGAGCCTCGTCATCAGCTCTTTACCGATATCAGGAATGCGCTATGTCCCAAGCGTCGAAAGAGTGGGACGATGTCCCAGAAAGATAGAGCCTCTTTGCGCCTGTCATTTTACTATATGGCAGGCGGAGGTGGTTAAAAAAAAAGTCAGATAGGTTAACAGTCTATAGGTTGCAGGCATGTTTTTTTAAATCAAAAATAAAAGTTTTATTGAGCATATTGAGCGAATATACAAACAAGTACAAAGTACAACAGGGACTATTCAGGAGGATAAAGCAGTGATATAATCATACAAAGTGTAAAATATAAAAGGTCAAGATACAGAGGATTACCAAAACCTATTCCTGATATAACTAATTATAGCCTGATGGGGGGGGTGTAAATAAAAAGCGTGGGGAAACATGCAAACATTGTATTTGAGAGTAAATGTGTGTAGCATGGGGTAGAGTGAGTTGTGCATGGTAGGCGAGGGTTACTCCTTGTCAGTGTAGGTGGAGTCCTCAAGCCACCTGTCCCATATTTTTTGATTTAGTCGGGCAACCCCTGTGTAAAACAACAACTTTTTTGTAGGCGAGGGCCCTAATCCACTGCTGGATGGTGGGGGACAACTCTTTGATCCAGGACCTAGCTTTTTGAATCCTGGCCAAGAACAGGGTCTCTTGCAAAAATAAGTTTAGATTATATTTTTCCTCTTCGGAGATGAAGAGGAGGCCCAGTAAACACTGACTGGGGCATAGGGTCAGAGGGGAACCCATGTGATCATGGAGGAATTTAACCACCTGTGACCAGTATCCTTGAAGGGAGGGACAGGACAATATTAGCTGGTAGATTGTCCCCCATTGGTCTCCACATTTAGGGCCAGCTGGGCCGTGTTCAGGTTTATATTTGGAAAGGCGAATAGGTGTTAGGTAGGACCTGTGGAGAATGTAAAAGGTGAAAAAGGCGGTCAGACAATTTAGGGGACACCAATTTACCTCTTCCCAGTCCTCAGCCACGTCCCCCACATCTGTCTCCCACCTGGATTTTAGTTGATAGGCCTGAACAGTGGCAGCAGGTAACATAAGGTGATTATAGAATGAGGATATTTGTTTTTTGGGGTCCTGACCAGTGACCACTTCCACCAGATATAACAATTCAAGGCTGGGAATGGAGTCACGGAATTGTGAGTTGAGGGCATGGCGGAGTTGGAGGTAACGGAAGAACATATGATTGGGCACACCAAACTAGTCTTTGAAAGCTTGAAACGATTTAACCGAACCATTGACTATGACCTGTGAGAGAAATTTAGCCCCCCAGAGTAATCCATAGTGTATAATCAGGGACCGTCAGCAATCCATGCAGATGTGGGTTGTCCCACAGCGGTGTGTGGGTGTGGAGTATGGGGGCCTTAGTAGTGGATATAGCCAGTTGCAAAATTTTGCAGTGGTGGAATATCATACGACACCTGTAGCCCATGTGGGGTGACTCTCGGGTGACAGATAAGAAGACTTGGAAGGGGTGGACCACCAAGCTAGAGACTCAGGAGCATATACGTGTAAAATACCTGTCCCTGTCTTCTTGATTGTAGTAGAAAAACGTTGATAACTGAGAAGCAATATAATTATAGGGTTAGGTCGGGCAAAGCAGTGCCACCCAGGTGGACAGGGCACTTCAGAGCTCGCTATGATGGTTTGTGTTGGGAGGGGCCCCAAATGAACATGTTGAGAATAGATTCCATAGATTTAAAAAAGATACCTGTACGGATGTATAGGGAACATGCCAAAAAAAAAGGAGAGCAATTTGGGAAGAAGTATAATTTTTACTAAATTGATACGTCCCATAATTGCAAGGGGGAGTCAGGACCAGGTTTGCTTTTTGGTTTTTAAGAGATCATATAGGGGTTCCAAGTTGAGGCCTATGTAATCTGAGAGAGATAATGAAATTTGTACGCCCAAGTATCTGATCCTGCTTGCTCTGACCAGGGGGAGTGCGGCTTGTTCTGCAGTGGGGGCATCTACATCTAGTGGAAGAATTTGGGATTTAGATCAGTTGATCTAAGTGTCCCCCAGGTATAGAAGCATGTCATCCGCATATAGACTGAGCACCTTAGTCCCCTGTTCCATGCGGAGGTCTTTAACGCTCTATAGCTAGGGCATACAGTAGTGGGGAGATAGGGCAGCCTTGACTTGTACCACGGGATAGCGAGAAGGGGTCCGAGATCCTACCATTGACTTGGATCTGGGCAGTGGGAGCCTGGTAGAGGAGTTGGAGCCATTTGATAAAATGTTGGGCCAAAACAAAACCTGCGGAAACAATCCCACAGGTATCTCCATTCCACAGAGTCAAACGCCTTTGCGGCGTCCAGGCTGACAACTACCTTGGATCCAATATAGTCATGTGTAGATTCATGAAGAGCCTCCGGAGGTTAAACGCTGTGTTCTTGTTGGGCATAAACCCCATCTGATCTGGATGTATTTAACTGAGTATTACTTTGTTAAGTCACAGGACAAGGATCTTGAAGTCTAATTGTAGGCGAGAGATGGGGCGGTACGACTTGGGGGGGGGGGGGGGGGCGGGGGGGGGGGGGGGGGGGGGGGGGGGAAGCAAATCTTTCCCTGGTTTGGGTATTAAGACCACCAGAGCATTCACCCATAGAAACTGGGAGGGTGGCAGAGTCAAATATGTGGGTATTTAGTACTTGCAGTTTCAGGGAGCTCCTCATCCCCAATTGGTCATAAAATTCTAGGGAGAGTTTGTCAGAGCCAGGCACCTTAGAGGGTGGAATATGTGCCAGTGCCTCTTCTTTGCAGTCTGTGGCGATTGGCGCCTCAAGCTGATTAATCTGAGAGTGGATAAGGGTGGGAAAATCAATGTCCTGAAGGAATGCAGTCAGTTCGTCTTGAGAGTGACGGGCAGTGGAGGTGTATAAGTCAGAGTAAAACCGCCTAAACTCAATCGGCTACTTGAGAAGGGTCTGTGATCATATCTCCAGAAGTTGACTGAAGCGTGACAACCACCAGAGGCCTGTGATCAAGATGGGCCATATAAGCGAGCAGTTTGCCTGCGTGTTCACCATGCTCAAAAGATACATTGCTTACTGTGATGGGAGTCACTTTGGGCGGGGGGCTGGTGGAACCCAGAATCCCTTGGAGAGGTTGGGAAACCCTTGCTTCAGCTCCCCATGCACCTCCTATGTTTAAGTAACAGGGTGTCTATTAGGGGCACAGGGTGACCAAGAAAACAATGGACATTAAGAATGTGGCTTGTATTGTTAAGGAATGTAATGTACATACTGATAATCAGAAAATGTCTATTTGCTTATGTGTATACATGTTTCTATGCAAACTCCTTACTTATTATGTAGTATTCAGATTGACTGTTTGGAACTAGGAATGGCGTCTAGTCCTCCCATCCCACACATCAGAGGAATGCAAGACATCACGAGATAACAAGCTTCAATCAACCTTCAAGTTTCTCCATTTCTCTCGTATTTTAACCAATGAGATGTACCTATTAGACTGACATAGCAATGACGTATCTTTCTGTATAAAATATTGATACCGCCCAGAAATAAATTAGAAGTGTAAGAAGTAGTCAATCTGAACGCTGTGTCAGAGAGTTTTGCTTCTAGAATGCATGCATGCATGTACACACTTTTTAATTAGAAGCAGCAGCAGATAACCTTGAACTAAATTGTAGTTCCGATCCATTTCAACTGGCGCCCGAACAGGGACCTCAGGCTGCAATCAAAAGGAGACCGCATCTCAGGACCGAACGGCTGGCCAGATCAGAGAAGGGGGTTATGCGCACACTCCTAAAAACCGTAAGGTAAGCATATTTTTATTCTTACCACTGTACGACTTCTCTGATTGGGCTGGTTGATTTTGTCTTGTTGGCTCCTTTGGATTGTTCAAAGAGGCAGGTAACTTATTCCTCGCCTGGGGCTATTTGAACAAACCTGCCAATGGTTTTCTGCTGACTGTATTCTCTGTTCATTGTCTGTCATTCTGAAGGACTGCAAAACAGCAGACTGAAGTGCAGCTGCAGATGTGTGTTTATCCTCACCCCTAGATGAGTTGTCTGCCTGACCCCCCGATGAAATACTGCAGGAAAAGTTTATAGACGGGTTACTTAAAGCGGTTCTGCACCCATTTCATTTAGTAAATCTCTTTGCCTTCCAAATCAGGCAAAGAGTACTAAATGAAATGTTTTTTTTTTTTTTTTTTTTTACTTACCTTGTAATTGAAGACTTCCGGTCTTCTCTCTCTGCGGCGGCGGGCGGGGTCTCTGCGTCGTTCGTCGTCACGCCGCACTGTCTCCTGGATCTGGTGTCATTGATCCCAGGACTCAGTGCGGGCATCTTCCGAAATCTCGCGAGATTTCGGCCACATCTTCCGAAATCTCGTGAGATGTCGGCAGATGTGCCGTTACTGCGCACGCGCGAGTAACGGCGGTGCATGCTGGGCCATCTAAAGTTCCTGTGGGTGTTTCACATGCCCACAGGCAAGATGGCCCCCAGCACAAAAGAAGAAGACGAGGAACTTCATCGGACGAAAACCGGCGGCGATCGAGATTGAAGATGGAACAGGTGAGTCCCCCAATAAAGGTAAGCATCCTTTATATTCCGTCCCAAAAAAAAAAAAATTTTTACAGAGTGCATAACCGCTTTAAGATTGACAGTGTAGGACGTCTGAGGAATATCTCAGCTGCTGGAAATTTGCTGGAATGTTGGCAGTCTCGCTAACGTCTATAAACGGTTTTCTCAGGTGAGCTGCTCCCGAGGACTATCTCAGCTGCTGGAGCTTTGCAGTTCAAGGGATGACAGGTGTAGTGTTGTAATGTCCTGTCCTAAATGGAGAGAGAGAGAGAGAGAGAGAGAGAGAGAGAGAGAGAGAGAGAGAGAGAGAGAGAGAGAGAGAGAGAGAGAGACGAGAGAGAGAGAGAGAGAGAGAGAGAGAGAGAGAGAGAAGAGAGAGAGAGAGAGAGAGAGAGAGAGAGAGAGAGAGAGAGAGAGAGAGAGAGAGAGAGAGAGAGAGAGAGAGAGAGAACCCTGCCTCACGCCCACTCTCTTCTTACCAACCCAACCACAACCCACTGTGACAACCTCCCAATGGCGGCCATCTTGGTGCACCCAGGCCCTCACTTCAGGCCCAGCCCAGTGCACTTCCACCCGACGGCCATCTTGGTGCACCCAGGCCCTCACTTCAGGTCCAGCCCAGTGCACTTCTGCCCGGCGGCCATCTTGGTACACCTGGTAGGCCCAACCACGGCCTATACCCAGTTCTTCCTGTCCTAAACCAGGATGGTTCCTACCACACACCTGTCTTCCCTAATACAGAAGCCCTACCTTCACAGGCCGGATATGTTAATGATGAAGAAGCATCAGAGTGGGAAGACCAACAACAGGCAGTAAGGCCACCTGCTGACAACCGTAAGGAACAGTGCCCCTACACCAGTTTCGGTTACCAGAAGGGGCACCGGTGATGTATGTTGCTTTTACCCCATCACACGCAGCGACCTTAGTGACAAGTCTGCCTTACCCGGAGAAACAGCCAATGTCCTTTTACCGCAGGATAAATGCGGATACAAGAGACTTACTCAGTCTATGCCTGCCTGACAAGTGCCACTTCCTACACCTCAGGCATGGAATTCTGTGCCCAACTCTGCGACTGGGCAAAGGAGAAATTGGTGGATCAGACTAACACAATCCAAGATATTGCCCAAGATAAAGGGGAGTCTGTGGAGAAGTATCATGCTAGACTCATAAAGGCCTTTGATGATCTGGGCTTCTCCCGTTATGGAAAGGCACACACACAAGTTATCAACTGCTTTTGTCTCAGGGCTCAAGGAGATCAGAAAAGGCTTGCTCCCCTATCCTTAGAAGACTCATCTGCTTTGTGCTCTCTGCCTCTCCTGATGACACTTCATGAAGCAATAACTCCAAGTTCAATACCACAGGAAGTACTTGACAGAATCCCTGCGTGCCTATGATCCACAGGACCGGAAGACAACTGTCACTTAAAAAGGTGCCACCAGTTTCAGTCAAGTTCAAAGAGGGCTCATCATTGCCCCGGAAACCACAAAACCCCCTAAAGTTAGCCTAATCTGCAGCTATTTTGAAGCTATTTTTAAAAGAGAACCAGCTACTTGCGGGGGTGTCCCTGACTGCAAAGTATCCCACAGTGGTGGACCTTGCAAACGCTCTCTTCAATGTCCAACCTTACCCCTCCTGCTGATACCTTTTGCCACCCATGACTAGACAGTTATGCCACAAGGGGCACATGACTCTCCAAGCCAGCTTGCAAAAGCTATGGCTATCATCCTTGACAAGAGGATCACCCGGAAGTGATGATCTTCTCCTCTGTGCAGCTGACTTCCCCACTGTTGAAGTCACCTCAGAAAGCCTGTTTGTTTTTATGGGTTTTTTAGGGGTGTGTTTTTGCCCACTGAGGCTGCGGGTGGCCAAGTATCTTCCCCAAATTACCCGGTCAGGGTACAGAAGTCCTCATTCATTCCAGGTATAATACCAGAGATCAATACTCCGCCATACTGTTACATAATTTTATATTGCCTGGTAACAATGTTCATATGTCATAATGCAGACCCAAGCTGAATTACAGAGACACGAGATAACTAAATACTCTTGACTCTGTACTTCTTATGTCTGATGCCTGTTTTTTGTTCTTTTTTGTTCTTAATGATTCTTGTCATTTGACTCAAATATATGTTTAGTGCATACCGTTCTTAGACTACACGATACACTGATTAGGGGTGGTCCTTCCGGGAGCTTAACTCTCGGCTCTGACTACCCACACCCCACACTACTCCCAGTGTTTAGCTGGAGAGCGTATTAGCTGAAACAGCTATATTAGTTATTCCCTAAAGGGCTACACACCCTTTGGTAGCCCCTTTCCCTTCACCCCCTTCTAGGTCTTACTCTCTCTATACAGGCTCACTTGCCTAACCCCCTCCCCCGTCCCCATCTCTCAGACACTCCCCCCCCCCCCCCCATACCGTCTCAACATGGAAGAACTAAATATAATCTCATTAAACGCAAAGGGCCTGAACACACCGGAAAAGAGACGCATGCTCCTGCACGATATGCGCAGAATGCAGGCAGACATTGTCATGATACAGGAGACCCACTTTAGAGACGACACAATCCCGGTACTGAAAAACAGATTCTTTCCCGTAGTTCACCATTCCACATACACAGAAGCCAGATCCAGAGGAGTCTCCATTCTAATTTCAGCTAGAATCCCATGGACAAACATTGATTTAATGTCAGATAGAGAAGGACGATTTCTGTTCATTAAAGGATGTATGTGGGGTGTGAAGGTGACCTTTGCTAACCTGTACGCACCCAACACACATCAAGAAGGGTTTCTAAAGAAACACCTAGAAAAACTCGCGTTTGCAGAAGGACAACTTATTATAGGAGGTGACCTTAACGTCCCCCTCGTGCCGACTGAAGACACATCCACCGGAACATCCTCTACCTCACGAGACTCACGCAAAAAGATTTCCTCCACCCTACAACTGATTGACGTGTGGCGTCTCTTCCATCCTGGAGAATGCGACTACATCTTTTACTCCAGACCGCATCAGACATACTCACGTATCGACTACTTCCTAATCCCCCACAGACATCTACAAGCCATTTGTGACACCACCATAGGCTCAATTACCTGGTCAGACCATTCCCCTATAACCCTTAAGTACTCCATAACCGACATCCACAGAACACAGAGACAGCCATGGAGATTAAATGAAAGCCTACTTAGTCACCCGGAAATACTGACAGATGTAGTACGAGAAATTGAACAATACTTTACCCTAAACTCCACACCCGACTGTGACCCGGGTCTGGTGTGGGAGGCCCACAAGGCAGTGATACGTGACGTACTAATCAAGCATGGGTCCAGACTTAAGAAACAAAGGACGGCACAACTGAACACGCTACTACATAAACTACAGACCCTTGCGACGGTACACAAACAAACCCCTACGACCCAGCTACGTGCTGAGCTAGACACCACCCAAGCAGGTCACCGACTTACTACAATATAAAGTCAAGGCGGCAATTCAGATATGCCGGAGGAAAGTATATGAATCCGGGAATAAATGCGGACGAATGCTAGCCCAGATGTTGCAATCACAAAAAACAGCCTCCTACATCCCCCACATAACATCTCCCAAAGGCCAAAAGACTTCCCTCCCCCAACAAATTTCACAAGAGTTCAGAGCCTTTTACAACACCCTATACAATCTCAATACACAGCCATCCACCCCAGAAACAACCATAGACTACATCACCTCATCCCTAATGCCAACCTTACCACCCGACATCATAGAGTCACTGGAAGAACCTATTACACTTCTAGAACTGCAAAGCACACCGAGTTCGGCTAAACCAGGGAAGGCTCCTGGTCCAGATGGGCTTACTAACGCCTATTATAAAACACTGTTCCCATCACTAGGTGGCCACATGACCAAACTATTCAATGCCCTTAGTACAGGAGCACAATTACATGAAGCCATATTGCAAGCCCAGATTGCGGTGATACCCAAGGAAGGGAAAGACCCCTCGCAGTGCGGAAGCTATCGCCCCATATCCCTATTAAACACAGACCTCAAACTTTTCACCAAAGCCATAGCCACTAGACTACAACGACACCTCCCCTATCTCATACATCTTGACCAGGTCGGCTTTGTCCCCACCAGAGAAGCAAGGGACAACACCACAAAGGTCCTTAACCAGCTACACATTGCAAACCACAACAAAACACCATGCATCCTCCTCGGCAAGAAGGCTTTCGACCGCGTTAACTGGCATTTCATGTTCACTACACTAAAGCACATAGGACTCGAGGGGAAAATGTTAAACTGGATAGCAGTGGCCTACTCAAAACAGTCTGCCAGAGTCAGGGCGAATGGCATAATTTCAGACCCATTCCCGATCACCAATGGGACTAGACAGGGATGCCCACTTTCTCCTCTCCTCTTTGCCCTCTCACTTGAGCCCTTCCTCTGTCACAGACGACTGAACTCTGACATCACAGGTATAGAAATCGCAAACACTCAGTACAAAGTATCCGCCTACGCGGACGACCTGATGTTCTCCATAACGAACCCCATCACGTCCCTCCCCAACCTTATGCGTCAATTCGACCAATACGGGAAACTATCCAACCTGAGGATCAATTTTAATAAATCTGAGGCAATGGGTATAGGTATACCTCCCACACAACTGACACATCTTCGCGCCAGCTTCAACCTGAAGTGGACAGATACATCACTGAAATATCTAGGCACGTACATACCCACAAAAATGTCTGAACTGTTCAAACATAACTTCCCACCCCTCTTGCGGAAAGTCCAAACCCTTCTACACCAATGGGATAGCGGCCTTCATTCCTGGTTTAGACGCTGCAACATTATTAAAATGACGGTCCTCCCCAAATTTATATATATGCTACAGGCCCTCCCCATCCATATACCAGCGACCTACTTTAAGCAGGTTCACTCGGCATTCACCACCTTCCTGTGGGCGGGAAAAAAAATCCAGACTACATAAAAAAAATACTGACCCTACCAAAAAACAAATACAGGGGCCTGGCAATGCCGGATATCAAATCCTACTATAATGCGATACATTTAAGTAGGCTGATAGACTGGTGCAGACACAAAGAGACCAAACTCTGGACGCAGTTAGAGCAAAAACAAAGTGAGATCCCACTGTCTAGAGCCCCATGGTGCCACACGGAAATGCCAACACCCATTATGAGACACCCACTGATTGGCAACAAAATAAAGAATTGTGCTCAATTGTTCTCCAAAACCTCCCCGACTTCCCAGAACTCACCAATATACCCGATTTTGGGTAACCCTGGATTTACGCCGGGGATACGAGACGCGAAATTCCATTCCCTGAGGGAAACAGGCTTATACCAAGCCTCTCATTTTAGCTCAAGAGGGTGCTGGAAAACAATATCAGATCTCATGAACCCAGCAGGACAATACCGACTTGACTTCTTTAGGGCCAGACAACTAAACCACTTCCTCAGCACCTTGACACCGCCCGACGACACAACCCAAACATACACGGCCCTAGAAGATATCTGTTCGGACTCAGGTGCAATCCTACACACACTCTCCCTCACATACAACATGCTCATAACCCCCCAGACAGACTACTACATTCCCAGCTTTGACAAATGGGAACGAGACCTGAACTGTACTTTCTCTGACAGCCAGAAACAAAAAATCCTGACATTTACGCATAAATCATCCATATGTACGAAAGTGCAAGAAACAAACTACAAAATACTCACGTGTTAGTATAGGACACCGACCATTCCACACAAAAATTTTCCCGACAACGCCAGACCTTTGCTGGCACTGCCAAGGAGAAAGGGGGTCACTCCTACATATCTTCTGGGACTGCCCTCGGATACAGAACTTCTGGGGAGAGTTTTGCAGAATAATTCAAAAATTTACTGACAGGATAATCCCAAACAACCCGACATTTTTCCTCTTACACAAAAATGACATCCCTATCCGTTCATACAAAAAATCAATAATACGCCATTATGGTTGACGCAGCCAAGTCTTGCATTCCTCTGTACTGGAAATCAACGACCCCGCCGACGATAGACCTCTGGCTTAAGAAAATAGACGACATTAACAAAATGGAAGACTTAATCCTCACGAGCCAAAACAGGGAAGAGACACATACCAAAACATGGCAATTATGGAACATATTCCAATATTCAGACGAATGTCAGGCCCTCAGGGAACCCCAACAGAATGCAAATACCTGAATCGCCTTTAGATGCATGAAGTTCATCTTACCTCTCATACTAGACTGGATTTACCCCATAACATAGACCAAGCAGTGGAAGATGTTTTGACCGACATACACCCCCCCCCCCCCCTCACCCCTATCCTCCACTATCCCCCCCCCCCCAATACACTCCCAACTGCCTAAACTCCCTCCCCCTCCCTCTTTTTCCTATATCCCTGTGCCCCCCCCCCTCTATCTTTTCTGGGGCCCTGGATAGACTCCCCCCCTCCTTTCACAGAAAATTTATGGAGCTGGTCCCGCAGGAGTGCGACAACCTATCGCTCCGGAAGAAGCTACAAAACATATCTAACTGTAAACACTTGTACCATTTCTTGTATATGTTATTGTTTTTGTTACTGTTACATTAATATTATGTATTATTGTTGGTGTGGTCCATGTGGGCCCATGCTCTGTTATAAATAAAAAAAAAAAAAAAAAAAAGAAAGCCTGTTGTGCTATCTTGCCAACCAGGGTTGCAAAGCCTCAAAGCCCAAATTGCAGTGGTGTTCAACATCTGTCGTTTTCCTTGGCCACTGTCTTGTCCCATGGGACAACACACCTCACTGAAGACAGGGTGAAAGCAATCTGACATCCCACTGCCACAAGGCCAGAAGCCCCCTCATGCCTTCCTTGGACTAATTTCCTATTGCAGAGCATGGATGCCAGAAGCCTCCCTACTGATGCAACCTTTGTATGATGCTCTGAAATCAGACCCCTTCCAGATGTCTCATGAAGCAATATCCAACTTTGTGACCTTCAAGCGCACCATCTCTGGCGCTAGGGCTCCCAGACTACGACAAAACATTCAAGCCCTTTGTATCCGAATGTCTGGGACGTGCTGCAGGTGTACTCACCCAGTTACACGGCATCTGCCTACACCCCATAGGATACTATTACTGTCGGCGGGATATGATAGCAAGAGGAGGCCCATCGTGTCTGCGAGCTGTCTTTGCGACACAAGCCTTGTTTGACAAAACTTCGGACTTGGTCCTCAGACACTGCCTCGTTCTGCTTGCTCCCCATGACATTACTCCCATACTCAACCAAGATCCAGCCGAAACATCTGTCCACTGCCAGACACTTGAGACTCCTGTGTTCCCTCCTTCTACTGGACAGCATTACTCCATTACGTTGTCAAACGCTGAACCCTACCACCCTTCGTCCACTTCTCGAGGGGGGAAAGGAGGAGGAGCAGAGTCTTGACATGTCACCCCATGACTGCATTGAACTAATGTGGCTGGAAACCACACATCTCCCCACCGTGAGTGAAATACCCCTGCAGGATCCAGGTCACCACTGAAAACTTGGTTCTCCAAACTGAAGCCTTACCACCGGTGATGTCTGCACAGGTGGCAGAGCTGCAACCACTTACTACAGCATGTAAATTGGCAGAGGAAAGAAGAGCCAACGTTCATACGGACTCAAGATATGCTTTCAGTGTTTCCCATGATTTTGGTGTTATCTGGAAGGACAGAGGGTTCCTGACGGCTGCAGGAACACCGGTGAAACACAGCTCAGCCATTAAGGACTTGGACTCCCTGCTTCTCCCAACCCAAGTGACTATTCTAAAAGTAAAGCACACAACAAAGTCAACTCGAAGGAAGCTCGAGGCAATCTAGCCCATTCAGCTGCCAAACAGACAGCCAGTGGTCCACGGGAAGTGGACAGCAGGGTAGTAGAAGACCACCCTGTGCTTACCCTACAGACTCTCCCAGTGGACAGTTTATCTGAAAGAATTACAAGAAGCAGCAAGTTCGGATGAGAAGGAAAGCTGGAAAGCGGAGAGGAGCAACTCTCAGAGATGGACTATTGGAGTGCAACAAGAAGCCTTGTCTACCCAGGAGTATGTACCCAGCCGTGGTGCAATGGGCAAAGGGAGCTGCCCACTTGACAAAGACTCTTATGAACGCTCTTATCAAGTACAAGTAGCACCAGGAGTTACTCCATCGACCAACAACTTTGGCAGATCATGCACTATCTGCGACAAATGTAACCCAGAATGTACAGAAAAGGCACAGAAGAAGCACTTGGCAAAAGTCCTATACTCCTTCCAGTGGATACAAATTGATCATTCCCAAGTGCCAAGGAGTGGCAGATTCGAATACGCCCTAGTGGAGGTGGCCATGACTGCCAGGACCACAGCTAAGAAATACTGAGTGAGATAGTATGTAGCTTTGAGGTCCCAGAGGTGATAGAGAGCGATCAGTGCCAAACCTTCACAGCAACCCTTACAAAAGAGATTTGGGCTGCACTGGGGGTTCAGTTGGCCAGACAGGTTGCCCATTGCCCTGTTCAGTGTCAGACACTCCCTGGGGGAAACATGCCCTATCCCTTTATGAAATTTTGTTTGGTTCTGCCCCCAGGACTTGGCTGTTACTTTCCACAACAGTTACAATCTGATGTGTTGTCTAATTATGTAACCGCATTATCACGAGAATTAACCCAAATGCATGTCCAGGTGTTTTCTTCAATTGCAGATCCTGAATTAGATACAGGAACACACCAACTACTGCCTGGAGATTGGGGGCTGGTAAAGAAATTTGTGAGAAAACATTCTCTTGAACCCAGATATGATGGTCCATTCCAAGTTTTGCTCAGTCGAATTGGCCGGGAAGAACACTTGAATACACGCTTCCCACTGCAAGAAAGCTCCAACCCCCGAGGACAAGATGCCGCCCACTTCATGACGACCATGCTGCATATCCTTTTTCTGTTTGGTCTAGGGGGGGGGGGGGGGGGGGGGACCCAGGAGGTGGCCATCACAAAAAATAACATAATTACATTTTGGTATAACTCTTCAGGTACACATGTGACCACCTTTACCTTTGATTACTGTGACATAGTACCTTGTCCGTTTGACCCTTTCATGGCAATGCCATTGGTGCAGTTACATTCCTGACGGTAAGGATATATATGTGTGTTTTACAGACAGTTACTGGGGACAGAATTGTGGTTCCTAGGAGGGACAGTGGGTTGAAAACATAGGACCAGATTAGAGGGAATCTGTACAGGTGAATGTGCCCTTGCAAAGGTCATTATGCCCCTCCATATCCTAGCAGAAGATACTCCTAATACATACACTGGCCAAGCACACAGTCAGAGGAGGAAGTTAGCAGTTCTCCCTGGAAGCTTTGACCCTCATGTGTACATAGATGCTATAGGAGTTCCAAGGGGGGTCCCTGATGAATTCAAGCCAGGGATCAGGTAAAAGCTGGTTTTGAGTCTTTGATCCCCATAATAACTGTCAACAAGAATGTAGATTGGATCAATTACATATACTACAACCAACATAGATTTGTGAATTACACTAAAGATGCCCTCCAGGGAATTGCTGACTAGTTAGCCCACACTTCCTACATGAAGTTCCAGAATCGGATGGCCTTAGATATGGTGTTAGCTGAGAAAGGAGGGGTCTGTAAAATGATAGAAAAAACGGGAACCTGTTGCACCTACATTCCTGATAATACTGGCCCAAATGGTAAAGTAACTCTAGCTATAAAGAAATTAGAAGAGCTGTTATTGGAGTTGAAGAAGAACTCAGGTTTTACAGATCCATGGGATCAATATTTTAGCTGGATGAGTGGGTGGCAAAAAGTGCTCGCCCAGAAAGGGGTAACGGTACTAATAATCCTGGTTCTTTTAGCCCCGATTGTATGTTGTATTCTACCTTTCGTAAAGAAGTTAATGAGCAAGGCTGTAGACAACAGCACACCTACATTTCTCCACCAAGAAGAAGGGGACCCTTTTATGATGGAAGATGACAAACCCTTCCCTCCTCTACAGTCACTCCCTGTCCAAAATCTCACAATCCTATAGGGTTATAGAGATAGATAGCACCTGATTGCACTTCTCCAGCTGTATTGAGGGGGGTAGTGAACTAGTTGCTGCCCAACTCTATATACAGCCTAAAAGAGTTGCTGAGGAGAATGGGCCAGGTGAGTAGGACCTTTAGATGAGGGGCAGAAGAAAATAGCCATTTTAGGGGGGACTGTGAAGGAATGTAATGTACATACTGATAATCAGAAAATGTCTATTTGCTTATGTGTATACATGTTTCTATGCAAACTCCTTACTTATTATGTAGTATTCAGATTGACTGTTTGGAACTAGGAATGGCGTCTAGTCCCCCCATCCCACACATCAGAGGAATGCAAGACGTCACGAGAGAACGAGCTTCAATCAACCTTCAAGCATCAAGTTTCTCCATTTCTCTCGTATTTTAACCAATGAGATGTACCCATTAGACTGACATAGCAATGACGTATCTTTCTGTATAAAATATTGATACCGCACAGAAATAAATTAGAAGTGTAAGAAGTAGTCAATCTGAACGCTGTGCCAGAGAGTTTTGCTTCTAGAATGCATGCATGTACACACTTTTTAATTAGAAGCCGCAGCAGATAACCTTGAACGAAATTGTAGTTCCGATCCATTTCAGTATTACTTAAAATGGAACAATAATATTTATCAACAATATCTCCCAGGAAACATACAAAGACTATTTCTGGTTTGTTTGATTCTGAACTATACATGTTAATTGAAAGAGCTGATCACATTAGCCTCTGGAGCCGCACAGTCTGCTATTAGGGACTCCTGCTATAGTCTGTTGCCTACTAAGCTGAGGAGGGGGAGATCACGGTTTGTATTGTTAATTTTAATTAGGTCCTCTGCTATTGTTTAAAGGTTTGCTGTATTTATGCTTATGATAATGTGTATTGTCTGCAGTCAGCTTCAAGTCGGCAAGGCTGGTCTGAAATGTGACATCCAAGTCATCCAGGTGAATGGAATTAGCCATGGGTCAGCCCTACTTCGTTAGCTAAACCATTGTGTGATATTTTTGGTAAATATTTGGGTTATTGTGTATGTGGGGACTGACATACTTTTCAAGTGTATAAAAAGGCTATACACTTGTGCAATAAATCATTCCATGTTCAAGCTGTGTAACTGAGCTAGTTTCGCCTGGTTTTTAGAAACAATATGTGGCTGTAATATCTGATGTTCAGACTGGAGGAGGCTGAATACTGACGGAAGCACCATAGCGGAGTGCGACAGGTTCCTTGACACTAACTAAGAAACAATAAATAAATAAAAGAAGAAAAAAAAAAAAAAAAAAAAAAGGATTCCCTGTTTGAAAAAGCCAAAGTGTAATTGGTCAGCGAGTCTAGACTGCAGTCTCACAAGGGAAGAATTGGCTGCAGATTGGTCAGTAATAAAAACCTGCTCAAGGGAACAATCTTGGAGGAGGCCTTGTGTCTGTTAATACGCAAAGAGAGGATCAAGTGGGCATGTTGTTTGCAAGCATGGTTCTTAAAGACCACAGCTAGCTAGACCTCAAGTAAGTAATCAGTAGTGAGGATGTAATCTAACCGACGGCATGTGAGCAGCATGACCTCTGAGCTCAACCCCGATCTGCATAATCTGCAGCCCATCCTGCTATCCCCAACACCACCACTCTCCCTCCTTCTGTGCTGTGTGACAGCGACTTAACTAGGCACAGAGCATCACTGTAAAAACTGGGCATCAGCAACTAAAATCGTGGGAGACAGAGTGGCAAAGTTCAGCAGGGAGCCTCGAACAATATGGTGCCTCATGTGCAGCACAACAAGCTACCGATTCCCAGCCAGGGGAGTCTTTTAATGCTGCTACTTGGAATGAAGACTCTCTTCTGATCCCTTCCCACCAGTGGCTGTCATTGAACATCCCAATGACCTGCTGGCTTCCTCCCCTGATCAAGCTGCTGAACAAACATTAAAGTGGAATTCCAGGGTATTACTAAGCGTAAATCTGACCCCACCCCCCTTTTAAATCCTATAGTAACTAAAAGCGGGGGACAGCAACCAGTAGATCGCAGCCAGGTGATTGGTAGATCATGGTCGGGGCTTGCTGACTCACCATCTCAGAGCATCACAGAGTGCAATGCAGAGGGACTACTTGTAAAATTGGATAATAGTAGGGAGCAAGAGCTGCATAAGCCGATGCCTCCTCTGTAGTACTGGCTCCTGTCCCATGCAGAGGGATACCAACTGCACTTCACCTCTTATTCCGGCTAGCAGTCTCCAGAGTGGTGCCAGCAGCAGGAAAAATCAAGTTAGACTTACCGGTAACTTGTTTTCCAAGAGTCTTTCAGGACAGCACCTGAGAGAGTGACTCCTCCCTTTGTCCACAGGAAACACCTCTTCCACCAAACTTTAAAAGGAGGCTCCTTCCCACATATGGTCAGTTGTAGTAGAGAACCTCCGGCCCCAAACTGGAACACATAATCGAGATATGGTTAGTCACAGTATATATATATATGTAAAAACACATTAGGGCGGGATGCTGCTGTCCTGAAAGACTCTTGGAAAAACAAGTTACCGGTAAGTCTAACTTGATTTTTCCCTAATCGTCTTTCAGGACAGCACCTGAGAGGATAATAGAGACTTACCCCCTTAGGGAGGGACCACAGCCTGCAGAACCTTTCTGCCAAAAGCCTGGTCTCCTGCTGACAGGAGGTCCAGCCTGTAATGACGGACAAATGTAGACATACTTGACCACGTAGCCGCCTTACAGATCTGATCTGGAGTGGCACCAGCTCTTTCTGCCCATGTAGTGGCCTGAGCCCTAGTTGAATGAGCCCTAACCCCCTTAGGGGGGGGATTGACCCGATTCATTGTAAGCAGTAGAAATAGCTGTTTTGATCCATCTAGCTAAGGAAGCCTTGGATGCCTGCTTGCCTTTTTTATTTCCAGAAAAGAGAACAAATAAAGAGTCTGAAACTCTAAAGCCTCCTGTAACTTCTAAATAATGCAACAAGGTACGTCTTACGTCCAGGTTGTGAAACTGCTCTTCCTTATTGCCCTTCGGGTTAGAACAGAAAGTTGGGAGAGTAATCTCCTGGGATCTGTTATGGGAGCTCGCTACCTTCGGCAAAAACCCCGGATCCACTTTAAGGACAATTCTGTCTGAAAAAACTGATAGGAAGGGCTCCTTCACTATCAGAGCGTGCAGTTCGCTAATCCTTCTGGCTGAAGTGATTGCTACAAGAAAAATTGTTTTAAGGGTTAAATTGTTAAGTGAAATGCTCTGCAGGGGCTCAAAAGGCTCTTTAGTAAGGGCCTGCAAGACTACGGAGAGGTCCCAAGAGGGAAAAGATCTTACTGGGACCGGTCTAGCCCTGGAGAGCGCTTTGAAAAATCTTGTGATTAAGGGTACTGAGGATAGTGATCTTACTAAATAGACCCCTAAAGCTGACACCTGCACCTTAAGAGTGCTGACGGCGAGCCCTCTATCTGCCCCTTTTTGCAGAAATTCCAGAACTGAGACTAGGTTCTTTACCTCTCTATGTTCTGCATGACAAAAGGACGCGTAGACCTTCCAAACCTTGCCATAAATGGCCCTGGTTACTTTCTTTCTACTGGAGAGCAAAGTGGAAATTAGTCTTTCCGAAAAGCCTTTGCTTCTTAGCAATTGCTCCTCAGATACCAAGCAGTGAGTTTTAGCCTGCTTACATCTGGATGATGCACTGGCCCCTGAGTTAACAAATCTGGTCTCAGCGGGAGGTGCCAACCTGGTTTGACTGCCAACTGTAGGATCAGAGAAAACCAAGCCCTTTTTGGCCAAAACGGGGTTATCAGGATTACTGAAACACCCTCTTTTTGTATTTTCCTCAGCACCAGTGGAATTAGCTGAAAGGGGGGAAAAGCGTACCCCAGTTGAAAATTCCACTGCTGTGCTAAGGCGTCTGTCCCTTGAGAACCATCGTTTCTCTCGAGGGAAAAGAATTGAGGAAGCTGGGTGTTCCTTCTTGAGGCGAACAAGTCTACCTGCGGAAGGCCCCAGATACTGGAGATTAGAGTGAACACCTCTGTGTTTAGGCTCCACTCTGCTTCCTGCACTGTCTGTCGGCTTAGATAATCTGCCACCTGGTTCAACGTGCCTTTTAGGTGGACAGCGGATAGAGACAGAAGACTGGTTTCTGCCCAATCCATAATCTCTGCCGATAGAAGATACAAGGACTTGCTCCTTGTGCCTCCCTGATTGTTTAAGTAGGCTACTGTAGTGGCGTTGTCTGACAGTATCCTGACATGGCACCCTAGGAGGTATGGGGAGAAGGCAGCTAAAGCTGCAGCGACTGCTTTTAATTCTCTCCAATTCGACGATCTTCTGGATTCGTCCTGAGACCATGTCCCCTGTGCCAAGTCCTGACCCATGTGTGCCCCCCATCCCCACATACTGGCGTCCGTTGTGACCACCTTTTCTGTTGGGAAGGACCAAAGAAGGCCTTTCTGTAGAACTTCCTGACCTCTCCACCACCACAGCGAGCGTCTGACCCTGGGAGGAACTCTTACCCTGGTGTCGAGGCTCTCTGACCTGTGATCCCACGTTCCTAAGAGGAACCTCTGGAGGGGCCTGAAATGCCTCCTTGCCCACTGGATGGCAGGCATCGAAGAAGTCAAAGTCCCCAAGACTGACATGATTCTTCTCACTGAAACCAACTGGTTCGTTTGAAGAGCTGAAACCGCCCTCTGAATCCTGACCTTTTTCTCCTCTGGGAGAAAAATCCTTTGTTCCACTGAGTCTATCTGGAACCCCAGAAAGAGTATCTTCTGGGTTGGATTGAGGTTTGATTTTGGGACGTTTACTAGCCACCCCAGAGCCTCCAAGTGACCGCGAGCCCCGGCCAGATCCTCCTGCAACCTCTCCCTGGAGGGGGCAAAGAAGAGGAGGTCGTCTAGGTACGGGATTACCGCAACCCCCTGAAGACGAAGAGGGGCGAGAGCCTCCGCCATTACCTTCGTAAAGATACGAGGGGCTGACGAAAGGCCGAAGGGAAGGGCCCTGAACTGCAGGTGTACAATCTCTTTGCCCATATTCACTGCGAATCTCAAGAACTTTTGAGACTGTGGAGCTATGGGAATGTGCAGGTAAGCATCTTTTAAGTCTATAGATGCCATGAAGCACCCTTTTGTCAGCATGTTCCTGACTGAGAAAATTGAATCCATGCAAAAATTTTTTGTAATGGACCAATCTGTTCAGGGGTTTTAGGTTGAGGATTAACCTGTAGCTCCCTGATGGCTTTTTTATCAAAAAAATGTGAGAGTAGAACCCCCTGTCCCGTTCTTCCGGGGGTACTGAAACAATGACCCTCTGGTATCTCAGATCCTTTAACAGGTTCTTCATGGCTAGGGCCTTTGTGACGTCCCTTGACAGGTTTGTCACATAGAATTTTTCTGGCGGGGGTTCCAAAAACTCTATTTTGTAACCCTGGGACAGTATGTCCAGAATATATCGATTTTCTGTCATGCTGGCCCAAGGAGGGAGAAAACTCTGAAGTCTTCCCCCTACTGGGAGGCCCAAGTCATTGGGTCTTTCCGGAGGTCGCAGGAGGATGGAAAAGGACATTTCCCTTTCCTTTACCTTTCTGCGACGTCCAGTTCCTCCTTTTCTCCTGGGGTCTACTTTCCTGAGCCCGGGGGGGACGAAAAAACTTTTTTGCTGGTTGCTTTTTCTTTTTGATTGGAAAAGACTTCTTTTTATCCGCTGTCCTATCTAACACAGCATCCAAGTCAGGGCCAAAAAGTAAGTCACCCTGAAACGGGATTCCACAGAGTTTGTTCTTGGAAGCCGCGTCTCCTGGCCAGGTTTTTAACCATAAAGCCCTTCGGGCTGAGTTAGCCAGGGCTGCAGATCTGGCTGTCATTTTAATAGACTCAGCTGAAGCATCAGTTATATATGCTACTGCAGTTGAGAGGGTAGAGAAAGATTCCAAAATTTCTTGTTTTGGGGAGTCTGCTGCAATATGGGCCTTAAGTTGGTTTAACCAGAACTCCATATTTCTGGAAACGACCGTAGTCGCCATAGCAGGTTTTAGGTTTCCCATAATGGATTGCCAAGCTCTTTTTAGCTGCAAGTCCAACCTCTTGTCCATGGGGTCTTTTAATACTCCCATGTCTTCGAATGCTAGGTCAGTCGATCTTGAGACCTGGGAGAAAGCGGCATCAAGTTTTGGATTTTTATTCCAGACTGCCGGGTTTTCATCGAAAGGAAAACGCCTTTTTAAGTTTTTAGGGAAAAAAGGCTTCCTTTCTGGCTCTGCCCACTCCTTTTTAATAGCCTCAGATATGACTGGGTGCACTGGGAAACTGCGACTCTTAGGTTCGCTGAGTCCTGCGTACATTTTGTCATGCAGGGACAACTCTTTTTTCTCCTCCTCTAACCCTAAGGTAGTACAAATTGCCTTCAACAGGCCATCCACCTGTTCCAAAGACAATTTAAACTTAGAAGGGAATTCCTCACCTTCCTCATCCCCCTCAGATTCTTCTCTAGACTGGGTGGGGGAAAGTCCCTCTTGGGTGAGAGATAACTCATTCTCTACCGACGGGATCACAGGTGAGCCTAGGGAGGATTGTGAGGCAGATGGTTGACTCAGGGATGGGTTCACTAGTGAAGAGCGGAAAGACTGTATAGTCGCATCAAGCTCCTTTTTGACTGATGCGATCAGATCGCTGCAAGCGGAGGAAGCTTCTTCTTTCACTAGTGCATCTATGCAGACCTGACATAAGGTCTTCTTCCATCCCTCTGGTAGTTTAGCTTTACATGAGGGGCATTTCCTTTTCACTGGATCAGAGCTCTTGGCCTGCCATGAGAAAAAGAAGAAAAAACCCAAACCCGTGAGACAACCCATCCCTATTGAAAGGCTCACCACAGGTGCACAATGAAGGATAAAGCAACTGCTTCATGTGCCCAGACAGGCCCCTGCCACCGGGGGGGGGGGGGGGGGTCGGCGAGAGAGACCTTAAGGTAAGGGAGGACAGCAAATACTGTCCCTTACCTGGGCCTTGCTGGTGCTTGTGCCTGTCCCACTCGCTGCTGCCGACTCCATTGATGAGGCGCTTGCGATAACTCGTGGCTAAAACGCCGGTTCCGGACTCCAATAGCGCCAGTGCGCCGGACCAGAACCAGCTAATAAGCACCAGCCCCGTCCCTCCCTCCTCCTCCTGCGATCCATTTTCGGAAGGCGGAAATGACGCCGCGCGCCTGCTCCGTAGGCCCCGCCCCTTCCGGACGCCTCACTTCCGGCGGATGGAGCACAGCATGCCACCCCCAAGATGGCGGCGGCGTTTTCAAACAGCAGCAAGTGGACCGGCATACATTTCAAAAACAAGCCGGCCATTGCTGCTGTACACCGCCACCCAGGGGCAGAACCCACAGCAGTCTAGCTCCAGTAAGCACCATGAAGGAGGAGAAGGAGCCCAGCCATCAGCACCGTAGCATCGCTGTGGAATGGGAGGGACAGCTCCCCTGAGGTATGAAAAAATGGTGGAGTAGGATCCTAGGCCCTCAGGATAGCACCTAAGAGCCCTGTCTCCCACGAAGTGTTCCCTCCGGAGGAAACACAAAAACTGACCATATGTGGGAAGGAGCCTCCTTTTAAAGTTTGGTGGAAGAGGTGTTTCCTGTGGACAAAGGGAGGAGTCACTCTCTCAGGTGCTGTCCTGAAAGACGATTAGGGAAAGAAGAGATTTTCAGGTCAGTGTGAAGCAATACACTGGGCATAATAGTATAGGGCTGCTTTCACACTGATGTGCTGCGGTTTACCCACACCTGCCAAACATGACTGCCAAGTGAATGAGGTCGCTCTGCAAATGCCCTGCAACCTTGTGCAGTACAGCAAACAAGGGGTTAAAGCAGGCAGCTGTGTTTAGCTTTCTCAACACCTGCTTTTTAACCCCTTGGACCCCGCTTAAGCATGCAGTTGCAGGGCACTTGCAGAGTGGCCCCATTTACTTGAATGGGTCGCAATTGGCAGGCAGTAGCACCCACCAGAAGCAACCGGGGATTTAATTCCTGCTGCGGCATGTGTAGACCTTTGGTTGTTGCCTCAGCAGCTAAAGGGGGTAGGGATTGCGGTTGTTAACCCGCTAATCAACCACAGGGTTTCACCATCCCCAACTTTGTGTGAACAAGCCCTAAGGGTGCCACTGCCAAATGCAACTAGGGGCTCATTTACAAGTGCAGCAGGTACCGCTGCTCCCCTGAAAAGTGATCCAAGTGTGTTTGACAGGTAGTGAGGAGGTGATATGTTGCATCCTCACCACCTGATTTAAACCCATGATTGCCATGCAACACATGCAGTTGTGACACGGTAGTAGGGCAATTAGAGGTTTAAACCAGGTGTGAGGCAGAGACACCGTGCCCGGTGATCTTCAACTGCTCCCATGTTGTTCAGGTAGATCTCCACCTCTTTAAGGTTGCCTACCCCTGAACTAAAAGAATAATGGTCTCTAGGACCAGAACCAAAAGTACTCCAGGTGAAGGGATGGCAAAGGGCAGATTTGTTGAAATTGGTTACTCAGCCAAAGGCCAGGAGCATCTGAATTGTCTTTGGGACATTTTCTGATAGCTGGAAGGGAGACGAGTCCTTTAGAAAAAGGTTGTCTACATTGGCTGTGAATTGGATGCATCGAGTTCTGAGAAGGGCGAGCTTAGGTGCTAAGGCTGCTCCTCTGACAGGGGGGTCTGTGCTGATCGATTATCAGCGCAGCCCCCCCCCCCCCCCAGGATGCCCACACTAGACCACCAGGGACGCCAGACCACCAGGGATGTCCAACACCAGGTATGCCAGCCTAGACCACCAGGGATGCCAGTGCCCACAATGGATGCCAATCGGTGCCCACAATGGGCATCACTGATTGGCATGCATTATTGTATGGCACTGATTGGCACCCATCAGTACAATACAATGCCGCCCATCCGTGCCACCTATCAGTGCCCATCCATGCCGCCTATCTGTGCCACCTATCCATGCCAATCAGTGCCAATTTGTGCCACCTATCAGTGCCCGTCAGTGCAGCCCCATCAGTGAAGGAGAAAACTTACTTATTTACAAAATTTTGAAACTGAAACAAAAAAACATTATTTTTTTCAAAATTTTCGGTCTTTTTTTTTTATTTGTTTAGCAAAAAATAAAAACCGTAGAGTTGATCAAATACCACCAAAAGAAAGCTCTATTTAGGGAAAAAAAATTATTTTATTTGGGTACAGTGTAGCATGACCGCGTAATTGTCATTCAAAGTGCAACAACGCTGAAAGCTGAAAATTGGTCTGGGCAGGAAGGTGTTTAAGTGCCCAGTATTGAAGTGGTTAAAAAATGCCTAAATAAAACACGATCTACTAGAAAACTACTAGGACTTTGATGGTACCATCAAACAGAAAAAAAGTATATAAAATGTGTAATTTATTCTGTTGGATGGTACCGTTAAAGTCTGGGTAGTTTTCTAGTAGATGTTTTTTTTGGACATTTTTTTTTTAATTCAAATCTGATTTCCATTTTTTTTTTTTTTTTTTTTAAATAACATCAGATTTGAATTAAAAAATGTCCAAAAAAACATCTAGTAGAAAACTACCCGGACTTTGGCGGTACCATCCAACAGAATAAAGTACACATTTTATTTACTTTTTTTCTGTTTGATGGTACCGTCAAAGTCCTAGTAGTTTTCTAGTAGATAGTTTTTATTTTTTTATTTTATTTGCCATTTTTTATTGAAATCTGATTTTGATTACTTTTTTATTTAAAAAATAACAAACATGTCATACTTACCAGCTCTGTGCAATGGTTTTGCAGAGAACAGCCCTGGTCATCCTCATAGGGATTCCTTACTCCCAATTCTGGCTTGTTAAAATAAAATTTCCCTACAGAGCTAATAACACATTTGCATAAGCCACTGACAATCCAATGGTATTTATACATCTAAATGCATCTCACATTCTACAAAAACGTACATAGTAATTCATTTTTATTTTAAGATAAAACTTTATTTATGAATGAAAGCTTTTCTCAGAGTTTATTAAGAAAAAGACTTACTAAATGCTTTATCTATTCTCCAACTATTTGCTCGCTCTTCCCTCTTAAACTTGTTCTGAAAAATAAAAAATATGAAATGCTATGTTAAAAACAACATTGATAAATGATTAGCTGCACAACAGTTTATAGCATGCAAAATTTCAGTAAATGCAACATATTACTTAATTTTGGACTAAAATGTAAAGGATGAGGTTGCTCCAGGTAAGGAGATACCAGGCCTGTCAAGCCTCAATGTGTGCTCCTGTAAAATGGCAACAAACTTTTATACCCTGCAAAACTTTAAAAGCCCTTGGAGGCCGTTTGAGTTATGCGTAGGCACATCCCCGAAGCATGTGCTTATATTCATTCTTTTTTTGCTAAACTTTATTTGTCATTACACAGTGGACAAAGTCACATTTACACTCAGCGGGGAGTCCCAACAATTGGCTGCAGGCTTCCACAGTGAATAGCGGCCGCTTGCATTTAATCACTATGGAGTGATCATTGCAAGTGATCAGCCCTGGAAGCAGACTGTTCATTTGTTTCTCATATGACAAAGTGGACCAAATCCAAAACAGTTTTTAGCATACTTGTATCTCACAAATAAATGCTATATAGTCTTTTTTTTTTTTGGGCTGACCTCCATAAAGTGGTTACGACTTTGGCTGGATTACTATCATACATTATATCTCATCAGTCATGTGTATTCTACTAAACTCTATATACTCCGTCAAGCTGTGCACCCTCAATAGCAAGGGAAAACATCATATTTTGTTTTAAAATCAACATATAACAATAAAATAAATAAAAATTGATAGGCGTGATAAATCCATTGTTTACCTTGATCTCAATCCTCTGCCTATGAGGGAAAAGCTGACCAATCATTGAAAAGTCTGTTCCCACCATACTTATTGCCAAATAGAACATATCAGTTTCTGAAAGACAAGTAAAAATGCACACGTGAAATACACCAGGCAAACGATCCACGATAATGGCAAATATCTGTATGTGAGCATCAGAAGATTGTTAAAAATAACAAGCTACGTACCTTCCTCAGACCATGGTTTAGAGTAGCTGCTCTTTCGGAAACTAGAGTACGTAGTAGTAGAGCCTCGCTCGAATATTGGATCATTCCCTTCCACTATTGGAGCCTTACCTCTGCTTACTTCCACAGTTAAACTGCAAAAAAAAAAAAAAAAAAAAAAAAAAAAAAACACAACACTTAAATAAGGTTCACACTGTGGATCAAGATATTTTTCTGTGAATGACCCTTTCCTGCCTTTGACACGGCAGCAAAAGTCCAACCTCAGGTGGGGCGCTCAGCTCTGACAGTCTTCCTAGGTCAAGAAGTCACAAACAATAAATATACGTTTTTCACACAGAAGTCTTCAGTTATAATGTAAAGACAAAGCAGCACAGTGGCTAAATGGTTAGAACTGAGCACCACCTTGCAGCACAGGGGTCAATAGTTCAATCCCAAACATGGCACTATCTTGCCTGGAAATTGCATGTTCTCCCTGTGCCTGCGTGGGTTTTCTGGAGAAGCACCGAATGGAAATTTTGGTGCAGAAACCAAAAATTTAGGATGTACTTGGCCAAAATCGAAAATGACAGTTTAAAAAAATATATATATTTTTTATATATAATTGTATTCTAATTTGACTCTTTAATGAATATCATGAATTTAAATTAATATGAATTTATTGTCTGACATTAATCGGCACCTTTAGTGCAAGAAAAGCTCAAGAAAAATGCATCCCTTTAAATTCTATGTACGAATGTTTTCACACTGATCCATTGCGCTTCCGTTATGGTGTTAAAAATCTTGCTTGCTGCATTTTTGGTCAGTTAAAAAAAAATTAAAAAAAAAAAAAAAAAAAAAAAACGCACCAAAAATGCACTGAAAATGCAGCAAGAACGCATCAATAAACGCACCTTTGTTATGTTTTAGATGCGGTTTTTGAGTCACATGACCTATAAAATACACCATGAGCACAGTAAAATCGTGGTAAAATTGAGGCAAAAATCGCAGTACAGTCTTGTGCGTTTTATCGGCACCATTTAGTTATTGGCAAAATGCCAAAAACACAAATCTCCTGAAATGACGATGCTGCTCTAGTTTAGGGAGTTAGGGATCTTAGATTGTAAGCTCCTTGAGGGCAGTTGTGTGAATATACAATATGTATTGTATGTAAAGCGCTGTGTAAATTGATAGCACTATACAAGTAGCTATAAAAAAAAAAACCTTAGTTAGACTTACCGGTGACGGTATTTCTACGAGCCTTTCAGGACAGCACCTTGGAGAGAGCGCAGCTCCGCCTTTACCCAGGAAACACTGCGTGACAACGCCCCTTTTTAAGATCAGCTGCTTCCACCATGCCTTCAGTTGTTATCGAGAAATCCTCCGACATGCTGGAAAATATAAGCAGACAGTTACCATGCCCTATAATTATACATTATACATCATAACCTAGGGAGGGAAGTAGGCTGCTGTCCTGAAAGGCTCGTAGAAATACCGTCACCGGTAAGTCTAACTAAGGTTTTCTCTCTTCGCCTTTCAGGACAGCACCTTGGAGAGGATAATCAAGAAACTTACTTCAGGGTGGGACCACTGCCTGCAAAACCTTTCTCCCGAAGGATTGGTCTGAGGCTGAGAGCAGATCCATGCGGCAATGCTTTATAAAAGTTTGAGAAACTGGACCATATGGCAGCCTTACAAATTTGCTCAGGCGATGCTCCGGCCTTTTCTGTCCATGATGCCGCTACTGCTCTGGTCGAATGAGGCAAGATTCCTTCTGGAGGCTCCAAACCTAGAGAGGCGTATGCTCCTTTAATAACTTGCTTTAGCCATCCTCCAAGGATGTTTTTGGAAGCTTTACATCCCTTGTGAGCGCCCTCCATCAGAACAAAGGGTGAGGATGATTTTCTAAAGTCCCTTGTTATCTCCAGATACTTAGGAAGATCTCTCCTGACATCCAGGGTATGGAAGGCTTCTTCTCCTGGCCCCGACGGTGAGGGGCAAAATGTAGGGAGAATAAACTCCTGTGCCCGGTGAAAATGCAGGGCTCACCTTCAGTAGAAAGGCTGGATCTGTTTTTAGAACTACCCTATCTGGTAAGCATCTCATGAAGGGCTCCTTAATTGATAGAGCTTGTAACTCGCTGCCTCTACAGGCTGATGTTACTGCCACCAACAACACAGTTTTAAACGTTAAAAACTTAAGTGATGATCCTTCTATGGGTTCAAACGGAAGCTTTGTTAGCCCTTGAAGAACCAAAGATAAACCCCATTTGGAAAAAATAACCACAGATCTAGGCTTTACTTTAGCCATAGCTCTGAAAAAACGAATTATCAGGGGCTCCCTTACCAGGGTTCTTTCAAAAAACCTAATAAAGCCGCTACCTGCGTCTTGAGCGTACTAGCTACTAGGCCTTTCTCCAATCCTTCTTGAGGGAATTCTATAACTGAAATTGTACTAGACAAACTAAAGTCCTTTCTGGAACACCATGTATTATATACTTTCCAGACCTTAAAATAAATGTCTGTCACCTTCTTCCTACTTGCAAGAAGGATAGAGATGAGTTTTTCTTATAGGCCCTTTTGTCTTAGGATTTGTTCTTCAGAAACCAAGCTGCCGGGTTGAGAAACGTTGGATCTGGATGAAAAAACTTGCCCTGACTCAGTAGATCTGACCTGTTAGGTAACTTCCAAGGAGGTTTTACTGAGAGGTTCATTAGGGTTGCAAACCATGGTCTCTTTGGCCAATAAGGAGCTGTCAGAATTAGTTCCGTGGATTTCAGTCTGAATTTGGCTAATACCCTTGGAATCAGTGAAAATGGGGGAAAAGCGTAGGACAGATAGAAACCCCATCTGTGTGCCAGAGCATCTATCCCCAGAGCTTGATCTGTTCTCTGGGGGGAGAAGAACACTGGTATTTTTGCATTTTCTTGTTTTGTCACCAGGTCCACCTGAGGACAACCCCACCTCTTGGCTATTGTCTCGAATAGATCCTGATTCAGAGACCACTCTGCTGCTCTTAATTTTTCTCCTGCTGAGGAGACCTGCCAAGGCGTTTTCCGTCCCTTTTAAGTGGAACTGCCGATAGGGAGACCAAATTGTTCTCTGCCCATCTCAGTATTTGGCAGGTTAACTCCAACAAAGTTCTGCTTTTTGTGCCACCCTGTTTTGTTAGGTATAACACTGCAGTCATATTGTCCGACCAAATCTGGACATGCTGACTTCTTAGAAGTTCCTGGAAGGACAGAAGACTCAGATGAAAATAGCCTTAAACTCTCTCCAGTTTAATGACCTACTCGCTTCTGGCTTGGACCAACCCCCCTGGAATAGTTTGTTCTTCCAGGTGGGCTCCCCCCCCCCTGCGCTGGCATCTGTAGTCAGCCTTTGGGTTACTGGGAAGGACCAGTGGAGACCTTTTGAGATGTTTCTCTGGTTCCTCCATCACCAGAGTCATCTTTTTGCTCTTACCCCTATGACGAACTTTCCCTCCAGAGATTTCTGGAAAGACCAATTTGTCAACATGTCCGCCTGCAGCGGACGAGCATGCAGTCTGGCCCGCTGTACTGCGGGGATTGCTGCTGTCAGTAGACCCAGAGCCGACATGGCTTGCCATACTGAGAACCTTGAATTGGACTGAAGTGCCTTCAGAGCTGTTTCTATTCTTTCTTGGGGTAGACCCATCTTCTGATCCAGTGAGTCTATTTCGTACCCCAGAAACCTTACTCTTTGGGCAGGCTTTACGTTGGACTTCTGAATATTGAGAAGCCAACCCAAGCCTCTTATATGTGCTTGAGTCACTTGAAGATTGACTTCCACCTGACTTTTTGAGTCGGCGAAAAATAGCAGATCGCCCAAGTAGAGCACTATTGGGATCCCTTTCAGTTTCAGGGGTTCCAATGCTTCTGCCATCACTTTCGTGAATACTCTGGGTGAGAAGGAGAGACGGAATGGCAGGGCTCTGAACTGTAGATGCCAGATCTCCCCCTTTCCCAGATTGACTGCTAGGCGCAGAAATTTCTGGGACTAGGGTGCTATTGGGATATGGAGCTATGCATCTCTCCAATCGATGGAGGCCATGTGACACCTGGGGGTCAGCAAGTTCTTCACCGAAAAAATCGTGTCCATCCTGAATTTTTTGTACTTTATGGACCGATTCAACAGCTTGAAGTTGAGGATCAGGCAGAATTTTCCCGATGGTTTCTTTACCCAGAATATATGGGACTAAAACCCCTTTTCCTTCTTGCCCCTCTGGGACCTGAGAGATGACATTCTGTTGCATCAGCTCTTGAAGAAGGGACTTCATAACCAGAGCCTTCTCCTGATCCCTCGGTAAGTTTGTTATGAAGAACCGATTTGGGGGGTCTTCTAAAAACTCTAGATGGTAACCCTGCTGGATTATCCCTAGAACAAATGGACTTCTTGTTGTTTCTTCCCAACTAAACCAGAAGTCCTGAAGCCTCCCGCCTACTGGGAGCTGGTCATTTCCTCTCTGAGGATTCCAATTTTCTTTGTTTGGTCCTTTTTCTGAGGAAAAGCTTCCTTTTTGTCTGCTGTCCTATCAAGTACAGCCTTCTAATTCTGGACCAAACAACAAATCCCCTGAAAAGGGAATTTCACACAGTTTCGCTTTAGAGGCTGAACCCCCTGACCAGGTTTTAAGCCAGAGGGCTCTCCTTGCGGAATTGACCAGTGCTGATGACCTGGCAGACATTTTGATGGACTCTGCCTAGGCATCAGTCATAAATTTGACGGCTTTTAATAGAGTAGGGAAGGACTCTAATAATTCTTTCCTGGAGGTACCTGCCACCACCTGATTTTTGAGTTGGTTTGACCAGCATTCCAAATTTCTGGCCACCACTGTGGCTGCCATTGCAGGTTTCAGATTGGCTAAAGAAGAGTCCATGCTTTCTTCAGTAGCCCATCTGCTTTTTTGTCCATAGCGACTTTGAGAATTCCCCTATCCTCAAAGGCTAAACCCGTCTTTCTGTACACTTGAGGGAAGGCAGTATCTATCCAAACACACTCCCCTTCTCCTCAAAAGGGAACCTCCTTTTAAGGGCTTTAGCGAAGGACTGTCCATTCTCTGTCCTTCCACTCCTTTAATGGAGTCTGTTAACACTTTGTGTACAGGAAAGACTATGCTTGACCTCCTCCAGCCCCTGGTACATTTTGTCATGTACTGACAGCTGAATTTTTTCTTCCTGGATCTCCAGTGTAGTATAAATTGCCTTGAGTAAAACATCAACTTCCTCAAGTGACAGTTTATATCTAGAAGCCTTGGCTTCTACATCCTCTTCCTCAACATCATAATCAAACGTTGAGGGAGGAATACTTTCCCTTTCTTCCTCAGACTCACTTTCAACTTGCACAGAAGTGGACGGAGGGAGACTGGATTGAGAACTCTGTACTTGGCTGGAACTCTGACCACGTTTTTTCACAAGGGAGCGTACTGTCCCTAGGGCCTCTGCTATTTCTTTTCTCACTGAAGACAGGAGTTCCTTGCACCCCTGTGAGGACTCCTCCTTCACTAAACCCGCAATGCAAGATCTGCACAGGAGTTTAGGCCAAGAGTCCCTTAAAGGATTTTTACATGAGGGGCATTTTCTTGAAGTTCTCTCTGACTTAGCAGTAGCTTTCTGACACGACAGAAATAAAAGAACCCGCAGGTCCTCTTTAACTGCAGCCACTAAAGAGTACAACAAATAGACCCCAACGCCAAACACCCTACGTGCCCAGAGTCTCAATCCCTGCTGAACTGCTAATGGACCTTTACACCAAAGCAGACAGCTGCAGGTTTAATTTAATACATGAACAAAAAACACCCAGTGATGTAAAGGAAAGAGGTCCCTCTGTACCTCTCCTACCTGGGACTGGCCGGGAGCCTGGGCGCCTGCATCCGCCATAGCTGCTGAAGATTCGTCCTCCATTTCGATCGTAGCAGCCGCCGTCCGCGCGCTTTGAATGGCTTTCCGACCGTGCCAAACAAACGGAAGTCCCGGCCAGAGGACCTGCCCCTTCCTCCTGCGTTCCAGCAGCTGGAACCAATTGCTGCTACGCCCTGCCGGAGGCCTCCACCCACCGAAACTGGCGTCCCCCGCCGTCCGGGATTCGGCGCCGCCATGCTGAGGCCTGGCATGGAACGCTCGTTTCTGAGCACAACCGCGGCCCCCCGAACGCACGGGCGATCAACCTCCGGCAGTCCATTACTCCTGTGAGCCGACGAAGGAAGGGAACACCGGAACACCTAACCCATCGTTCGGGAAGGTGCTGGGCTGGTCTTTGCGAACGTAAGCATGAGGCACTGCCAAAACCCTCGTTTTTTTCCTTAAAGAGAGCGCAGCACCCCTGGTTCCCCAGCAGTGTTCCACCATGGCGGAGGAAACACTAAAACTGAAGGCATGGTGGAAGCAGCTGATCTTAAAAAGGGGCGTTGTCACGCAGTGTTTCCTGGGTAAAGGCGGAGCTGCGCTCTCTCCAAGGTGCTGTCCTGAAAGGCGAAGAGAGAAAAAACATTTAAAGCTTCTAGTTTTTCCCCCTGATAAAAACAGGCATTTTCAATGTTTGCATGTTAAATTTCTAAAAAAAAATAATGTATTTACTTTTTTGGTAAACTTAGCTGAGAAGGTGGATTTCTGCAGCCCCTGGCTAGACAGTGCTGGAAGGGGTGGGAAGGGCTAAGCAAACCTTTTACATTATTTTCCTAAGCTCCAGCATATAGAGCAACGAACGGTCAATCTAAAGGGCTGTTAGTTAGGTGTCGCTATTCACTGATAAGATGGACGATGCCAACATCTATGCAGATACAGTAACAGCAAGGGTGACAAAACCAATTTCACTGAAGGAGGAAGACGGCTGTCCCCCCAACAAGACATCCCTATTTAATGGCTCTACTGGCAGGATAAAAACATGAAGATATAGGAATACTTTAAGGTGCATGTACTAATAAAATGGATCCAAGGAGGTATTTTAAAATATATACATTTTATTTAAACAATGATTAAAAAATTGTCTAAAAACAATTCCACGACAAGTACAATCCTTATGGATACATTAGATTTGATCAAATTCACATGTTTCTCACTCAATCTGGGCTTCCTCAGGGGATGCTGTCCACTTGGAACACAAGCCATCCCAGGATTTGAGACAAATCAACGTCAATTTAAAAAGTCTACAGCCGCCACAACAAGCCAAGGACTGCAGATGACCATAGGAGGGACCAGAGAGAATGGTCTTGCAAAAACGCAGAACACTCAGGGACAGAGTTTACAAGGCAGGATACACGCATATAGAGCTGATGTCCTGCAAAAACGAAGGCATCCTTGCTGGAACCACAGGGACACCTTCGTTTTTGCAGGACATCAGCTCCATATGCGAGTCATTGGTTATAGTGTACACATTTGTCTCAAATCTGGGAAGGCTTGTGTTCCAAGTGGACAGCATCCCCTGAGGAAGCCCAGATTGAGGGCAAAACATGTTGGGAACTCCATAAGGATTGTACTTTTTGTACTTGACGTGGAATAGTTTTTTTAGACAATTTTGTAATCATTGTTTAAATAAAATGTATATTTTTAATATACCTCCTTGGATCAATTTACTAGTACATACACCATAAAAATCCCACAAGTATTCCTATATCTATTAAATTTAGGGATGCAGTGCTAATTGTAGTGGCTTGCCGGGATTAAGAATGTATCCTCCTATTCCAGGAGGTACAGGTATAAAATAACAGATGCTAGAATATCCATACTTAGCTCTCCGTTTTTCTAATTTAAGGCTAAACATTACATTTATTGTATGAACCTTATTTCAACCGCTTTATCCCGAATTAACAGAATATAAGATAGTTACTATCCTGATGTCTTTTTTATTTTCTTCTCTTTATCCTTTCATGCTGGTGGAGGAGTGGAATGCACTTGTTATACTCTGGTGATGTGTGTACCTGCCCTGGGACCTCATGTCCCAAGAAGCAATGTCAATTCCTAACAGGTAGGGATGGGTGGAAATGATATGTGTGAGAAAAGCAGAAAAGATCATGTGCTGAGAGACTCATCATACCTCTCCTCATCAAGAATAATGGAGCCGTCCTCTGCCACTTTCACACGAGGTGCCAGTAACTGGCTATCATCCTCCTCTTCATCCATGTCATCATCCTCATCATCATCATCCTTACTAATGTTCTTTACTGGTGTCCTGTGTTGGTAGAAAAACAAAACAGATACATTTTAGGAAGGGTAATCTTTAAGGCCCCTTTCACACGGTCGGACCGTTCAGATCCGCCTGTCAGTTTTGACGGCGGATCTGAACGGGCGCTCCATGTTAGTCTATGGAGCGTCGGATGTCAGCGGAGACATGTCCACTGACATCCGACCCGGTCCGATCCGCCAAAAGCAGACGTATGGCTATACGTCCAGATCCGTAGCTGGCGGATCGGATCGGGTGAGATCTGATGAAAACGGACACACTGTCCGTTTTCATCCGATCTCTCCATAGAGATCAGCGGCGCTCGCAAGCCCCTCCCCGCTCAGTGAGCAGAGAGAGGCTTGTCATCCGCCGGTTCAGCGGAGATCAACGGAGAGATCTCCCGCTGAGCCGGCGGACAGAGGCGGGCTCCGTGCAAGCGGAGCCCGCCTCGTGTGAAAGGGGCCTAAAGCCCAAGTTAACCTACAAAAAATAAATAAATAAAAAAAGCACACGAGACATTGCTTACTTTCAGTGTAATGTGTCCCTTGGTGCTTTTTTCCTCTAGGTCAGTAAAATAATTTTCTGTCCTCTAATGGCAACCCCACCCAAACCATAATCATCCGGTATGACATGGTTTAATAGAATGAGAACCTTTTTACAGGCTTGCTCTTATTAATAGTGCTCGAAAATTAAATAGCCCACTTTACGGACAAGACCCCACTCTCCTCAAATATATATTGCATAAAAAAGCAAAGAAAGAAAAACACTTATTTAAAAAAAAAAAAAATAAAAAAATAAAAAATTCTCAGCCAGTGCTTCCAGGAGATGTGGGGATCACCGCGCCTCACTGCTGCTTTCCAGGAAAGATGAGCACTTGAAATACTGTAAGAACATGCTGGGCTCATCAAGGTTTTGAGTTTCAAACTTTGCAAAGAGGCAGCAATGAGGTACAGTAATGTCGCCTTCATCTGGTGCAATTATTTACAACTTTTCCTATTGTTTCCTATATTATGTATATGGGGGGGGGGGGGGGGGGGGGGGACGGGCTGTAAGTTAAGCAGACTTACCGTTTTCATATGCGATACCACAGTGAAAAGGGGCACAGGTTACAATCACCTCTAAAGTAAAATTGTTTCAAATAGCAGCTGACAATACAATTTGTAAAGAGGACTGGAACGGTCGTGAACACCATGTACATAGAATTACAATACAAAATTGTTCCTCACCCACTGAGCTGAGATTCTGTAGGAGCCTTTTCACTACTTTTTGTCTCTGCAAAGGAAGACCTTTGTGAGGGAAAAAAAAAAAAAAAAAAAAAAAAGAAGACGAAAGATAAACTGTCAATGTCACAAATGAACAAAAAAAATTAATAAAAAAAAAAATTTATATATATATATATATATATATATATATATATATATATATATATATATATATATATATATATATATATATATATATATATATCTATATATATACATACACATACATACACAGACAAAATTTTGGCATATATTATAAACAAAATTTGGAATTTTGGCTTACTTCTAAATGCCTTTCCTTGGTGTATAGTACAGAACACAGGACAGGTAGTCAGACCATGGGTTATTTATATACAGGCGACCTTCAGCTTATTGGACACCTCTAGTGTACACTCATAACTCCAGCTGTTCAATGAGAATTCCGTTTTTTAGCAAGGAAAAAAAGTTATGACCAAGGAAAACAGAGGGGAGGGTCCTGTGCCTTCTACTGTACTCCAAGATCAGAAATATACAATTAAGTTGAAATTCCCTTTAATGTAAACATACAGTAGACAGGGCTGGTAGTCACAGACCATGGAACATCCCCAAGCAATAAACGGGCTGAACAGTCACCTGGTAAACCTGGGGAACACGTGAACAGAGGACTAAGTGGTGGCTTTGCAAATCTGAGATACAGATGTTTGATGCTGGAAAGCCCAAGAGACATCAACAAATTTGGTGGAATGAGCTCTGCAAGGGAAAGGAGGAACTCTGTTCCTAAGGGTATAAGTCCTGCAAATAAGTTGTCTGATCTACCTGGCAATGGTGAGGTGGGAGGCAAGGTCTACTCTACGAGAGCCTATAGAAGCTGTAGCTGCTAAGTAGACCCCGATAGCCCTGGCAACACATAAGCAGTGCAGAAAAATGTCCCTGCTTTGTATTAGAGCGGGGCAGAGGGAATAAAAGATATCCTCATCGAGGTGAAAAGAAGAAACCACACCTTGGGTAGAAAACAAGGTCTTGGTCAATGGGAAATCTCTAATGGACTCAAGGAAGGAAAGGAGTCTCTGCAGTACAGACAGCACCAGGCTCAGATCACAAGTTGACACAGGAGGTCAATATGGGCAACTGGAGATTAGACAGGGAGCTGCGCTATACTATACTAATATTAAACGTGATAATCATAAACTGTGAACATATAAGTGAATATGTGTAATATATGAACCCAATGTCTTAGTGTGGGTATAAATACCGATGATTAACTTAGACAGAGCGTACACAGATATCAACAGTACCATCAATGCAAAAAACAAATCTCCAAATTAATAAACCAGAAAACGCTTATTCTCAGTGACACAAAAGTGCTGTTTTTTCCATATAAGCACTTTTGTGTCACTGAGAATAAGCGTTTTCTGGTTTATTAATTTGGAGATTTGTTTTTTGCATTGATGGTACTGTTGATATCTGTGTACGCTCTGTCTAAGTTAATCATCGGTATTTATACCCACACTAAGACATTGGGTTCATATATTACACATATTCACTTATATGTTCACAGTTTATGATTATCACGTTTAATATTAGTATAGTATAGCGCAGCTCCCTGTCTAATCTCCTATTGTCGAATGTGGTATAACATTTTGAGCAGCTGCTTTATTTTTCACGATTAGCGCAATTTTCTATATTTTCATACAATATGGGCAACTACCTGAAGAAAAAAGTCTTAATTGAGGACTGCAAATTTTGGAAAAGAATAGATAAGACTAGAGGTCGGCCGATATATCGGCCGATATTTGGCGTTTTTTAATTAATCGGCATTGGCTGATTATAACTTCAGTGTGACTTGCAAATGACTTCTGTAATAGAAGTCAATGCAAGTTGCCTGAAGTCTGTGAAGACTTGTCTCTCCTGTCTGGGCAGTCTGCCAAGAAAAGACCAAAGAGATGCAAATGTTTATACTTATGAATGAACTGAACTCTGTGTGGAGGAGTTCTCAGTTTAACCATTTAAAGACTAAATCTTTTCTGACACTTGTTGCTTACAAGTAAAAATCCTGTATTTTCTGCTAGAAAATCACTTAGCACCCCCAAAAATTATATTATATTATATTATAATATATATATATATATATATATATATATATATATATATATATATATATATATATATATAATTTAGCAGAGACCCTAGGGAATAAAATAGTGGTTGTTGCAATATTTTATGTCACACAGTATTTGCGCAGCGGCCTTTCAAAACAAAATTTTTTTGGGGGAAAAAAAAATACACTCATTTGAAAAAAAAGAAAAAACGGTAAAGTTAGCCCATTTTTTTTTTCGTCCAAAAGTTTTGATTACCTGTTTTTGTGTATTTAATATATAGTTTTTTTTTTTATCTAAAATTATGCATACAAGTGAACTGATTGGAGGTTTGTTTTGTTTAATAAATGTTTAAATGTAAGAAATTTTCTGTATCACTTATTACTTAAGGCTGCTTACACACTGGAGCAGGCAGGCGTTGACGGTAAAACGCTGCTAGTTTTAGTGGCGCTATTCGGCTGCTAGCGGGACACTTATAACCCAGCTAGCGGCCGAGGAAGGGGTTAAATGTGCCCGTGAAGCGCTACTGCCAAATCGCATTGCAGGCACTTCGGTAGCCAGTAGGAGGAGCGGTATACAGCACTCCAAAGATGCTGCTTGCAGGACTTTTTTTAACGTCCTGCCAGCGCATCGCCTCAGTGTGAAAGCACTCGGGCTTTCACACTGAGACTGCAGAGGAGACGTTTTGCAGGCACTTTTCAGGTGCTATTTTTAGCCCAAAAGCGCCTGAAAAATGCCCCAGTGTGAAAGGTGTTTAACTGTTAGATTTTATGAGATAAAGGGAAAATAAATAAAAAATAATCAGCCTAACATATTGGCCATCGGCCACTGCGATTTCTAAATATCTGCATTGGCCAGAGAAAATCCCATATCGGTTGACCTCTAGATAGGACACAAACTTGTCGGGGGTACTCAGGGACAGACGTTAGTCAAAACCAGATTGAAGAAAGGCCAATTTACAAACAATAGAGTATTCCCTGGAACTCAAATGTCTGTCCTTGCATCAGGCAAAGTAGGCCTTCCATATGCAAAAGTAGATCTTGCATGAGGTAAATGTTCAAGCTCTGGATAAGGTGGCGGGATGTCTGAGTCAGATATACCACTATTTTTCAGGACCTGGGTCTTAAAAGTCGTGCAATTAAAACCAGAGGCAGAGAAGCAAGGTGGAATAGTAAATCTGGTCTGTTTGGAAGAGGCCAAGGCACATCTGCCAAGAGTCTGAGTATGTCTGTGTACCACAATGACCTTCTGGGCCAATCTGATGTGATGGTAATCCTTGGAACCCTTTCCACCGCTATCTTGCACAGCAGTCAAGAAGACTTTTTATCACAGGAAAGGCATACATCAGCTATAATGGAGTTCAAGAAGTAACCAGGGCTGCAAAGGCCAAAGGATCCCTGGTCCTGGCAACCTGGAGGCCAGGGCACCAACATCAGGTTCCCCCCACTGTTAACAGTTTCTGGCAAATCATGGGATGCAGAGAATATGTTCTTGGGTCTAAGCATTGGGTCTATTCTGCCTGCCAAAAGTCCACACCAAAGATGTGGGTGGCAGAGAGAGCGTGAAAGTGGTTGAGTTGTTCAGTAGGAGGGTCGTTATCCTGTGACATGGATGCCCTGGGTTCATAGAACAGCAAATTATGCAGCACAGAAGTTTTTTTTTACCCAAATGCAAAAAATACATTAAGGTAAAAAAATCTTAAGGCTTTAGGACCACTTTAAATTACTATTATGTTAACACAAATATAATGTTTTAATGACAGGGTATCGTAAAGGTTTTGGTCAGAGATCTGCCTAAACTCCACAGTGTTACAGATTCCAGACACACGTACAAATGAACTTACATCTTCTGTTTAAAAACTAGAAAATGCATTAAGATGCTTAACACATTTCAACAATCTACTGTAAATCTGCGGGTTTAAATTTACTATAAAAGCACAAGAGATCACACAGTTGTCTTCAACAGGCAATGAAACATGAACACCACTTACTTCATAGGGTTACTGTCAGGAATGAAGTATATGAAATCTCTCATCACCATCTTGGATCGTTCTAGCTCTCCTATGTTGCTTATAACTGGATGCTTTGCCTTCCATTCTTTCTGCATTGAATAAAACAGCATTATTAAAAATAAATATTTTATATTTCCAAGTTGATAAGTCATCAAAAAGTCTTACATACTAAAGGAAATGTCTCAGTTAAAGCAGAACTAAAGTTCCACTATTACATACAGTGAGCAGGCAGGCTAAGTATTACAAAACAAGCATGCAATGTGGATCTTCTAAAGTTAAATGCATTTATCTGTCTGCTCACAGTGATCCTTGGAATGTAAATAAAGCTGCGCATGCGCAGCTCAGCTTACAGCAGCCGTCTTCATCCCTGTGTGCCAGAATGACTAGCACTTGTGCAAGAATGATGTCATCCCACGCCGACCAATGAAGATGGCCAAAAACTTGCACATAGGAGAAGATGCTGGCGCCGGCGAGGGATGGGGCCAATCAAAGAAAGTATCATTCCCTTTAGTTCTGCTTTAAACAATAGCTGTATTTTGGGGGTTTTAAGTAGCCCTCAGGTCAAAAATAGAAAAAAAATGTTTTGGGTGTAAAAAAAAATAAATAAATAAAACAAAATAGGTGCTAAAAATAAAAGGGTTAAATGGCCTTCACGTGCACGTCCTTTGCTTTCTTAAAGCGGTTTTAAAGCCTGAACATTTTTTACCTTAATGCATTCCTTGCATTAAAGTAAAAAATGTTTAGGCATCAAATTTGGCCCCTCACCCTCTTATACTTACCCGAGCCCTCATTCGATCCAGCGCAGTGCACGTCTGCAGCTCTTCTCTCTTCTTACTTCTAGGTCTCGCTGGCTTTGCTGAGACACCGGAAACCATTGGCTCCCAGTTCTGCCAATCAAAGCCACTGACAAGGGAGTGGGGAGCAGGGCCCTCTGTCAGTGTCAATAGACGCAGCAGCAGGGCTCGGGAGTGAGCACGCATTCGTGCCCCCAAGAGAAGCGGCTTCCCATGGGGGTACTGGACAGAGGGGCCTGGAAGAGGCGGCTCACAGTCATTGCACAGAGCTGGTACGTATAGAGTAGTTTGTTATTTAAAAAATAAAATTACCTTTACAAAAAAACGCTTTAAAGTTGAACTACAGGTGCAAAAAAAAAAAATAAATAAACTTTCATCTAAACATATTCCTTTGTGGCGACAAAGAATATACTGTATATACTCGAGTATAAGCCAAGTTTTTCCAGCACATTTTTTTTGTGCTGAAAATGCCCCCCTCTGCTTATACTTGAGTCAAGCACTTTCCTGCAGCAGAGAATAAAATTTTCCGACCCGACTTTGGGGCCCTGTATCTCAGGGCCACTTGGTGCTAGGAACCCCATATTTGGTGTGCGAACCCAGTGGAACTAGCACTACACCAGGCCATCCAAAGATGGGGTTCCTAGCACCAAGTGGCCCCAAGATACGGGGCACCAAAGTCAGTTCGGAAAATGTCATTCTCTGCTGCAGAAAAGTGCTCAACATTTTATGAACCGACTTTGGGGCCACTTGTGCTAGGAACCCCATCTGGATTTGGTGTAGTGCTAGTTCCACTGGGTTTGCACACCAAATTTGGGGTTCCTAGCACCAAGTGGCCCCGTATCTAGATACGGGGCCCCAAAGTGGGTCAACTGTGTCCATCTGCAGCAATGTCATTTCGGGACCCTTTGGGTGCAGAGACCCCAAATTGGCTGCAGCTAGGGAGCATCTAGGAACTCTTAACTTCCAAGTTTGAAGTTAGGGGGACCTATGGCTGCAAATGGGTACAATGAGGCTGCAAATGGGCATTGTTGACCCTTCTTCCCCACTTACAGTAGCTGCGCATTTCTCACCCTAGGCTTATACTCGAGTCAATACGTTTTCCCAGTTTTTTGTGGTAAAATTAGGTGCCTCGGCTTATATTTGGGTCAGCTTATACTCGAGTATATACAGTAAATCGACTTGTGTCTGTGCACCAAATAAACTTTGCTAACCTAAGTATTACTTTATAAAAGTAGAGTTGATAGCATCACTGTGCTGGGCAGACCGTGTACAGATAGCAAAGCCATGGGTGGGAACCCGCAGGTTTTCCCACTACAGACTACCTGCAGAAAACTTCTGGGGGGGGGTCTACAAGACCAGCCATCTAGCACAATGAGTGACACAAACATAGACTGGCCCTTATAACAGGAAGCTCCTGCACAAAGGCAAAGCGTAAAGTAAAGGCCCATACACACGACACGGAAAATCGAAAGTAACATTTTGTCTGACTAACGATCTGCCGATTTTCAGATTGTTAGCACGGTGTTTTCAACAGCCAATTCAGATTTTTCGGCCGACAAAAGCTGGATGCGCAGACTATAACATTTTTGTCGTACGTGAATTCAACGCTCGATTTTCGATTAATTAGTATGGTTTTTCATCCGAAAAATATTGTAAGAGCATGACTGCGCATGTTCAAAAATGAAAGAATATATACAAAACTATTCAACAAATGATGTCACTTCTGACATTGTATTCTGTTGTATGTGTATAAACGAACGAGCAGTCGTCCGAAAATCTGACCATGTGTATGAGGCTTTAGAGTGGATTCAACAATCCACACAGAACAATCTGCACAGACTTGAAAGAAAATAAAGGAGGGTCATTAATGCTGAAGCGAGAAAACGTCCCTTGTAGTCAGACAATATTTATTTACCTTATATTTCAGCTTAGGCCCCTTTAGCAGGGGAGTCATTCATTCAGTCACATTTTTGCTAAGAAAACAGATCCAGTTTACAACAGTTAACATCCATCTTCTGTTTAAAAAAAAAAAAAAAGGGAAACGAAAAACAGATGTAAACAAAACATGGACCTTAAAGCGGAGGTTTACACAAAAAAAAAATTGAACCTCCGCTTTTCGGAACCCTCCCCCCCTCTGGTGTCACAGTTGGCACCTTTCAGGGGGAGGGGGTGCAGATACCTAAGACAGGTAAGTGCACCCACTTCCGGGCACACAGACTCCCACGGGAGTCTATGCCTCTTCCCATCCCGCCGCAATGTCTGCTGGGACACACACGGGTCCCAGAGACAGGACAGACCATTCAGATTGCGCTGCGCGACTAGCACATGCGCAGTAGGGAACTACGAAAATGGCGGTGGCAGCATCTGAGGACCGAGGGACGGTTCGGCATCGCAGGACCCTGGGACAGATAAGTGTCATTATTTAAAAAAATAAATAAATACATTTCCGCGGGTCTCCCACTTTAAGTGTCGGTTCACACTACAATGATTTGGGATCCGACTTGTCAGCCCTCAAGTCACCCCAAGTCGCTTGACATTAGGAATTACATTAAAGTCAATGAGAGCCGTCCCTGTCTGCACACTACTGAAGTCGCTCCGACTTCAGAAAAGGTTCCTGTACTACTTTAATCCGACTTCTAGGCGACTTGTACCCATAGAATTCAATGGAAGTCGCCTCCACGTTGGATCTCCATCTATATTGAAGCGACTTTACAGGAAAAGAAATTACAGTACCTGCCCGCGAGAATGTGTTTCCAGCTCGATCCCATCGCACGGGTTCTCAGCGACAGGGTACTGTACATCTCGCGCTGGCTGCAATAGAAAAAACAAAATTTTCCTTCTGCAGCAAGTGCGAGAAAGAAGCGACAATGTCGCCTCTCTAATAAAGACCGGCATGGGTTCCCCTCCAAGGGCATACCAGGCCCTTAGGTCTGCTATGGATTTTAAGGGGAACCCCCTACTCCAAAAAACAGCATGGGGTCCCCCCAAAATCCATACCAAACCCCTATCCGAGGACACAGCCCGGCCGGTCAGGAAAGGGGGTTGGGGACGATCGAGCGTGCTGCTGCCCCCCCACCCCAAAGCACCTTGTCCCCATGTTGATGAGGATAAGGGCCCGTTCTCGACAACCCTGGCCGTTGGTTGTCGGGGTCTGCGGGTGGGGGGGCTTATCGGAATCCGGGAGCCCCCTTTAATAAGGGGGCCCCCAGATCCCTGCCGCCCACCCTATGTGAATGAGTATGGGGTAAAAAAAAAACAGTGTAAAAAATAAATAAAAAAACACACACACACACACACACACACACGACAGGTTTTTAAAGTAATTAGGCAGCTCCAGGGGTCTCTTCCGACTTCTCCGCTCTCTCTGGCCTCTTCTCCCGCTCTCCTGTTCTTCTGCAGGGCTCCTCCGCTATCTTCTGCTCTTTTACTAGCGTTGGCCCGGTCTTTTCCATCGTCTTCTTCCCTGTTCTCTTCTTCCGATGTTGACACGATGCTCTCCCACTGTAATGCAGTGTGCGAGGTGCGCAACGATTTATATAGGCATTGGGCATGATGTCACCAGGTGATCCCGCCCCTTATGACGTCACAGTCCCGTGGCACGCTGGGTCTGTGACGTCATACGAGGCGGGGTCACCGGGTGACATCACCCGGTGACCACGCCCAATGCCTATATAAGTCGTTGCGCACCTCTCACATGGCATTACAGTGGGAGAGAGCATTGTGTCAACATCGTAAGAAGAGAACAGGGAAGAAGACGATGGAAAAGACTGGGCCAACGCTAGTAAAAGAGCAGAAGATAGCGGAGGAGCCTGGGAGAAGAACCAGAGAGCGGGAGAAGAGGCCAGAGAGAGCGGAGGAGTCGGAAGAGACCCCCGGAGCTGCCTAATAAAATTACTTTCAAAACCTGTCTAGAGTGTTTTTTTATTGACACTTTTTTTCTCCCACAAATGTACCCCATACTCATTCACATAGGGTAGGGGGCCAGGATCTGGGGGCCTCATAATAGGGGGCTCCCGGATTCTGATAAGCCCCCCGACCGCTGACCCCAACAACCAACAGGGCGCCCCCCTTCCCCAAAGCACCCACGCCCCCATGTTGAAGGCATGCGGCCTGCTATGGTTCAGGAGCAAACCCCTCCCTCCCAGAGAGCTGATTATTCTGTGATTGGCCACAGCCAAAGTCGCCTGGCCTGGGGGCGACTTGAAGTCGTGTTGAAGTTGCATTAAAGTCGCCTTGCAAACTTGCGCTGTAAGTCGTGTTGCCTCAGTGTGAACTGACCCTAACAGAAGCAGACAAAAAACTGCTGTAAACAGACAAAGTACTCCATTTGCCCATAGGAATGCATTGCTGTCCTTTTTCAGATGGATGACAAATAGACAAACAGAACACCCGTGTGAAAGAAGCCTTAAAAAAAAAAAAACTAAAAACTGCTCTTAGTGCTCTGGCAACAGATAAGGAAAGCGGGAGAGTTTAACCACCTGATTACTTTGCACTTAAACCCCCCTCGTGACCAGACCAATTTTCAGCTTTTGGCGCTGACGCACTTGGAATGACAATTGCGCGGTCATACGACACTGTACCCAAATGAAATTGTTATCATTTTTTTCCCACAAATAGAGCTTTCTTTTGGTGGTATTTGATCACCTCTGCGTTTTTTATTTTTTGCGCAATAAACAAAAGAAGAGAGACAAATTTAAAAAAAAAAAAAAACAATATTTTTTACTTTTTGCTATAATAAATATCCCCAAAAAATATATAAAAAAACTTTTTTTCCTCAGTTTAGGCCGAAACGTATTCTACATATTTTTGGTAAAAAAAAAAAAAAAAAAAAAAAAAATCGCAATTAGCGATTATTGATTAGTTTGCGCAAAAGTTATAGCATTTTTATTAATATTTTTTTTTTTTTTACTAGTAATGGCGGCGATCAGCGATTTTTTATTGTGACTGCGACATTATGGCGGACATGGCGGACACATCGGACATTTTTGACACATTTTTGGCACCGTTGTCATTTATACAGCAATCAATGCTATTTAAATGCATTGATTGCTGTATAAATGACACTGGCAGTGAAGGGGTTAACCTCTAGGGGGCGGGGAGGGGTTAATTATGTTCCCTGTTAGTGTTTCTTACTGTGGGGGGAGGGGACTCACAAGGGGAGGAGACCGATCGGTGTGTCTCTGTACAGAGAACACACCATCGGCTCCTCTCCTCTGACAGGACCGTTGATCTGTGTGTTTACACACACAGATCCACGGTCCCGCTGTGTTACCGGGCAATCGCGGGTGCCCAGTGGACATCGCGGCCGCTGGGCACGCGCATCGGGTGCCCAGTGACACGGCGGCGCGCGCGCGCTCCTTGGAGTGCACAGAAGGGGAGGACGTCATGACGTGCTCCCGGCACAACAGATCCGCGCTGTAGCCGTCATTTGGCTATAGCGCGGATCTCAGCTGGTTAAAGCAGAAGTAAATCCATCCATAAAACAGTTTCATTTCTGGCACGTGCCAGAAATGTAACACTCCCATTGGTTGTGCTCCCAACCGAACTGTCAAACCATCCAATGGCTGGTGTCATAACAGATCACATGTGCCGCATCATTGCAGTTGTAGATTAAACAGAGGCAAAGATGGCAGCTTCCTTGGCTGAAAACGATAGGGGGGTTTACTTTAAGGCTGCTTTCGCACTGGGGCGGTTTTCAGGCGGTACAGCGGTAAAAATAGCGCCTGTACACCGCCTGAAAAAACCGGCCCCATTCACTCCAGTGTGAAAGCCGGCGGGCTTTCACACTGGAGCGGTGCGCTAGCAGGACCGCAAAAAAAGTCCTGCTAGCAGCATCTTTGGAGCGGTGAAGGAGCGGTGTATTTACCGCTCCTATACCGCTCCTTCCCATTGAAATCAATGGGAAACCGCGGGGATACCGCCGGCAAACCGCCGCTGCAGCGGCGCTTTGCGGAGGTTTTTAACCCTTTTGCGGCCGCTAGCGGGGGTTAAAACCACCCCGCTAGCGGCCGCATACCGCGGGTAAAACGATGGTAAAGCAGCGCTAAATATAGCGCTGCTTTACCGTCGCCGCCCCGCACCGCCCCAGTGTGAAAGCAGCCTAAATCAGGCTGCTTATGTTCTTTTGCAGCAAACATGTTGCTCTGCCTAGTATGGACAAATTACAAACAACTGCTCTTCAAAGGCTAACCACATACACAGATAAAAATCAACATTTCACCATCCAGAAAAAAGCGTGAACGGAGGAATCTTCCATGCCAACTAATGTAGACAGCCACTGCACCCACAGCTGCCTGAATACCCAAACAGTGACTGCATCAGATGGAATGCTGTCGCTGTTTCGGCTAAGAAGTATGCCCAGCTCAACCATTTTTCTAAACTGACTTTTTTTGAGCCAAGTGTTGCCAGCAGGGCCACCCACAGATTGGAATTTCAGCCATGTATGGCCAGCTTTAGATAAACTGAAAATGGCTCTTACACTTGGCTAATAGAAGGGGAAAAAAAATGATACTCACTCTCTCCTTCTTTAACTCATCTTTAAGCAATTCTCGTAATTTTTGTGCTCTTCGAAGACGTACTTTCTCCAGGTTACCAGTAGCAACAAGCATTTTACGTGTACTTTTTTTACATTCGTTGGGAGACGATTTCTGGGAGGGTCTCTCTTTGAGAGGACTGAACTCTTCCTTCTGTGTAAAGTCCACACTTTTTACAGGACTCAGCTCAGGGTGTTTAAGGGATGCTTTCTTGAATGGAGAAAATTGGGGAACCTGAGGAATTGGAGTTCTCTTTTCAGGGAGTGTCACGTGTTGTCCCTGAGGTGCACTGTTAGAACCTTGTGGAGAGTTTGGTACCTTGGCCTTCTCAGGTGGAGACACTTCATCCTTACATGGTACACTACTGAAAGGTAAACTTGGGGGGCTTTCCACTTGCTGAGGTTTCTGAGAAGGGGTAACGGGAGTGGAAGTGGAAACTCGTGGTTTTGCAATGTTAGGCAAAGTAGAGATTCTTTTTCTCCTTTGAAGAGGTGCAGCAGCTGGCTTGCTTGGTTCATTTTCACTGCTGGTTGCAGCAGCCTTCTCAGGTCTGTAAAAAAAAAAAAGATATATAAATAAATTGTAATAACCAATTGTATTAACGTTTTTTTTTTTTTTTCTTCCATTCCCTAAATGTTTACCTGATTCAGCCTTTGGCAAAAAAAAAAAACACCAAGATCCAGGTAGCTAATACAATCAATAGGTGCTGCACATATCTAGGTCATACAATATACAATATATATCAAGCAATACAAAAACATTAAATATGTTTTTACACACATCTAGTACACAATATGTATTGATATTTTCAGGACTGTTATTACTGTTTTCCCACAGTATTTGTCAGATTATTGACCAACATCCTTAAAGCGGTTCTGCACACATTTCATTTAGTAAATCTATTTGCCTTCCAAATCAGGCAAAGAGTACTAAATGAAATGTGTTTTTTTTTTTTTCCACTTACCTTGTAATCGATGACTTCCTGTCTTCTGTCTCTTCGGGGGTGGGCGGGGTCTGTGCGGGGATCCTCGTCACGCCGCACTGTCTCCTGGGATCTGGTGTCATTGATCCCAGGAGTCTGTGCGGGCATCTTCCGAAATCTCGCGAGATTTCGGCCACATCTTCCGAAATCTCGCGAGATTTCGGAGAACGTGAGCTGCACTTTGCCGTTACTGCGCACGCGCGAGCTCGGCGCAGTAACGGCGGTGCATGCTGGACCATCTACCCTGTTTCCCCGAAAATAAGACCTAGCGTGATTGTCGGTGATGGCTGCAATATAAGCCCTACCCCCCAAATAAGCCCTACCCTGTTTCCCCGAAAATAAGCCCTACCCTAAAAATAAGACCTACAAGCACTTTAACTAGGGCTTATTTGGGGGGTAGGGCTTATATTGCAGACATCACCGACAATCACGCTAGGTCTTATTTTCGGGGAAACAGGGTAAAGTGCCTGTGGGGTTTCACATGCCCACAGGCAAGATGGCCCCCAGCAGAAAAGAAGAATATAAAGAATTTTATCGGAGGAAAACCGGCTGCGATCGAGATGGAAGATGGAACAGGTGAGTCCCCCAATTTAGCTATATGGCCTTGGCATATTCCCAAAAAAAAAAAAAAAAAAAAAAAAAAAAAAAAAAAAAAAGCAGTGCAGAACCGCTTTAACCACTTGAAGACCAGGTCTTTTCTGGAACAATTTGTTTACAAGTTTAAATTAGTATTTTTTGCTAGAAAATTGCTTAGAATCCCCAAACATTATATTGTTTTTTATTTAAATTTCTTTTTTAGCAGAGACCATAGAGAATAAAAAATGGCGATTGTTGCAATATTTTATGTCACACAGTATTTACGCAGGGGCCTTTTTAAAAAAAAAAAAAAAAAAAAAAAAAAAAACACAATAGTTACCCCAATTTTTTTGTATAATATGAAAGATTATGTCACGCCGAGTAAATAGAGATCCAACATGTCATGCTTTAAAATTGCGCACGCTCGTGGAATGGCAACAAACTACGGTACCTAAAAATCTCCATAGACGAGCTTTAATAATATCTACAGGCTAACCGTTTAGAGTTACAGAGGGGGTATTGCACTAGATATATTGCTCGCGCTCTAACGATTGCGACGATACCTCACATGTGGTTTAAACACTGTTTAGGTATGCCTTCACTTCTGCGGGCGAGCACGGAGGGATAGGGCGTTTTACCTCTTTTTTATTTTTTTAACACTGTCCCTTTTTTTATTTATTTTTTTAAACACTTTTATTCCTTATTCGAAGAATGTCAACAGGATGACAGGTCCTCTTTATTTTTTTGCATTTTGACTTAAAAAGTATTTGTTTTGGCCCGAGAACTGTAAGTGATGTCAGACATCACTCTGGACCTCCAAGGGCATAGAGATGAGTGGCAGCCATCCTGGCCTCACTCGACTTCCTGATCAAAAAACGGCCACATTGGATTGCTCTCGAACATTACCAATGTATCCGGTAAGCCCGAGAACGACTGAAAAGTGGCGGGGACCCCTCCCGCCACTTCAAGGGGGAGGGGATCCCTCCCGCCGCTTCTAAAAGTGATCGTGTGGCGATCTGCCCGCGGGACCACTTTTATCTGACGCAGAACTGGCCATAGTAAAAAAATAATTATACCGTGGTGGTTATGGCAGCTAGCTGTTGCCATAACCCTGGTATTAGAAGTCAAAGTAATGATGTATTTTTACTATGGGTCGGTCGGCAAGTGGTAAAGCACAGTTGACCTCACCATCATCTGCACTGCTGATACTTCACTGCCCAATCACAGGCTGGGAAGGAGAGGTATCTAAGGAAGCCCAACAGCAGCTGCCATTATTGCTACACACATCTATCAGGTGAAAGGTACCACTGCACTTTTCACACCTAGATAGAAAATGACTTAGAACACCCAAACATTATATAATAATTCTTTAAGCAAAGGCCTTAGAGAATTAAATTGTGGATGCTGCAATTTTTAACATTACAGTGGTTTTTCAAAACACAATTTTTTTGGAGAAAATAAACTTTAATGAATTTGAGTGAATACAAACAATATAATACTGAATTTTTTGACTCTGATGTTCGTGGTGATACCTCACATGTGGTAAAATCGGCATTTACATGTGCACGTGGGACAGACCTGTGTGAGAGCACAGGGAGGATGAGGGCACTTTAAAAAAAATGTATTATTTTAGGTTTTATTTTTTTTATAATCTTTATTGTGGTCACAAGGGATGATCCCTTGTGATAGCATGGGCCATGACAGGTCCTCTTTATGGAGAGATCTGGGATCTATCAGACCCCAGATCTCTCCTCTGACTTTCAAAGAGGCATATCCAACCAAGATCGGTTGGATCAGCTGCTTCACAAGCCAGCAACGGCTTGTAAACAAACAAACCGAAATCGGACGTGAGGAAATCCTCGTCACTACCAGTTTCTGACAACATTATGGGAGGAAAAACATCAGTTCCACTGTGTCTGGGGGAGTCAATGCCACTGGTCGCATCCTTACTGAGCTCCCCAATCAGACGAGTGAGAGCGGTAAAGGCGGTGGCAGGAGGGCGGTGGGACCCCCTTCTGCTGCCTGTAAAAGTAATCCAGCAGCTGTATAGCCACTAGAATTACTTTTACTGTGTAGGGCAGGGGTAGGTAACCTCTGCCCTCCAGCTGTGGTGAAACTACAAATCCCATCATGCCTCTGCCTCTAGGAGTCATGCCTGTGATTGTCAGGATCTTGCAATGTCTCATGGGACTTGTATTTTCACCCCAGCTGGAGGGCCGAAGTTGCCTACCCTTGGTGTAGGGAATCGTTCACTGCAAGAAATGATACCAGGATCACGGTTGTAGCCTCAACCGTGATTCCAGAATAACCGCTTCAATACCAGGCGGAACATTTACATACAGCCGTATGGAAGCGCTTAACCCAAATTTTATAGACCGCTATGACTGGTAGCTCCTCCTTGACTCCAATGGAGCTCCCTGCAAATTCAAGTTTGAATTGTGGTTTAATTTTTTTGACTAGTCATTTTCATGGCTAAATAATATATCATCAACTCTCAGCATTCAAGCAGCTCTACCGGGTCACTTTAAGAATCTTTATCTACTGAAAATACACAGAATGCTTCGAAAGCATGTACTAAAGATTTATTCAGCCTTCAAAACAAACACACAAGCCATAACTATGGACTTATGCTATATATAAACACAGCGAAAAGAACACAAGAGAATATTTAATCACAGTTGTTTAACCACCTGACCTCTAGGAGATTTTACCCCCTTCATGATAAGGCCATTTTTTTGCTATTCAGTACTGTAACCACTTGCTTACTGGGCACTTAAACCCCCCTCCTGTCCAGACCAATTTTCAGCTTTCATCGCTGTCGCACTTTGAATGACAATTGCGCAGTTATGCAACGCTGTACCCAAATTAAATTTATATCATTTTTTCACGGTGGGCCTGTGTGCCCCCTACCCAGAAATGCTGGATCGCGTTCTGCTCTTCCTCAGGCCACACCACATTTTGGACTTTTTTTTTTTTGGTTCGAACAGGTACACACTCCCATTTCTGCTCGGATTGCCTAGGTCAGGGGTGTCCAACCTTCTGAAGAGCGAGGGCCACTTAAGCGACTTGGTAACCGGTCGCGGGTCACAATGAGCAGAGCAGGTGGATGGCATGTCCGTGTCTGCTCTGCATATGCAGAGCGCACACTGACACAGCCCACTATACTTTTTAGCAGATCATATTGGAGGTAGGACACAAGTCGGTGGTTTATGTTTGCCACTACTTAAGAGGTGAATGGAGGGTCCAATTGGTCGGACTGTCAGACTGACCGCATGAAAGGGGCCCAAGACTTATTATATTCTGCAGGTGCAGTCTATGGCTCAGTGCAGGTAACCCGCAGGTAAACTGGTCTGCAACTGCGGATCAGTTTTAAAGCAGCCCAGTAACCACTGCAGAAAAGATATGCCTATATATATATATATATATATATATATATATATATATATATATATATATATATATATATATATATATACATATACACACACATACACACACACACACAGATTTTGGTAATAAACTGACATTTAATAACAGTATTCTATTCCATCCCAGAGCAGGAGGTCGCGGGCCACATCAGAGGGCTCCGCGGGCCAATGGTTGGGCACCCTTTTCTCCTCCCCCTCCCTGCCCGCAGCATTTTGGGACACATCACAGGTTTCAGGAGACTGGAACAATTCAGAAAGTGCAGTAGGCAGCAAAGCCGCAGGGAGTCACAGCTGGCCACCCACAGTTAAAGGGGTTGCAAACCTACGTGTTTTTTCATCTTAATGCATCCTATGCATTAAGGTGAAAAAACACCTGTTAGTGACCCCCCCCCCCCCCCCCCCCGTTTTACTTACCTGAGCCCTCGAACTTCACCCACAGGGACACGCTGTCTCTGCCCAGGGTTCTCGGCTCTTGATTGAATAGATTGATAGCAGCTCAGCCACTGGCTCCTGCTGCTGTCAATCAAATCCAATGACGCGCGCACCAGGGGGCGGGGCCGAGTCCTGCATTCGGCGGCTATGGACGCCAAATGCTGGACTCGGGAGCCTGCCCGCAAGGTAACCCCCCGGGAGAGAGCGCTTCTGCTAGGGGGTTATCTAAAGCGTGGAGGAGCTGCGAGAGCCGCCGGGGGACCCCAGGAGAGGATGTTCGGGGTCACTCTGTGCAAAACAAGCTGCACAGTAGAGGTAAGTATGATATATCTTTGTTATTTGTTAAGACTGACCTCATGCAATCTCATGAAAGAGAAGCTATTTAAGCTTTACCATTCCACTACATTAGAAAAAAAATAAATAAATAAAAAAAGTGATATTTTAACCAGAACACTTTTTATTTTGGAATAAATGTATGAACGTATGCAAATCACATAAACATTGCATGGGGGGGGGGGGGGGGGGGGGGGCGGAAGTTTTATTTTTTTCTAATTTTCCCATAAGTCGTACAGATGTCATAATTTTAAAATTGACAAATCTGGTTTATTATACTTTGGGGTAAATTTATGTGGGTGCGTAAATGTGGTGTTGGGAAACAATTACAGGAAAATGTATTTTTTCTAAATTTTTGACTTATTCTCAATAAAATGCAAGGAAATAAAAATAAGCAATTTTGTTCCAGGAAAAAATAAATAAAAAGACAACGTATAATACATTAAGGTAGACTACTAGGAAAAAACTAAACCTAAAAGATGTAATGCTCAGAACTGGACCATCGTGAAATGGGGCCACGCCACTTCTGAGCCAGTGTGTTTATTGCTAGCGGCTATAGTCACTGGCAATAAATGCATGAAAAATCCAATATGCTGGTTGTACCCAAGTTCTTGATCAACATGTGTACAATCAACATACATGGTTCGAATCTTGGCCGTTTCTGCCTGTGTCCTGCTTAAAGCCTAGTACACATGGGCTGAATGTCGTCTGACATTCGGCTAGTGTGTACAGAAGCCGGACATTCAGCCAGGTTCCGTCGAATGGGCATGAACAAAAAAGATCGGCATCCGATCAGGGGAGGCCGTCCCCCTGTCAGAACACAATAGTTCAGTGGGGAGATCGCTGTACTAAAATTGCACTGTTAGTACAGTGGCTACTCCTGGGTGCTTCAGTTTTTTTTTTTTTTTTTCAGCCCGCTGGGTTGAATGACAAAAAAAAAAAAACTCAGTGTGTACTAGCCTTTAGACACACTTATATGGCATCCCTGAGCACAGGAGAGCTAGCTGAATATATTGTTGGATGCAGTTTTTACCAGGCCGATACGGTGTTTGCAAAACCTGTCACTGAATTCACGCTTTTTGTTATTTTGTAGTAGTTGCACGCAGTCTGCATTCAGGGCCGGGCATCCACATGGATGTCAAATTGGGCTGTGCCCATGTCTATTTTAAAAATGGATTCCAGGTGTGGATATTTTATACATAGTTATGTTGGTCCAGCTTGTATATACCTGGCTGATGCTCCTGGCAGCTGGAAATCACTGAATTAGACACCGTTACTCCAGTGATCTCCACTTGCTTCCGGGTCCCTCCCTGATTGGCTGTCCTGTGAACACAAGAGCTTGGCACGGGTGCCATTCAGACAATGCTTTGGAGTGGGGAGGCAGGTTGGCGACATCACCTTCTCCACCTCATCCAATCAGCGAGAACGCTTTGCATGCATTCAGAAAATACCAAGCGTGCTCTGAATGGCTCTCAGGCCGACCACCTGTGATCAGCGGCTCAGTATAGGAGGCGGAAGCGAGTGGAGATCTCAGAGGGCGTGAAGGTCCACTTTCATTGAAGTTGTCCTCTCTTCCAACCAATTTTTATTTTATTTTTTTTAAAGATGTCATTTGCGCTCTTCTCGCCTAGGCATGTGCCCAAATGTGCCATAGATCTCAGATCCGGATTGTGAGTGAGAGAGCCATGGGGCACATCTGTGCATGAGCCAGGTTACCCAATATCTATGCAAAGAGCTAGAGACCCCCCCCCCCCCCCCGTCTTTGGGCAAGTGTGGCATTTCAGATGTACTGATGGGTTCTAGCAGGACCTGAAGACCAAGCAGATCCTGTGGACACATCTGCGCACACGCCATAATGGTGGCTCCTGGGGGGCGGAGCCACTTAACGAGGAAGACTGAAGTTGTCCTTGAAGTATCCGTGTCCTCTATGATTTCCAGCCCCCAGGGATCAGTCAGGTATACACTGAGGGACATGGTCCAAGCCAGATCCATAGAATTCTGTATAAAATATACAGAGAGCTGGGATTCTTCCCTCAGATCTACAGCATGCTGGACACTCATGGTCCAGGGAGATCAGATTGCAGGCATGTAGTCCCCCTCCTCCACTCACATGTCAGGGATCCTCGGTGCCGGGATCTCACCACCAATGGACTTCTCCTCCGGGCCTGCTGTCACCTCCCCGGCCTGTACAGGTTCCTCCGGCTGGGACCCTCCATCCCGGGCCCCGCTCCCCACACTCCGGGCCCCCGGCCTGACATTGGGTTTGAAGCTGAGCCTCGCTCTCCGGATCATTGTGCGGCCGCCGCCTTTCCTCCCTTCCTCCTCATCACACGAATACACAGAACGGCTCAGCGCACAGCCCGATCACGTGACATGAACGGGAAGAAACCGATCTCACATTGACGTCATCTTGCCGCGACGTCTGAGCATGGCCCGATGGCTTTTTACCCCTATAGAGTGGCTGGTTGTCATCCGCCCTGGCTGGGAGCGCTGCACTCTTCTGACATGCTGCTATGGAAGGCTCGCAGAGGAATTTTATGTTTAAACCACAAATAGCTAAAACTTACTTTACCGGGGAAGCTGATATATTCTTACAAATCACATGTCTGTGATATGTTTTACTTTTAAAGTTTATCTAAACCCTAAAAAAAAAAAAAAATAGAATATGTTTATCTTGGAAAGGGGACATACTAAAAGGAATGACGGAATGGAATGCCCATAGACTTTAAGCACTTGCTTACTGGGCACTCAAACACCGCTCTCACACTTTGAATGACAATTACTCAGTCATGCAACACTGTACCCAAATGAATTTTTTGTCCTTTTTTTTCCCACAAATAGAGCTTTCTTTTGGTGGTATTTGATCACCTCTGGGTTTTTTATTTTTTGCGCTATAAAATAAAAAAGACCGAAAATTTAGAAAAAAAACACATTTTTCTTTATTTCTGTGATAAAATGTAGCAAATTATTAATTTTTCTTCATAAATTTTGGCCACAATTTATACTGCCACATATCTTTGATAAAAATGACCCAAATTAGTGGATATTATTTGGTCTTTGTGAAAGTTAGAGAGTCTACAAACTGTGGTGCGAATTATACAAAATTGATCACACCTGATGTACTGGTGACCGATCTCATTTCTTGTGACCCGAACAAGCCAGAAAAGTAAAAATATGCCCCAAATGACCCCTTTTTTGAAAGTAGACATTCCAAGGTATTTAGTAAGAGGCATGGTGAGCTTTTTGATGTTGTCATTTTTTCCCACAATTCTTTGAAATTGAATTATTTTTTTCCACAAAATTGTCATTGTGATAGGTTATTTCTCTCACAAGGCATGTGTATACCACAAATGACACCCCAAAATAAATTCTGCTACTCCTCCTGAGTATTACGATACCACATGTGTGGGACTTTTACACAGCCTGGTCACTTAGAGAGGCCCAAAATGCAGGGAGCGCCATCACGTGTTCTAGGAGCATAAATTACACATCTAACTTGTTGACTACCTATTACACTTTTGAAGGCCCTGGAGCACCAGGACAATGACACGTGACACTGATGACAGGTGGCACTGATGAGACATGGCACTGATGACAGATGGCACTAGTACGGGGCACTGATGAGACGTGACACTGACAGATGGCACTAATACGGGGCACTGATGACACTGACAGATGGCACTAATATGTGGCACTGGTGACAGATGGCACTTATACGTGGCACTGATATCATGTGGCACTAATACGTGGCACTGATGAGAGATGGCACTAATACGTGGCACTGATGACAGATGGCACCGATACGTGGCACTGATGACAGATGGCACTGATACGTGGCATTGATGACACATGACACTAATAACAGATGGCACTGATACGTGGCACTGATGACAGATGGCACTAATATGTGGCACTGATGACACGTGACACTGATATGGCACTGATGACAGATGGCACTGGGGACAAGTGGCACTGGCAGATGGCAGCGGGGACAGATCGCACATTTCGTTTCGTTTTTTTTTTTTGTTTTTTTTTACTTACGGCCGCTGCAGCCGTTCATCTCTCCCTCCTCACACGCTGTCTGTGTGAGGAGGGAGAGCGGCGCTGAGAGATGATCTCATATGTTTACATATGAGATCATCTCTCATTGGACACGCCGATCTCGCTGTAAACGGCCGCTGTGATTGGCCGTTTACAGCGATCTGTGACTGGCTGTGTCCGACGGACACGGCCAGCACAGAACTTCCCCGATGCGCGCTCTCATGAGCGCGCATTAGGGAAGTAAACAGGACGACGTCCACCCGGCAGGGAGCGTCTGCGCTGAAGCCATCTTTCGGCTATAGCGCGGGCGCGAAGTGGTTAACAGGGAGATGGAATGCCCATAGAGAATAATGGAACAAAGTGGAATACCCATAGAGAATAATGGAGAAAAAAAAATTCAATTAGTGAGAGAATCTTTAGACATCAAATTTATTTTTTGCAAACCTACTTTTAAATATCAGTGGCCATGTTTAATATTGAGATTAGGTGGGATTATTATTGTTTTTATGCCATAACAAAGGTAAATGACAGAAGGGAATGTCCATAGAGTATAATGGGAAGCAAAATATGAACTCATTTGCACGCAGATCTTGGAGACATAGGGATTTCACCTTTCCCACAGTTGTTCCTCATGTAGAGTAGATTGTAAGATTGAGATTATTTGGGATTACAGCTGTTTTCTATGGAATGACAGATAAATGATAGAAAGGAATGCCCATAGAGTATAATGGGAATCAAGATGTGTCCTGGAATCAAACCCATTCAATATATCAGATTAATCCTTGGCAGACATACTCTCCATGTTGAGTGCCAATGTTTCAAATTGAGATGATATGGGATTATTATTGTTTTCTATGGAATGACAAAGGTGAATGACAGAAGGGAATGCCCAAAAAGTATAATGGAAAGCAAAATATAAACTTATTTGAAGGCAAATCTGAGAGACATAGCAATTTATTCTTTCCCACAGATGTTCCTCAAGTAGAGTAGCAGATTGAAATTATTTGGGATTACAGCTGTTTTCTATGGAATGACAGATAAATGATAGAAAAGAATGGCCATAGAGTATAATGGGAAGCAAGATGTGACCCGGAGTCAAAACCAATTAACATATCAGATCAATCTTTAGCAGACATACTCTCTATGTTCAGTGATGATGTTCAAAAATGAAAAGAAGCGGGATTATTATTGTTTTCTATGGAATGACAAAGGTGAATGATAGAAGAGAATGCCCATAGAGTATAATGGGAAGCAAAATAAAAACTTGTTTGCAGGCAAATCTGAGAGACATAGCGATTTATCCTTTCCCACAGGTGTTCCTCAAGTAGAGTAGCAGATTGTAAAATTGAGATTATTTGGGATTAAAGCTGTTTTCTACAGATAAATGTTAGAAAGGAATGCCCATAGAGTATAATGGGAAGCAAGATGTGACCCGGAGTCAAAACCATTCACCATACCAAATAAATCTTTAGCAGACATACTCTCCATGTCCACTGGCGATGTTTAATATTGAGATGAAGTGGGATTATTATTGTTTTCCATTGAAATTACAAGGCTGAATGACAGAAAGCAATGCCCATAGAGAATAATGGAAAGCAAGATGTCACCTGGAGTCAGAACCATTGGTCATATCAGATAGACATGTGCATTTCGTTATGTTCCGAATCGAAATTCGGACAAATTTTTCATTATTCGGACATTCGGATGCATCCGAATTACCGAATTACAATACTAACGAATTTAACCGAATCCGAATTTTTTTCGAATCGAAAAATCGCGGACGAAATTCGAAATATCTCAGGGTCACTTAGTGATAGAAACCCCAAATTTGGATATGTTATAGTGCTGGTTCTACTGTGTTTGCATATAAGTGCTATAAGTGGCCCCGAGATATGTGGCCCCAAAGTCGGGTCGAAAAATGTCATTCTCTGCTGCAGAAAAGTGCTTGACATTTTGTGACCCGACTTTGGGGCCACGTATCTCGGGGCCACTTATAGCTAGAAACCCCAAATTTGGTATGCAAACACAGTAGAACTAGCACTACAACCTCTCTCCAAAGGGTTTATATCACCAAGTAACCCCGAGATACGTGGACCCAAAGTCGGGTCGCAAAATATTTTCAAATCTGGTTGAAATTATTTCAACTGCATTAGAAACTATTTCAACCAGATTTGAAAACATTTCATCTGCATTAGAAACTATTTCAACTGCATTAGAAACTATTACAACCAGATTTGAAAATATTTCATCTGCATTAGAAACTATTTCTATCACCAAGTAACCCCGAGATACGTGGACCCAAAGTCGGGTCGCAAAATATTTTCGAATTCGGTTGAAATAATTTCAAATGCAGTTGAAATATTTTCAAATGCAGTTGAAATATTTTCAAATGCAGTTGAAATATTTTCAAATCTGGTTGAAATATTTTCAAATCTGGTTGAAATAATTTCAACTGCATTAGAAACTATTTCAACCAGATTTGAAAATATTTCATCTGCATTAGAAACTATTTCTATCACCAAGTAACCCCGAGATACGTGGACCCAAAGTCGGGTCGCAAAATATTTTCGAATTCGGTTGAAATAATTTCAAATGCAGTTGAAAAAATTTCAAATGCAGTTGAAAAAATTTCAAATGCAGTTGAAAAATTTCAAATGCAGTTGAAAAAATTTCAAATCATGTTGAAATAATTTCAAATCATGTTGATACTATTTCAAGCGGATTCGAAAATATTTTGCGACCCGACTTTGAAAAAAAAAATGAAATTGATTCTAACAGTCTGCAGAAGATCTGCAACAAAAAAAAAGAAGTGAAATGACTGTTAATAGTCTACAGGAGATCTGCTATTAAATTATATATTTTTTTCTATTCTATTCTGTTCTAATCTTTTCTATTTGAATTATAAATTTTGGAAGATGGTTATTTACTTATATACATCTGTCACATAAAAAAAAAGGATGTGAAATGGCTGTCACGGATGTCGATCGCAAGGCAAGTACATATGTTGTATGTCATTGTCCACTTGCCACAACACCTGCCACAAGTGCCAAGACACCTGCCACGAGTACCACGTGACCGACCACAAGTGCCACGTGACCTGCCACGTGACCAAGTTGTGGATTGTCCACTTGCCATGTCACCTGCCACAAGTTATGGGGTTCCTAGCACCAAGTGACCCCCAGATATGGGGGATATGTCAAGTACTTTTCTACAGCAGAGAATTACATTTTGTGACCCGACTTTGGGGCCACGTATCTCGGGGCCACTTATAGCTAGAAACCCCAAATTTGGTATGCAAACACAGTAAAACTAGCACTACAACCTCTCTCCAAAGGGTTTATATCACCAAGTAACCCCGAGATACGTGGACCCAAAGTCGGGTCGCAAAATATTTTCGAATTCGGTTGAAATAATTTCAAATGCAGTTGAAATATTTTCAAATCTGGTTGAAATTATTTCAACTGCATTAGAAACTATTTCAACTGCATTAGAAACTATTTCAACCAGATTTGAAAATATTTCAACTGAATTAGAAACTATTTCAACCAGATTTGAAAATATTTCATCTGCATTAGAAACTATTTCAACTGCATTAGAAACTATTACAACCAGATTTGAAAATATTTCAACTGAATTAGAAACTATTTCAACCAGATTTGAAAATATTTCAACTGCATTAGAAACTATTTCAACTGCATTAGAAACTGTTTCAAATCTGGTTGAAATAGTTTCTAATGCAGTTGAAATAATTTCAAATCCAGTAGAAATATTTTTAAATCCGGTTGAAATATTTTCAAATCCGGTTGAAATAATTTCAAATGCGACAGATTTTTCGAATTCGGTCAAAAACGAAACAAAATCTGAAAACAAATTTAACGAATCTAACTAAACAAAATGAATTAATTAACGAATTAAAACGAAACAAAACAATTTTTTTCTTTTTGCACGTCTAACACGGATGTCGATCGCAAGGCAAGTACATATGCTGTATGTCATTGTCCACTTGCCACATCACCTGCCACAAGTTGTGTATTGTTCACTTGCCACAAGTGCCACGACACCTGCCACGAGTGGCACGACACGTGCCACGACACCTGCCACGCGTGCCACGTGACCGGCCACGCGTGCCACGTGACCGACCACGAGTGCCACATGACCGGCCACGAGTGCCACATGACCGGCCACGTGACCAAGTTGTGGATAGTCCACTTGCCACGTCACCTGCCACAAGTTGTGGGGTTCCTAGCACCAAGTGACCCCAAGATAGGGGCGATATGTCAAGTACTTTTCTGCAGCAGAGAATTACATTTTGTGACCCGACTTTGGGGCCACGTATCTCGGGGCCACTTGTAGCTAGAAACCCCAAATTTGGTATGCAAACACAATAGAACTAGCACTACAACTACAGACTATTAGTATCTATTTCGTTTTCTCACCAGATCTCCTGCAGACTATTAGCATCTATTTCTTTTTTTAGCAGATCTCCTGTAGACTATTAACAACCATTTCACTTTTTTTTTTTTTTGCAGATCTCCTGCAGACAATTAGTATCTATTTTGTTTTCTCACCAGATCTCCTGCAGACTATTAGCATCTATTTCTTTTTTAAGCAGATCTCCTGTAGACTATTAACAGCCATTTCACTTTTTTTTTGCAGATCTTCTGCAGACTGTTAGAATCAATTTCATTTTTTTTTTTTTCAAATTCGGGTGGCAAAATATTTTCGAATCCGCTTGAAATAGTATCAACATGATTCGAAATTATTTCAACTGCATTTGAAATTATTTCAACCGCATTTGAAACTATTTCAACCGGATTCGAAAATATTTTGCGACCCGACTTTGGGTCCACGTATCTCGGGGTTACTTGGTGATAGAAACCAAATTTGGAGAGGTTGTAGTGCTAGTTTTACTGTGTTTGCATACCAAATTTGGGGTTTCTAGCTATAAGTGGCCCCGAGATACGTGGCCCCAAAGTCGGGTCACAAAATGTAATTCTCTGCTGTAGAAAAGTACTTGACATATCCCCCATATCTGGGGGTCACTTGGTGCTAGGAACCCCATAACTTGTGGCAGGTGACATGGCAAGTGGACAGTCCACAACTTGGTCACGTGGCAGGTCACGTGGCACTTGTGGTCGGTGTCTTGGCGCTTGTGGCAAGTGGACAATGACATACAGCATATGTACTTGCCTTGCGATCGACATCCGTGACAGCCATTTCACATCCTTTTTTTTTATGTGACAGATGTATATAAGTAAATAACCATCTTCCAAAATTTATAATTCAAATAGAAAAGATTAGAACAGAATAGAAAAAAATATATAATTTAATAGCAGATCTCCTGTAGACTATTAACACTTCTTTTTTTTTTTTTTGCAGATCTTCTGCAGACTGTTAGAATCAATTTCATTTTTTTTTCAAAGTCGGGTCGCAAAATATTTTCGAATCCGCTTGAAATAGAATCAACATGATTTGAAATTTTTTCAACATGATTTGAAATTTTTTCAACATGATTTGAAATTTTTTCAACATGATTTGAAATTTTTTCAACATGATTTGAAATTTTTTCAACATGATTTGAAATTTTTTCAACTGCATTTGAAATTTTTTCAACTGCATTTGAAATTTTTTCAACTGCATTTGAAATTTTTTCAACTGCATTTGAAATTTTTTCAACTGCATTTGAAATTTTTTCAACTGCATTTGAAATTTTTTCAACTGCATTTGAAATTATTTCAACCGAATTCAAAAATATTTTGCCACCCGACTTTGGGTCCACGTATCTCGGGGTTACTTGGTGATATAAACCCTTTGGAGAGAGGTTGTAGTGCTAGTTTTACTGTGTTTGCATACCAAATTTGGGGTTTCTAGCTATAAGTGGCCCCGAGATACGTGGCCCCAAAATCGGGTCACAAAATGTAATTCTCTGCTGTAGAAAAGTACTTGACATATCCCCCATATCTGGGGGTCACTTGGTGCTAGGAACCCCATAACTTGTGGCAGGTGACATGGCAAGTGGACAATCCACAACTTGGTCACGTGGCAGGTCACGTGGCACTTGTGGTCGGTCACGTGGCACTCGTGGCAGGTGTCTTGGCGCTTGTGGCAGGTGTTGTGGCAAGTGGACAATGAGATATAGCATATGTACTTGCCTTGCGATCGACATCCGTGACAGCCATTTCACATCCTTTTTTTTATGTGACAGATGTATATAAGTAAATAACCATCTTCCAAAATGTATAATTCAAATAGAAAAGATTAGAACAGAATAAAAAAATATATAATTTAATAGCAGATCTCCTGTAGACTATTAACAGCCATTTCACTTCTTTTTTTTTTTGCAGATCTTCTGCAGACTGTTAGAATCAATTTCATTTTTTTTTTCAAATTCGGGTCGCAAAATATTTTCGAATCCGCTTGAAATAGTATCAACATGATTTGAAATTATTTCAACTGCATTTGAAATTTTTTCAACTGCATTTGAAATTTTTTCAACTGCATTTGAAATTTTTTCAACTGCATTTGAAATTTTTTCAACTGCATTTGAAATTTTTTCAACTGCATTTGAAATTTTTTCAACTGCATTTGAAATTTTTTCAACTGCATTTGAAATTTTTTCAACTGCATTTGAAATTTTTTCAACTGCATTTGAAATTATTTCAACCGAATTCGAAAATATTTTGCGACCCGACTTTGGGTCCACGTATCTCGGGGTTACTTGGTGATAGAAATAGTTTCTAATGCAGATGAAATATTTTCAAATCTGGTTGAAATAGTTTCTAATGCAGTTGAAATAATTTCAACCAGATTTGAAAATATTTCAACTGCATTTGAAAATATTTCAACTGCATTTGAAATTATTTCAACCGAATTCGAAAATATTTTGTGACCCGACTTTGGGTCCACGTATCTCGGGGTTACTTAGTGATAGAAACACCAAATTTGGATATGTTGTAGTGCTAGTTTGCATACCAAATTTGGGGTTTCTAGCTTTAAGTAGCCCCGAGATACGTGGCCCCAAAGTCGGGTCACAAAATGTCAAGCACTTTTCTGCAGCAGAGAATGACATTTTTCAACCTGACTTTGGGGCCACATATCTCGGGGCCACTTGTAGCTAGAACACTTGTAGGTGTTTCTATCACCAAGTAACCCCGAGATACGTGGACCCAAAGTCGGGTCGAAAACTAAACGAAATCCGAAAACGAATTTAACAAATGTAACGAATCTAACTAAACGAAATTAATTAATTAACGAATTAAAACGAAACGAAACAAATTTTTTCCTTTTGCACATGTCTAATATCAGATCAATCTCTAGCAGACATACTCTCTATTTTCAGTAATTTTCAAAATTTAGATGAAGAGGGATTATTATTGTTTTCTATGGAATGAAAAAGGGAATGCCCATAGAGTATAATGGGAAGCAAGCTACAAACTAGTTTGCAGGAAAATTGAGAGACATAGCAACATCACCTTTCCCACAGTTGTTCCTCAAGTAGAGTAGCAGATAGTAAGATTTAGATAATTTTGGATTATTGCTGTCTTCTATATAATAACAGATGAATGACAGAAAGGAATGCCCATAGACTTTAACAGATAGATGGAATGCCCATAGGGAATAATGGAATAAAATGGATGGGTGGATGAATGCTGCAATGGGCACAGAGCAGCGCTGTGGGACCTACAGCCCACAGCACTGCTGCACCCTCTCCGTTCACACTGTGCCGATCGGTACAGAGAGGGGAGAGAGGAATCGGACATGACGCCGGTTTGTTTACAAGTGATTGCTCCGTCATTTGTTGGAGCGATCATGTGGTAAATGGCTGCTGTCAGTGACCATTTACTGTGATCCGTTATGCGCCGGGTCCGGTCACGGATACTCCTGTGTGTGCGCCCCTGCAATTCTGGGAGGACGTCATAGTAGGCCCTCCCTGAGTTATCGTGCCACACTGTAGCCATCATTTGGCAATAGCGCGGTTGTTAAAGGGTTAAATAAAGGTGGGACACTTATGCAGTGTAGCCAGAATACTTCTTTTAAGATTGCATCCAATGGGGACCTCCTCAATTTTGCAAAATACACACATCAACAAAAATTGAAGATGCAATCCCAATCTTTGCAATATTCTCTTTAATTGAAATATTCATATACATGGCAGGTAATCTGAGATCAGCGACTGCACAGTTTCAACCATAGCATGTTCTTCATCAAGCAGTATGTGTGCTTGATGAAGAACATTGTTATGTTTGAAACTGTGCATTCGCTTATTTCAGATTACCTGTAATGTATATAATTATTTGAAGTAAAGAGAATATTGCAGGGGGCGTGTCCAAGATGGCGGAGTGAACAGACGTGCTTCACAGAGCTCTGCTACTCCATTGATCCTGACACCCATTTAAACCGGACAAGCCGAGTCACTGACCGACCCTACCGGCGGTGAATGCCTTCCAGACTACCCGGCCGAGGGAAAGGGGGCAAAAAACTTAAATTCCCGCCTGATATTCCGCCAGATACCAGTCCCCAGCCGCAGAGGCCTAGCAGGGGTGCCGACATGGCGTCGCAAACTGAAGCACAAGAGGGCCCAGCCTCCTCTCCCCCAGGCATCCCGGAGGTCATGGCGGCGATCGCAACATGCCAAGCGGCCCTGACCTCCAAGATAGAAGAGGTCCAGATGGATGTAGGCCTCATCAGACAAGACCTGGACAAAGTCCGCTCCCGGATGACCGAGGCAGAACACCGCGTGGGCCTGGTGGAAGACGCGGTGCACGACAATGTTGGCGCCATTCGTTCCCTGCAATCCAGAGTGGCAGTCCTGGAACACAGAGCCGAGGATTCCGAAAACAGGTGCCGCAGGAACAACATCAGGATCGTGGGCCTGGCGGAAGGAGCGGAGGGTAAGAATCCTACGGTGTTTGCGGAGGAGATGCTTAGATCCCTGCTACCTGCCGCCCAGCTGTCCCCCTACTTTGCTGTGGAGAGAGCCCACAGGATGCCGCCACAACCCGGTCCACAAGGTTCCCCTCCCCGCACCTTTATTATGAGGTTTCTAAACTTTAGGGACCGGGATGAACTGCTTAGAGCTGCCAGAGCGGTAGGGGACCTTAAATTCCAGAACAACCGTCTGATGCTATTTCCAGACTTCTCCATTGAGACACAAAAGCTCCGACGGTCGTTTGATGCTGTGAAAGCAGGCCTCAGAGCTAAAAGCATAAAGTATAGCATGCTCTTCCCCGCCAAACTGCGGGTTATTGATGGGGAAACAACCCGATTTTTCACATCACCTAGAGAAGCTGCCAGATGGCTGGAGACTGTCCCCCCCTTGGGATGAAGCGGACCCAGGTCCCGCCATGGATTTGTTTTTGCAACCGGGCCTACTTGATGAACTGCGGGCCTTGCCCGCCTCCCTATTTACTTTTACCACACTTGCAATGGGGTCGGCTGATCCCACTTATACACGGAGGCCCTGCCGGCTCGATGTGAGGAGCAGACACATACAAGCTGGCTAGCTGCAACATCTCTACCCCTCTTCTGCTTAGGATGTGCCACTCTGCCCTGGTTCCTTTATTTTTACCACCACTGTTATTTCTCCTGGATTTTTGTTCTTGCACACATGTGCTCTCTTCACCTATTAAGGCAGAGGAGGCAGCCCGTCTATCATGTACCGATCCGTGCAGTTATATAGCAACGGTTGGTGACGTTTTTGCTATATTGTTGTTCCCCCCCCTTTTTTTTGCCTCTACCCTCTACACTGTTCATTTACTCTACTGGAACTGAACTTAAGTAAAGTGCCCCTGGTATCGCCCAGGAGAACATTAAGGTTTGGCTTGATCCCCTTTTGATGGCTTATTGACTGTAGTAGCATCTCTCTATATGGATGCTCTCCTAGCACATATAGTCTAAGGGACGTATTAGTGTTGGTTGCTGTGAGTGGCCTATAGGTCATAGCACAGTGAACTGTCACTCTTGGTGTTACACGCCTCCCAGAAGTTAGTTGCCTTCGGGCAGAGTTACAGGGAATGATGCAGTCTTACTATGGGTGGGACATGCGGGGTGGGGGGAGGGGGGAAGGGGGGGGTTCGGCCGTTGCCGACAGAGTTTTGACCACCAAGTTGGTCGTGGTTTATATGGTTATGAAAAAGAGTCAAAATGTTACTTTCCTGCGGGTCAATGATATACACATGTCTATTTGTACCTGGTCTATTTGGGACATGGGGTGGGTCTGGGGGAGTAGGGGAGGCCGGCTGGCACCCTGGAGGAGTGGAATGGTTCTGACCCAGACTGCCGCCCTAGCCCTGATCACTGTGTATACGATACCATGGCCCAGGTATCGGTAATCTCTTGGAACGTGCGGGGTCTTAACTCAGCACACAAAAGGTCCCTAGTATTTAATTTTATCAAGAAACACCTGCCACACATTTGTATTTTTCAGGAAACACATCTGGTTGGCTCCCGTATTCTGGGCTTAAAAAAGGCATGGGTAGGCGGTCACTACCATGCAACTTATTCCACTTACTCCAGGGGGGTCAGCATCTTAGTTCGCAAACAACTGCCCTTTCAGCTTTTGGGGGTTAAAATTGATCCCGGGGGCAGATATGTTATTATCCATGCACAAATTATGAACAATCCCTGTGTGATAGTGGGACTATACCTCCCTCCCCCTGCTGATGTCACCCTACTATATAGGATAATGCAGATGGTGGTTGAATACGGGGTGGATGATGTTCTGGTGACAGGCGACTTTAATCTGACCCCGACACCGACCCTGGACAGGCTCCACTCCGTTTCCAGGTGGGTACCCGGCTTGGCCGAATGGGCCAATGACTTTGCCCTTATAGATGTTTGGCGTAATTCCAACCCTCTGGCCAAACAATATACCTGCCACTCCACTACTTTTAAAACCCTGTCTCGCATCGACCTGATGTTTGTTTCTCGCTCCCTGCTTACCAAAACCGCAGGCTGCAGCATCTTACCCAGGGGCATATCTGACCACACCCCCTTGTTACTGAAATTGTCCTTTGGGACACCTGGGGAGAGGCTGTGGAGGTTGTCCAGATATTGGATAGAGGATGAGAGTGTTCAAGAGTCGGTGCAGGAGGGGGTTTGTCACTACTGGTTAGAAAATGCGGCAGGCACCAACCCCCTGGTTACATGGGACGCGTTTAAGGCCTGGACCCGGGGGGAATACATTGCTCGGATAGCGACGGCTCGCAGGAGGGCTGGGCGCTCTCTGGAGGAACTAGAAGAGGGGGCGGCGAAGAAGGAGGAGACCTATGTTGCCAATCCAACTCGGGAGGCATACGGGGAATGGCAGTTTGCATTACATCAATTATCCCTTTGCAGAATTGATGGTATGCATAAGTCTCTCCTATATACGGCTCACAGAATCTTTGAATACGGCAATAAGAGCGGCCGCCTCTTGGCCTGGCTCGCGAAGGGTCAGTATACTGTCACCCATATTGCCGGAGTCAAGGACTTGGATGGGACACTGTTGAGGTCCCCGCGAGATATAAATCTTAGATTCGCCCAGTACTACGAACAACTGTACACCACCAGGGTGGAATACTCACCCCAGGAACTGACCGAATACCTAGATGGGATCCCTCTCCCGACGCTTAGTGACCAAACCAGTAAGACCCTGGACGCAGATATTACTTTGGAGGAAGTGCAGGTAGCGATATCTCAGCTTCAGGCTGGTAAGGCTCCTGGGGCGGATGGTCTGCCCCGGGAGTTTTACTCACAGCATCTAGACTTGCTGGCACCTCGGCTCGTGTCTTTGTATGCCCAGTTCTTCCAGTTGGGGGCCCTCCCCGAGTCAATGTCAGAGGCGGTGGTGGTGTTGATACCTAAGCCTGGGAAAGATCCGGAGGACTGCGCCTCATACCGACCGATTTCCCTCCTAAACGTGGACGCCAAGATATTGGCCAAAATTCTGGCCAACAGGTTGTCTCCGGTCCTTGGGGAAGTGGTCCATCCGGATCAAACTGGGTTTATGCCAGGCAAAGGCACCGATATCAACCTCCGCCGCCTCTTTCTCAATATGTCCATCAAGCATGCCAACAGTGGCAGAAGAGTCATTGCCTCACTTGACGCTGAGAAGGCGTTTGACTCGGTGGAATGGGCATTCCTCTGGGAGACTCTGGGACGATGCGGATTCGGGCCCGGATTCCTCAGGTGGCTCGGTATGCTCTATCAGGGGCCCAGGGCCCGCATTCGCACGAATGACAGACTTTCTGCCTCATTTAAGCTACAGAGGGGTACGCGCCAGGGATGCCCTTTGTCCCCGGCTTTATTCGCCCTAGCACTTGAACCCCTGGCTACCCTGATTAGAAACTCGGAGAGGGTGAAAGGACTGGAAGTAGGCTCCTTGGTAGAAAAGATTTCGTTATACGCGGACGACACACTACTTTATCTCCAGGACCCAGGGGACTCGTTGACAGCGGCTCTAGAAATATTTAACACATTCGGGAAGTTCTCGGGGGTACGCATTAACTGGTCTAAATCCAACATTTTCCCCTTGGATCTTCGGGCTCGTGATGAGTCCGCGGATGTGCCCCTCATATGGGTAGACCAATTCAGGTATTTGGGTATCCAAGTCGGGAGGGAGCCGGCCGGCTTCCAGGAACTTAACCTACGGCCAGTTATGACCCAACTGCGGACTAAATGTACGTCATGGGCCTCCCTGCCCCTTAATCTAATGGGCCGCATAAATTTGCTGAAGATGATATTTCTTCCTAAATTCTTGTATGTGTTCAGAAACAGTCCCGCCTGGATACCCAAATCCTTTTTTACGGAATTAGACAAGTGTGTTGGCTCCTTTGTGTGGGGGGGGGACACCCCGAGACTGGCAAGGTCTACCTTGATTCTCCCGGTGCAATGTGGGGGCCTGGCACTGCCAGATTATAGAACTTACTACTGGGCAGCGGTCCTGGTTACGACTAGGTGGTGGTGCGTTCTCTCTAAAGAGAATGCAGCCGTGTGCCTAGAGGCAGCCATTATCGGGTCACTGCAGGAGCTGGGCAATCTGATGTACAGGGGAAGTGGGGCTTATGAAGACCTTCCATTACCCACTCGCACTACACTCAGGGTCTGGACGGCTGCCAGGAGAGGACTACAGCCTCCGCAGAATTGGTCTCCTCGCTGTCCCTTGTGGGGGAATCCCAATCTCCCCCACATCAGAACAGTGCCGGACCCGGTGGTCTGGGCTAGATTCGGGGTTAAGATCCTTGGCGATGTTATGGTGTCTGGAGGGTTGGTTTCATTCCCGACCCTTCAGGCCAAATTTCAATTGCCTGGATGGATGTACTTCAGATACCTCCAATTGCGTCACGCCATCAGAGCTCAGTTCCCCATACCTATTAGACTGGTGATGGATCCTATTGAAAAGGTACTAGTTCAGGATGACCTTAAAAAAACCCTCTCGGTCCTTTACATGGACCTCCTGAGGACGGACTCCTCTAAAGTGGACAGACTTTATGACCAGTGGAGAAACGACATCCCAGGCCTAGAACTAGAGGACTGGAATGACTGCTTAGCCGACAGTACCGCCCTATTGATATCCTCCAGAGAGCGCCTAATACAGGTTAAGTTTCTCCATAGAGTATACTACACCCCCCAAAGGCTCCACAAGGTTTACCCTCAGCGGTCGCCTGACTGCCCTCGCTGTCTGAGCAATGTAGGGACATACTACCACATGTTTTGGAGTTGCCCCAAATTAACTGCATACTGGCAGGAGGTGTTGGGGTCTGTCAACGGTCGCCTCCAGCTGAACCTCCCACTGAACCCAGAGTTGATACTACTGGGTATCCAGGACGACGACCAAAGGCCCAGATACACCAAATTGCTCCTGACATACCTCTTTTTCTACGCTAAAAGGGAGATTGTGCTGCATTGGAAATCATCCTCACCCCCAACTATCAATGCATGGGAAAAGTCAATTAATGCTGTACTTCCGTTATACAAACTGACATACGTGAACAGGAACTGCCCCAAAAAGTACGACAGGGTGTGGAAACCTTGGACGGGGTAGGGTGAAGTACCCAAGGATTATATGCAAAGGAAGAGAGCCCCGGGGAGGGGTGGGGACGGGGGGGACTCTGGTTACCAGCCTGGGACCCTGAGGTATAACACTGATATTAATAATATGCCTCTGCCCTTTCATTTTATGGTTGATCACTGGTTTTGTATGATGCTTGTAATGTGTGTTTGATTTTGTCCATGTTGGACACGTGTTGTGACCTGTATGACAAATTATTTCAATAAAGGAACAGTTTTGACTCTTAAAAAAAGAGAATATTGCAAAGATCGGGATTGCATCTTCAATTTTTATACATAAAAAACTGTCTTAAATAAAGGCAAAGACTTTAACCACTTTCCGACCGGCGCACGACGATGTACGTCACTTTTTTGAAGAGGGATATCTCGGTAACGGCAGCAGCTGCTGCCACAACCGAGGTATCCATCTCTTCAGGCGCCGGTCGGCTGTCCGATAATGGTGGTCATCGCGGCGGATTCGCCGCAAGATCACCGTTATCGGCGGCGGGAGTGGTGCCCCCCCCTCCTGCCGCTCTCCCGCGCCTTCCGCCGCTTACCGGAACCGTCGGCAGCGGCGGAGGTGATCGGGTCCGTTCCCCTCCTGTGTCTAGAGATGAGTGACGCTAAGATGGCCGCCACTCATCTCTATACCATAGGAGGGCGGAAGCGACGTCAAAAACGTCACTTCCGCCCATACCTCTTAAAGAGGAATTTTCAAATGTCATTTTTTTAAATGACATTTTTTTTTTATTTTTTTTTTTTTTTTCATTGAAGTCCAAATATGAGATCTGAGGACTTTTTGACCCCAGATCTCATATTTAAGAGGACCTGTCATGCTTTTTTCTATTACAAGGAATGTTTACATTCCTTGTAATAGGAATAAAAGTGAGCCAATTATTTTTTTTTAAAAAAACAGTGTAAAAATAAATAAAATCAAGAAAAATAAATAAGAAAAACAAAAAAATTTTTTTTTTTAAGCGCCCCGTCCCGACGAGCTTGTGCGCAGAAGCGAACGCATACTTGAGTAGCGCCCGCATATGAAAACGGTGGTCAAACCACACATGTGAGGTATCGCCGCGATCGGTAGAGCGAGAGCAATAATTATAGCCATAGACCTCCTCTGTAACGCAAAATATGCAACCTGTAGAATTTTTTAAACGTCGCCTATGGAGATTTTTGAGGGTAAAAGTTTGATGCCATTCCACGAGCGGGCGCAATTTTGAAGCGTGACATGTTAGGTATCAATTCACTCGGCGTAACATTATCTTTCACAAAAAAAGTGCGCTTGCAAGACCGCTGCGCAAATACGGTGTGAAAAAAAGTATTGCAACGACCGCCATTTTATTCTCTAGGGTGTTAGGAAAAAAACAATATATAATGTTTGGGGGTTCTAAGTTTTTTTCTAGCAAAAAAAACTGTTTTAAACATGTAAACACCTAAAATCCAAAACGAGGCTGGTCTTAAAGTGGTTAAATGAGGCTGTTGTCTCAGAAGGAATACATGTCCCTTTTAAATAGCTATATCTTTCAGGTTTGCCTGCAAAAGAGTTGATATATATTATACTCTATGGGCATTTCCTTCATTTTTTTTTTTTTTTTGAATCAGAAAGGTTTTTATTGAACAAGTATATAAACAACATCTTCCAGTGCACATTTATACATATACAGTTTTCTTTTGCCAATGCATATAAAGGTGTTACATCATCACATTTCTCCCCCCTCCAGCCCTCCGCCCCGCCCCCCGCCTGAATTTCTTTTACAGATGCCTCGTCTATCTTAACATATCTAATATATTTAAACTTTTTTATAGACCTTGTAGAATTCTGGACATCACTAGCTCGCTTGGGCTTAATCCTGGTGTATACAGCCATCTTGACCATATACGCTCGAACCTGCCCGGGCACCCCCTGTGCTGATATATATATTTTTTCATTATTAGGGTGTTACCCATATGTGTTATCCAGGCCGCAGTGGTAGGTGGCATTGTGGATTTCCAACCCATTAATATACGTTTTCTTGCCTGGAATAGCGCCCTGGAGACTGCTACCCTGACCTGTTCTTCAGGAATCACATCCTCCAGGACCCCTAGAATGCAGCACATATGGTCAACAGGTATCTGCGTTTGAAACACCCCATTGAGTGTGTCCACTACCTTGTGCCAGTACCGGTGGAGCTTCGGGCAGCGCCACAGGAGGTGTACAAGGTCCCCATTGTGTTGCCTGAACCTACTGCACAAGGGGTCTGCTACCCTGCCCATCCTGTGTAGTTTAATCGGGGTGTAATGCGCCCTCAGTATTATATAGAGTTGGGAGAATTTTTGCGCCACGTTCAAGGAGCACAGGGTTATGGATTGTAGGGCTTCTTCCCATTGTTCTCCCGTGATTTGACTGAGGTCCCTTTCCCACATTGACATTGCTTTGCAAGGGTAAGCTTGCAAGTGCCTTGCCAGCAGCATCTGGTAGCATTGGGATATCATTCCCTTTGTTACGTCAGTAGATTGCAGCGCATGGTATACAGGGATGGGTGACAGTACCCATTCCCCTGCATCCCCCTGCGCGGCCACAGCATGTCGCAGTTGCAGATATGGGTAGGTCATGGTAACGGGAAGGTTAAATTTAGTTTGTAAATCTCCAAACGTCATCAGTTTACCATCTTGGAATATGTGGGACAACATAGTCACTCCATGGGCTCTCCATCTATCTTGTATTTTGTCCAGTTCTGCATACATGTGGTTACCCCATATCGGACTATATTCTGTGAATCCCTGTACCCCCTGGAGCTGTCTGCCCTTATTCCAGATTTTTTGTATCATTGAAAGCGTAGGGGTCTGTTTGTTAGAGCTCTTAAACATTTGTGCCTCCAGTCCCATGGGGATGGTCTCCGCTCCAGACGCAAGCAGCATCAACTTTGCAGCCGAGCCCATCCGTTCATGAGACATGGAACCAACCAATTGTTGCAGCTGGGTTGGGAACCGACAACCCTCCACTGTCCTTAGACTGCTGTAGCTGTTCCAGTTTGATTCTGGGGGGCTTAGTTTTCCACAGCAGCCTCTGAAATAAAGTGTTTACCACTCTTAAAATTTTGAGGTGTATTACTACCGGTGAGTTATGGAGGAAGTATAACAGTTGGGGCATTAGGATAATTTTTATTAAATTAGCTTTTCCTGCCAAAGACATCTTAAGGTTATTCCACGTATTGATCCTGTCCCGGAATCTAGACAATAGTGGACATATATTTTGGGAGCAGTATTCCCCAAGTCTGGGCATAATTTGTACCCCTAAATATTTAAAACTGTTCACTATTGTTACTGGACAGGAGTCGGGGATTGCAACATCCCCTCCTTCGTCTAGCATCATCATGGCTGACTTAGACCAATTTATGGTCAAGCCTGAGTATCCACCAAATTGCTCTATTATGGACATTACCTCTGGATGTGAGTGACTGGGGTCCGCCAAGAAAAGCAGCATGTCGTCTGCGTACAACATGATTTTTTCGTGGATGGCCAATATTATAATATTGTGGCCAGTATTGAAATCCATGAATTAGTGTGCTATCCCTTATTAGTGTTGCCAGTGGTTCTATTGTGATTGCAAAGAGCAGAGGGGATAGCGGGCACCCCTGCCTCGTCCCCCTGCCCAGAGCAAAGGCATCTGACATCTTATGCGCTACTCTAATGTTCACCTGCGGGGATGCGTACAACAATTTAACCCATGCAACAAATCGCTCCCCAAATCCAAATTTAATAACACCGCCCATAGATATTTCCATCCTATACTATCAAATGCCTTATTGGCATCAAGGGACAAGAGGGCCCTGCTCCCCCCATTATCAGCTTGTAGTTGCATGTTGATAAACAATCTCCTTAGGTTTGTTGCCGTGGACTTTTGTGGCATAAAGCCGGCCTGATCTTGGTGGATGATGGTGGATACTATCCCATTGACCCGGAGCGCCAGGACCTTGGCCAGGATCTTTACATCACTTTGTAATAATGAAATAGGCCTGTAGGAGCCTGGGTCAACTGGATCCTTACCCGGTTTAAGCAGTAAAATAACATTTGCTTTTGCCATGGATTCAGGGAGATTACCTTAAACGCTTTTAACAGTTCAGGCAATATTTGTTCCCCCGAATTGTGTGTATACTTCCATGGGAATGCCATTGGCACCTGGAGCCTTACAGGTGGAGAAGGAACCGGCCGCCATCTGAAGCTCCTCTAGAGTTATTGGAGCATCCAATTGTTGTTTGGCCATATCAGACAGTGTGAGTAAATTTATCTTGGATAAATACGTGGTCAGGACATCATCCGAGTAGGCTTCCCTCGACCTGTAAAGGTCCATATAGAAGTTAGACAGCTCGGATATTATGGCCTCTTGTGAATTAACCACCTTGCCATTCTTGGCTCGTATGGCCCCAATGGCCAGTGACTGCTGTTGGGATTTCGCTATTTTGACAAGTAGGCGTCCCTGTTTTCTCCCCCTCCTCATAAAACTACAGTTTTGTGAAGAACCTCTTCCGCTCCGGCATTTCCTTCTTTCATTCCTCAGAAAACAATTATAATCCAATTTGTGTTGCTTTTAAATATTGCCACTGAATTTGGAAAGTTTGTCTGCTAAAGATTTATTTGATATGTTGGGCATTTGGTTCTGACTTCGGGTCACATCTTACTTCCCTTTATACTCTATGGGCATTCCTTTCTATCATTTATCTGTAATTCCATAGAAAACAACTGTAATCCTAAACAATCTCAATTTTACAATCTGCTACTCTACTTGAGGAACACCTGTGGGAAAGGTGAAGTTGCTATGTCTCTCAGATTTGCCTGCAAACAAGTTTATATTTTGCTTCCCATTATACTCTATGTGCATTCCCTTCTGTCATTCACCTTTGTCATTCCATAGAAAACAATAATAATCCCGCTTCATCTCAATTTTGAACATCACCACTAAACATAGAGAGTATGTCTACTAAAGATTAATCGGATATGACTAATGGTTCTGAATCCAGGTCACATCTCGCTTCCCATATACTCTATGGGCATTCCTTTCTTTTATGTTTCTGTCATTCCATAGAAAACCACTGGAATCACAAATAATCTCAATATTACTATATCCTTCTCTACTTGAGGAACACCTGTGGGAACGGATTAATCGATATGTATTTCAGATTTGCCTGCAAATCAGTTTATATTTTGCTTCATATTATACTCTATGGGCATTCCCTTCTGTCATTCACCCTTGTCATTCCATAGAAAACAATAATAATCCTGCTTCATCTCAATATTAAACATTGCCTTTTATTATGGACAGAATGTCTTTTAAAGATTGATCTGATATGTCAAATGGTTCCAAGTCCAGGTGACATTTTGCTTCCCATTCTACTCTATGGGCATTCCTTTGTATTATTTATCTGTCATTCCATAGAAAAGAGATATAATCCCAAATAATATTAATATTAATATCTGCTGCTCTACTTGAGGAACACCTGTGGGAAAGGATACATCAATATGTCTCTCAGATTTGCCTTCAAATAAGTTTATATTTTGCTTCCCATTATACTCAATGGGCATTCCCTTTTGTCATTCACCCTTGTCATTCCATAGAAAACAATAATAAACCCGCTTCATCTCAATATTAAACATTGTCACCGAACATGGAGAATATGTATGCTAACGATTAATCTGATATATTGAATGGGTTTGATTCCAGGACACATATTGATTCCCATTATACTCTATGGGCACTCCTTTCTATCATTTATCTGTCATTCCATAGAAAACAGCTGTAATCCCAAATAATCTCAATATTACAATCTGCTACTCTACATGAGGAACAGCTGTGGTAAAGGATAAATTGCTATGTCTCTCAAATTTGCCTGCAAATTCGTTTATATTTTACTTCCCATTATACTCTATGGACATTCCCTTCTGTCATTTACCTTTGTTATGCCATAAAAAAAACAACAATAATCCCACCTAATATCAATATTAAACATGGCCACTGATATTTAAAAGTAGGTTTAAAAAAAATGTCTAAAGAGTCTGTCACATATTGATTTTTTTTTTTCCATTATTCTCTATGGGCATTCCACTTTGTTCCATTATTCTCTATGGGCATTCCACTTTGTTCCATTATTCTCTATGGGCATTCCATTTTGTTCCATTATTCTCTATGGGCATTCCATTTTGTACCATTATTCTATATGGGCATTCCATCTCCCTGTTAAAGTCTATGGTCATTCCATTCCATCATTCCTTTTAGTATGTCCCTTGGAAAGAGCAGGTTATGGCGTGTCTCTTAAAGAATTCCACCCACTGACACTAACGAGGGGCCACAATTCCATAGCTCCCAACTGTCCCTGATTTTGAGGGACTGTCCCTGATTTGGAACAATGTCCCTCTGTCCCCCCTTCCTCCTCATTTGTCCCTCATTTTGGTCTGATCCATATAGTTGTATACAAAATGCACTTTTTATCTTTCAAAAAGTGTTTCCCAGTGCTAAACCTTTCATCCGATTTCTAAATTGCTGCATTTGTACATTTTAAAAGCCAATATAAAGGAATAGCAGTGGTTAAAAAAAAGCCCTTGTGGACTTAACCTTTTTTTTTTTTGGTTAATTCTTCTTTAAGGGGGTGTGGCAGAGGGCGTGTCCTATGGCTACATACGTTAGTTAGTAGGTGTCCCTCATTCCCATCTCAAAATGTTGGGAGGTATGCAATTCCTTCCACTGACACCAACGATGGGTCATGATTCCTCCCACTGACACCAGCGATGAGGCACCATTCCACCCATTGACACCAAAGATGGGGCACTATTACTCCCACTGATACCAACAATGAGGCGCTACTCCTCCCACTGACACCAACGATGGACCACTGTTCCTCCCACTGACACCAATGAAGAGACGCTGTTCCTCCCACTGACTCCAAAGACGGGGCACTATTCATTCCACTGACACCAATGATCAGGCACTTTTCCTTCAATTGACACCACAGATAGGACGCTAGTCCTTCCACTGACACCAACAATTCCTCCTACTGACACCAATGATGGGTCACTATTCATTCCACTGACACCAATGATGGGTCACTATTCATTCCACTGACACCAATGTGGGGTCACTATTCATTCCACTGACACCAATGATGGGTCACTATTCATTCCACTAACACCAATGATCGGGCACTTTTTCTTCAATTGACACCACAGATAGGACACTAGTCCTCCCACTGACACCAACAATGAGGCGGTACTCATCCCACTGACACCAACGATGAGGCACTATTCCTCCCACTGACACCAACAAAGGGCCACTGTTCCTCTTACTGACACCAATGATGAGATGGTATTCCTCCCACTGACTCCAAAGATGGGTCACTATTCCTCCCACTGACTCCAAAGATGGGGCACTATTCATTCCACTGACACCAATAATGGGGCACTTTTCTTCAATTGACACTACAGATGGGACACTATTCCTTCCACTGACACCAACAATTCCTCCCACTGACACCAATGAGGGGGCCACTATTGCACCCACTGACACCAAGATTGGGCATTATTCATTCCACTGACACCAATGATGGGAAACTGTTCCTTCAATTGACACCAACAATGGGCCACTATTCCACCCACTGACACAAAAAATGGGGTACTATTAATTCCACTGACACCAATAATGAGGCACTTCTACTCCAATTTACACCAAAGGTGGGTCACTATTCCTCCCACTGACACCAATGATGGTGAACTTGCTCTTTCTTTTAAAAGTTTAAAGACCCCTGATTTAATGCACCGTATACGCCTTATACGGTGCATTGAATGGAGCAGAATTTTATATTGTTTTTTTTATTAATGTATATTCCAGCAACACTGTTAATATAGATTTATGTTAACTTTGAGTAAAGGTCTACTTTAAGGTTATCCATAAGATTAAGTGAATGGAAATCCTCTTACTGACACCAATGATGAGATGGTATTCCTCCCACTGACTCCAAAGATGGGTCACTATTCCTCCCACTGACTCCAAAGATGGGGCACTATTCATTCCACTGACACCAATAATGGGGCACTTTTCTTCAATTGACACTACAGATGGGACACTATTCCTTCCACTGACACCAACAATTCCTCCCACTGACACCAATGAGGGGGCCACTATTGCACCCACTGACACCAAGATTGGGCATTATTCATTCCACTGACACCAATGATGGGAAACTGTTCCTTCAATTGACACCAACAATGGGCCACTATTCCACCCACTGACACAAAAAATGGGGTACTATTAATTCCACTGACACCAATAATGAGGCACTTCTACTCCAATTTACACCAAAGGTGGGTCACTATTCCTCCCACTGACACCAATGATGGTGAACTTGCTCTTTCTTTTAAAAGTTTAAAGACCCCTGATTTAATGCACCGTATACGCCTTATACGGTGCATTGAATGGAGCAGAATTTTATATTGTTTTTTTTATTAATGTATATTCCAGCAACACTGTTAATATAGATTTATGTTAACTTTGAGTAAAGGTCTACTTTAAGGTTATCCATAAGATTAAGTGAATGGAAATCCTCTCTAGTGGGAGCAATTGTGCCCCATCATTGGTGTCAGTGGAAGAATAGTGCCTCGGTGTTGGTATCAGTGGAAGGAATAATGCTCAATCATTGCTATCAGTGGGAGGAATTGTGACCCACCATTGATGTCAGTGGGAGGAATAGTTAGTAACGGGAAGTCTAGTGCCCCATCAATGGTATAAGTGGGAGGAATAGTGCCCCATCATTGGTATAAGTGGGAGGAATAGTGCCTTATCACTGGTATAAGTGGGAGGAATAGTGCCGCATTATTGGTATCAGTGATAAAAATAGTGACTCATCATTGGTGTCATTGGGGGGGAATAGAGACTCATTGTTGGTGTAGGTGGGAAGAATAGGAGGAACTAGAGGTGCACCGAATGGAAATTTTGGTACCAAAAATGCAGGATGAACTTGGCTGAAAACCAAAGATGACAGTTTTTTAAAAAAAAATTCAATTTTTATATACAGTGTAGGAAAAAGGTATTTGATCCCCTGCTGATTTTGTACGTTTGCCCACTGACAAAGTAATGATCAAAAATGAAAAGACAGAGAACTGGTGCTGGAGCGAAATAAAACTAAAATAAAATAAAACTAGTGGGTGGTGCAAAAATAAATTAATTAATTAATTGCAGCTGCTGTGAAAAAAGTGCTAAAACTTTCAAAATGTGTATACCAGAAAAGAACAGCGCTCACAAATGGTGATATCAAAAATAGTGAAAATAGTAAATGATGATGAAATGTGCTAATATGACTAAACACATGTGCCAAAACATAAGACCGCAGTAAGAACTATAACCTTCGTTATAAAATTGCCCAACGGATATGCATCAATAATACCATAAATTAAGAAACTAATTAGTGTCCAACATAATCTGTGATATATGATAAAAGTCCAGCAGAAAAAATTGCAAACAAAAATAAAGTTCCCTTCTTGGGCTGAATTAACCAAGGCAGAAAATAGCAGCTGTTGGACCAAGCAAGCATGCTTAAATGGAATCCAAAGGACACAGGATGCAAGCGCAGCTATTGAAGCAGACAGGTATGCTGAAGGATATCCAAATGGCCCCAAATAAGCTCCAAAGACCATATAGATTTTGCCCAAAAAGAGAGGAAACACTTGATGGTGAAGTACTGTGGGGTGAAGATACAAATTGCGCGCTTAGGTGCTACTTACAAGATGCAAACAAAGGCAAGCTTTTCAGAGTATAACTTCCGCGATCGCCGCTGGATAAGCGTGCGTTCCACAGAGGCAAGAAATGACGTCGGTAGTGTCGTAGACCGGAAATTACAGTGACGCGTTTCGCCCCTCCTCCAGGGCGTCATCAATGGACATCCAATGGAACCGTCTGTCCGTGTTCATCAGATCTGCTCTGCAGACGGATGGAAAAATAGGGTTTTCCTCCGTCTGCAGAATCGGACAATAGCGGAGACGGAAGATAGCGGGTGTCAGCGGATGACACCCGCTATCCCATAGGGATGCATGTATGTCCGTTTTTCATCCAAAAACGGATGGATGAAAAACTGACATACGGTCCGCATGTGTGAAAGGGGCCTAACCTGCATATAACACACCTGTCAACAGAAGCAATCAGATTCCAATCTCTCCACCATGGCCAAGACCAAGGAGCTGTCCAAGGATGTCCGGGACAAGATTGTAGACCTACACAAAGCTTGAATGGGCTACAAGACCATCACCAAACAACTCGGTGAGAGGGTGACAACAGTTGGTGCTATAATTCTCAATTAGAAGAAACACAAAATAACTGTCAATCTCCCTCGGTCTGGGGCTCCATGTAAGATCTCACCTTGTGGAGTTTCAATGATTAATGAGAATGGTGTGGAATCAGCCCAGAACTACACAGGAGAATCTTGTCAATGATCTCAAGGCAGCTGGGACCATAGTCACCCAAAATTGGTAAGACACTAGGCTGTGAAGGACTGAAATCCTGCAGCGCCGGCAAGGTCCCCCTGCTCAAGAAAGCACATGTACAGGTCCGTCTGAAGTTTGCTAATAAACATCTGAATGATTCGGAGGAGAACTGGGTGAAAGTGTTGTGGTCAGATGATACCAAAATAAAGCTCTTTGGCATCAACTCAACTCGCTGTGTTTGGAGGAAGGGGAATGCTGCCTATGACCCCCATCAGCGGTTCAGGCTGGTGGTGGTGTAATGATGTGGGGGATATTTTCTTTCCACACTTTGGGCCCCTTCGTACCAACTGAGCATCATTTAAATGCCACGGCTTACCTGAGTATTGTTGCTGACCATGTCCATCCCTTTATGACTACAGTGTACACATCTTCTGATGGCTCCTTCCAGCAGGATAATGCACCATGTCACAAAGCTCAAATCATCTCAACACTGGTTTCTTGAACATGACAATGAGGTCACTTTACTCCAATGGCCTTCACAGTCACCAGATCTCAATCCAATAGACCACATTTGGGATGTGGTGGACCGGGAGATTTGCATCATGGATGTGCAGCCGACAAATCTGCAGCAACTGCGTGATGCCATCATGTCAATATGGATCAAAATCTCTGAGGAATGTTTCCAGCACCTCCGGTGAGTATAATATATATATATATATATTTACACAGTATATCTACACATCCACACACAGTATATACACATACCCATAAGAAAACATATGGAATGTACTACCCAATACCACATATTTAGCTGATTGCAGTGCATGCTGAAGGAAAGCACATTGCAGTGGCTCACATACACCAGGGCTCTTAATCCTTTGCTGACATAATAGTTACAAATAGGTTGATCTTCCTATATTAACATGTATCAATTTTGAGGTTTTAATAAGTAACATATCTCACATTCTGCTTGTTACAATATCAACATTTTAAAACTGCTGGCCAGGAGTCTTCTGCATGTGTGTAGATAAAATCCCATTCATTGTGAGGCCATCTAGCATGCACTCCAGTGATGGATGACCTCTCTATAAGAATGTCTGTGCATGCACAGAACCATCAGGACCAATCAGGAGAGTTTAGAGATCAGCCAGCAGTGGAAAGGTTAAAAAAAAAAAAACTTAGGGGAGGGGATGTCATTTAAAGTGTCTGTAAATGCTTTAAAAAAAAAAAAAAAACAGGTTATACATACCTGTTCTGTATAATGAAATTGCACAGAGCAGCCCTGAACTTCCTTTTCTCGGGTCTCCCTCCGGCGCTCCTGGCTCCTCCCCTCCAGCAAGTGCCCCCACAGAAAACCGCTTCATATAGGGGGCACTCATGCAGGCTCACTCCCGAGTCTCGCTGTCTGCATCTATAAACACAGATAGCAGGACTCACTGGCTTTGATTGACAGCAGCGGAAACCAATGGGAGAGGAGAAAAGAAGAGCTGCAGATGTGCACAGCTCTGGATCGAATGAGGGCTCAGGTAAGTGCCCTCCATTAACCAATATAGACGCGCGGCAAGCACATCACAGCGCTATACCTATATCAAGTGAGGGAGTTCCCTCTATACCTATGCGTATCTATATCTAAAAGCCTATCCTATACATACAGCTTACTATGTCTATCCAGTGCTGAGCTGTAATTCCTTATGCCTCGTACACACCACCAGACTTTCCGGCAGACTAGGTCCGACGGGATTAGTCCGTCGGACAATCCAATCGTATGTGGGCTAATCCGTTCGTTTTTCAGAAAAAAAATCCAGCGGACCTAGAAATAGAACATGTTTCAAATCTATCCGACGGACTGAATTCCGACGGACTTAAATCGGAAAATCCGTTTGTACAACGCAAGGGAAGCTATTGGCTACTGGCTATTGAACTTACTTGTTTAGTCCCGTTTACGTCATCACGTTCAAAATGAACAGACTTAAGAACGGACTTAGTCCGTTCATGTGTGGCCAAGTCCATTTGTTCGGAAAGTCCGTTGGGAAGACTGTCGGACCTGATCTGCCGGAAAGTCCGGTCGTGTGTACGCAGCGTTTGTGTCTCATTATATTTAATTTCTTTATATAGCAGCACGTTTTGATTATACAGGAATGCTGGATATATGTATAAACACATATATTAAAAAGAGGGTCCCCCCCAAAAAAATGACATGCCAAATGTGGCATGTCAGGGGGTCACCTCCCTTAAAGCGGAAGTTTCAATTTTGGCTGGAACTCCACTTTAAGCTGCTAGTCTCTCTAGGAAATGGATTTGATTCCCTTCACCACACTGGGTTACAATCCGGATTTTTTTTAAATTATGTTTCGTGTATGTTTTGTCGTTGTTCAACTTTTGGAAGGTGTTGGATTTTTCCAACGTAGATGGGATTGCACTTAACTTTTGAACTAAATCTAATAAACTTTTTTGTATAAAAACTGCATACTATATACTACACTGGTGTTTGTTACTGCCTACTATTTTACAGCCTGTACTTTACAGCGGTTTACCTCGTTTTCTGAATCCCCATTTAGGCAAACACCACACCTTTTACTGGTGAGTCAGTGGGTACCTTAACCCCTCAACTGTCTGGTGATATTTACCTTTCTCATAATCACCTGCTCAATACATCCCTACAGTGAAGCATGGTGGTGGCAGCATCATGCTGTAGGGATGTTTTTCAGTGATAGGAACTGGGAGACTAGTCAGGATTGAGGGAAAGATGAATTGCAAATGTACAGAGACATCCTTGATGAAAACCTGCTACAGAGCACTCTGGACCTCAGATTGGGGCGAAGGTTCATCTTCCTACAGGACAATGACCCTAGGCACACAGTCAAGATGAAAAAGGTGTGGCTACGGGACAACTCTGTGAATGCCCTTGAGTGGCCCAGACTTAAAACGCATTGCATAATATCCGGTGACGTCAAGTGCGGACTGTGGAACCCGTGCGTTCCAGCCCCTCTTGCTGTTTCAGTTGCACTCTGAGCCAACGATTGGCGTTCACAGGAGACCAGGCAGGACGAAGCATCTACAGCAGCAATTTGGCAAAAGGACAGACTCACCCTTACAGGACCCCCTGATGTGCCTTACTTCACTTACCAAGATGTAAGTGCTTTTATACATTGTGTTAATAAATGCTTTACAGTTTTACCTAAGAGGCGCCCCTACTTCTGTCTTTTACATTTAGCTAAGGAACACAGAGTTATAGGTTATGAGATGACAGCCAGACCCTCTCCCTAACTTGTTAGGAAGGCGCAGGTAGGCATGAATTAGAATGAGACAGAATTGCAGTAAAAAATTACACCTTTTAATGTAATGGTAAAAATGGTACAGATCAGTAAACGTAGTCAAAACATAAGCCAGGATCAGAAGCCAATGTGGGTAGTCAGACAAGCCAGTAATCAGAAAACCAGAGATCAGCATAGTCAGAGGTAGAAGAACTAGACATGTGCAAAAGGGAAAAATTTGTTTTGTTTCGTTTTAATTCGTTAATTAATTAATTTCGTTTAGTTAGATTCGTTAAATTTGTTAAATTCGTTTTCGGATTTCGTTTACTTTTCGACAGATTTTCGAATTCGAAAATATTTTGCGACCCAACTTTGGGTCCACATATCTCAGGGTCACAAATTTGGATATGTTGTAGTGCTAGTGCTACTGTGTTTGCATACCAAATTTGGGGTTTCTAGCTACAAGTGGCCCCGAGATATGTGGCTCCAAAGTTAGGTCGAAAAATGTCATTCTCTGCTGCAGAAAAGTGCTTGACATTTTGCGACCCGACTTTGGGGCCACGTATCTCGGGGCCACTTATAGCTAGAAACCCCAAATTTGGTATGCAAACACAGTAGAACTAGCACTACAACCTCTCCACATGTTTCTATCACCAAGTAACCCCGAGATACGTGGACCCAAAGTCGGGTCACAAAATATTTTCGAATTCGGTTGAAATAGTTTCAAATGCGGTTGAAATAATTTCAAATGCAGTTGAAATAATTTCAAATCATGTTGATACTATTTCAAGCGGATTCGAAAATATTTTGCAACCCGACTTTGAAAAAAATAATGAAATTGATTCTAACAGTCTGCAGAAGATCTGCAAAAAAAAAGAGAAGTGAAATGGCTGTTAATAGTCTACAGGAGATCTGCTATTAAATTATATATTTTTTTCTATTCTGTTCTAATCTTTTCTATTTGAATTATAAATTTTGGAAGATGGTTATTTACTTATATACATCTGTCACATAAAAAAAAAGATGTGAAATGGCTGTCACGGATGTCGATCGCAAGGCAAGTACATATGCTGTATGTCATTGTCCACTTGCACAACACCTGCCACAAGTGCCGAGACACCTGCCACGAGTGCCACGTGACCGACCACAAGTGCCACGTGACCTGCCACGTGACCAAGTTGTGGATTGTCCACTTGCCATGTCACCTGCCACAAGTTATGGGGTTCCTAGCACCAAGTGACCCCCAGATATGGGGGATATGTCAAGTACTTTTCTACAGCAGAGATTTACATTTTGTGACCCGACTTTGGGGCCACGTATCTCGGGGCCACTTATAGCTAGAAACCCCAAATTTGGTATGCAAACACAGTAGAACTAGCACTACAACATCTCCACATTTGGTTTCTATCACCAAGTAACCCCGAGATACGTGGACCCAAAGTCGGGTCACAAAATATTTTCGAATTCGGTTGAAATAATTTCAAATGCGGTTGAAATAATTTCAAATGCAGTTGAAATAATTTCAAATCATGTTGATACTATTTCAAGCGGATTCGAAAATATTTTGCAACCCGACATCTGTCACATAAAAAAAAAGATGTGAAATGGCTGTCACGGATGTCGATCGCAAGGCAAGTACATATGCTGTATGTCATCGTCCACTTGCCACAACACCTGCCACAAGTGCAAATAGAAAGAATATACAACCATTTTCTGAAATTCGAATTTCAAATAGTATGAATTCAAATTTTTTAATTAATTAATTTTAACTTTGGATAGAAAAGATTATAATAAAATAGAAAATAGACTAGAAAAACAATAGAACAGAATAAAATATATTATATTTTATTCTATTCTGTTCTATTGTTTTTCTAGTCTATTCTTTTATATTCTATTAAAATCTTTTCTATTAAAATCGAAATCATTATATACTAAATTCGAATTTCGGAAGAGGGTTATATATAATTTTTTTTCCGACATTCGAATTTCGTATAGAATGAATTCGAATTTGAATAGAAAAGATTAGAATAGAAATAGAGCATAGACTAGCAAAACAATAGAACAGAATATAGATACTATCTATTTCATTTAAATTTTTTTTTGCAGAATGCAGATTACTATTTGTTCCCATAAGATCTCCTGCAGACTATTAGCATCTATTTCATTTTTTTGTAGATCTCCTGCAGACTATTAGCATCTATTTCTTTTTTTAGCAGATCTCCTGTAGACTATTAACAGCCATTCCACTTCTTTTTTTTTGCAGATCTTCTGCAGACTGTTAGAATCAATTTCATTTTTTTTTTCAAAGTCAGGTCGCAAAATATTTTGGAATCCGCTTGAAATAGTATCAACATGATTCGAAATTATTTCAACCGCATTTGAAACTATTTCAACTGCATTCGAAAATATTTTGTGACCCGACTTTGGGTACACGTATCTCGGGGTTACTTGGTGATAGAAACTTGGCATGGCACTTGTGGCAGGTGTTATGCAAGTGGACAATGACATACAGCATATGTACTTGCCTTGCGATCGACATCCGTGACAGCCATTTCACATCTTTTTTTTATGTGACAGATGTATATAAGTAAATAACCATCTTCCAAAATTTATAATTCAAATAGAAAAGATTAGAACAGAATAGAAAAACATATATAATTTAATAGCAGATCTCCTGTAGACTATTAACAGCCATTTCACTTCTTTTTTTTTTGCAGATCTTCTGCAGACTGTTAGGCCCCTTTCACACTGGGGCGGTTTGCAAGCGCTATTGCGCTAAGAATAGCGCCTGCAAACCGACCCGAAACAGCTGTTGCTGTTCCTTCAGTGTGAAAGCCCGAGGGCTTTCACACTGAAGCGGTGCGCTTGCAGGACGCTCAAAAATGTCCTGCAAGCCGCATCTTTGGCTCGCTATAGGAGCGGTATATTTACCGCTCCTATAGCGCCCGGTCCCATTGAGAACAATGGGGGAGCGCGCCGAACCCGCCCGCAAAACGCCGCTATAGCGGCGGTTTGCGGGCGGTATTGACCCTTTTTCGGCCGCTCGCGGGGGGTAAAAACACCCCGCGAGCGGCCGCAATGCGCCGCTAAAACGCCGGTAAAGCGGCGCTAAATATAGCGCCGCTTTACCGCCAGCGCCCCCACCGCTCCAGTGTGAAAGTAGCCTTAGAATCAATTTCATTTTTTTTTTCAAAGTCGGGTCGCAAAATATTTTCGAAATAGTATCAACATGATTTGAAATTATTTCAACTGCATTTGAAATTTTTTCAACTGCATTTGAAATTTTTTCAACTGCATTTGAAATTTTTTCAACTGCATTTGAAATTTTTTCAACTGCATTTGAAATTTTTTTCAACTGCATTTGAAATTTTTTCAACTGCATTTGAAATTATTTCAACCGCATTTGAAAATATTTTGCGACCCGACTTTGGGTCCACATATCTCGGGGTTACTTGGTGATAGAAACTAACAAATTTGGAGAGCTTGTAGTGCTACTCTGTTTGCATACCAAATTTGGGGTTTCTAGCTATAAGTGGCCCCGAGATACGTGGCCCCAAAGTCGGGTCACAAAATGTCAAGCACTTTTCTGCAGCAGAGAATGACATTTTTCGACCCGACTTTGGGGCCACATATCTCGGGGCCACTTATAGCTAGAAACCCCAAATTTGGTATGCAAACACAGTAGAACTAGCACTACAACATATCCAAATTGGAGTTTCTATCACTAAGTGACCCTGAGATATTTCGAATTTCGTCCGCGATTTTTCGATTCGAAAAAAATTCGGATTCGGTTAAATTCGTATTGTAATTCGGTAATTCGGATGCATCCAAATGTCTGAATAATGAAAAATTCGTCCGAATTTCGATTCAGAACATAACGAAATGCACATGTCTAAGAAGAACAGGATCAGGAACCAGAAGGGACATCAGCCGGGCAATCTCCAGATATATTGACCAAGGCGAAGGCACGAAAGGAATGAACAAGGCAGTTTAAATAGCCAGAAGGGGCTGGCTGTAGGTGGGACTGACAAGCAAGAAATGAGGTGAGCCACTGTGGAAACCATGAGAGCTCACAATTATCTGACAGCTGAGAATCCTGAGCAGAGCACAGAACTAGTCACCCCATTGGAAGGTTTCCCCTTTATTCTGTTCTTTTTTTGACAATTTAGTCTGAAGTCACCCTCCAGTACGGAACACCTGTGAGGGACTCAAAGCCAGCCTGGGTAGTACAGTCTGGCATTTGAGTCCCTCACAGGTGTCCTTTCCTGGAAGATTCCCAGAAACACCATTACTGCTAAGTCTAACTGGAATTTTTATAGAAAGCAGAAGGGGTTTTGGGACTTTAAATGAGGTGCTTGACAGGGGCGTAACTAGAAATCATAGGGCCCCATAGCAAAATGTATGGGCCCCCGCCCCCTGCAAATAGCCCCCCCACGAAAAAAATGAACTAATGCCACCGAACAACAGATTTCCACACTCATGTGGCACAGTACCCAGGCAACAGCTTATATTAATTTTGAACAACAAAGTATGCAGTATACTGTATGCAGCCCCTGAAGGACACACATTGCTGATCTCCATGCCTTCTAACCAATTTATGTTCTGTTATATAAAATTAAATAGTTCAACTCACCATAATGCAGAATCAGTGGGAGCCCAGAGCGTGTGCCACTTGCCACCATCGCCGGCCACCAGATGCAGATTGTCAATTGTCACACGTTGCAGAATGTCACCTGCCACACATAATGGATTGTCACTTGCCATGTCACCTGCCACACATCACTGATGGTCACTTGCCACGTCCCGGGTTGTCACTTGCCACGTCACTTGCCACACATTACAAATTGTCACTTGCCATGTCACGGATTTTCACTTGCCACGTCACCTGCCACACATTACGGATTGTCACTTGCCATGTCCTGGGTTGTCACTTGCCACGTCACCTGCCACACATTATGGATTGTCACTTGCCACGTCCTGGATCGTCACTTGCCACGTCCTGGATCGTCACTTGCCACACATTACGGATTGTCACCTGCCACATCACCTGCCACACGTTGCGGATTGTCCACTTGCCACGTTGCCTGCCACCAGATGCAGATTCTCACTTGTCACATGTTGCGAAATGTCACCTGCCACATGTTGCGGATTGTCCACTTACCACATCACGGATTGTCACTTGCCACGTCACCTGCCACACATTATGGATTGTCACTTGCCACGTCCCGGGTTGTCACTTGCCCCGTCACCTGCCACATTACAGATTGTCATGTCACGGATTGTCACTTGCCACGTCGCCTGCCACACACTACAGGTTGTCACTTGCCACGTCGCCTGCCACACAGTACGGGTTGTCACTTGCCACGTCACCTGCCACACATTACGGGTTGTCACTTGCCACGTCGCCTGCCACACATTGCGGGTTGTCACTTGCCACTTCGCCTGCCACACATTACGGGTTGTCACTTGCCACATCGCCTGCCACACATTAGGGGTTGTCACTTGCCACGTCACCTGCCACACATTACGGGTTGTCACTTGCCACGTCGCCTGCCCCACATTACGGGTTGTCACTTGCCACACATTACAAATTGTCACTTGCCATGTCACGGATTTTCACTTGCCACGTCACCTGCCACACATTACGGATTGTCACTTGCCATGTCCTGGGTTGTCACTTGCCACGTCACCTGCCACACATTATGGATTGTCACTTGCCACGTCCTGGATCTTCACTTGCCACGTCCTGGATCGTCACTTGCCACACATTACGGATTGTCACCTGCCACATCACCTGCCACACGTTGCGGATTGTCCACTTGCCACGTTGCCTGCCACCAGATGCAGATTGTCACTTGTCACATGTTGCGAAATGTCACCTGCCACATGTTGCGGATTGTCCACTTACCACATCACGGATTGTTACTTGCCACGTCACCTGCCACACATTATGGATTGTCACTTGCCACGTCCCGGGTTGTCACTTGCCCCGTCACCTGCCACATTACAGATTGTCATGTCACGGATTGTCACTTGCCACGTCGCCTGCCACACACTACGGGTTGTCACTTGCCACGTCGCCTGCCACACAGTACGGGTTGTCACTTGCCACGTCACCTGCCACACATTACGGGTTGTCACTTGCCAAGTCGCCTGCCACACATTGCGGGTTGTCACTTGCCACTTCGCCTGCCACACATTACGGGGTTGTCACTTGCCACGTCGCCTGCCACACATTAGGGGTTGTCACTTGCCACGTCACCTGCCACACATTACGGGTTGTCACTTGCCACGTCGCCTGCCCCACATTACGGGTTGTCACTTGCCATGTCGCCTGCCACACATTACGGGTTGTCACTTGCCACGTCGCCTGCCACACATTACGGGTTGTCACTTGCCACGTCGCCTGCCACACATTACGGGTTGTCACTTGCCACGTCGCCTGCCACACATTATGGGTTTGTTACCTGCCACACCGTTACGGATTGTCACTTGCAGCAGGTTAGCAGTCAGGCAGCAGAGAGATAATGTCATCTCTCTGCTTCCCGGCTGACTGCACAGTGAAGGGGGAACTTCACTGCAGGGATGCAGGGCGGGCACCAGGCGGTGAGAGATGATGTCATCTCTCTGCTCCCCCCGCCCCAGATCCCTGATTGGCCAGACCGCTCACGTCCACGGACCTGCCCGCTCTCGCCCGCGGACCCCCGGAGCCACCCGCAGACCCGCCTGAGCCACCCGCGGGCCCGCGGTGCCACCCGCGGACCCCCGGAGCCACCCGCGGACCCCCGGAGCCACCCGCGGCGCCTGTCCTCAAGGGCCCCACTGGGCTGCGGGCCCCATAGCGGCTGCATGTGCCGCTATGGCGGTAGTTCCGCCACTGGTGCTTGATAATGTACACCTCCATCCCTAATTCAGAAAAAAGAAAGGGTTTTTTCTATTAACTGGGATTTTTCTCTTCTGTGATAATTGTACACAGGATAAATAGAGGGGCATAGACAACACTAAAAAAGTGTAGCAAACACCGCGCTAATAAGTGCAGAAATTGTTAATATGCCCCAACAAAGCAAATATTGGGGCTAAAAATATAAATCAAAGTGTACATAGATAGCAGCAGCAAAAAAATGTGGATACACACATAAACACGATAAAACAATAAATAAAGCCGCGCTAATTGAACAAATAGGTAATTGGTGACCTATACCTTAGTGTAAAAAGTCTTCAAACAACAATATAATAAATGCAGAGGCAGAAAAGACAAATTATATATCAAACAATAAATACGCACAAAAATAGTATCTAAACAATAAAGTCCAGAAACATAAAAAATTAGTGAAAAAATGGTAGAAAAAAAAAAATGTATAATAGTGAGTGAAAAAATAGTTCATAAATGTGACACTGTGAACTCAAACTTCTGGTGCAGTAAAAACGAAAACACCGTGATCCACCACCAGTATAAAGTTGCGCTTACCAGAAGCAAGCTTTAAACACGCCTGTAGTGTGTAGTACACCGGGACAGAAATGGACCATCAGGCATCAGCAACAATCTGGATCTCCTCGGACAGGTTAAACCAGGGGTAGAAATTCCAATGTTGTTTATCACTTGGATCAATCAGGAATGGACACACTCTCCAAGCAAAAGCATCGATCCCAGAACCATTCAACAGCCCATATGAAATATAGGAAGAAAAGGGGATGCTCCCATAGTGTGATACCAAAAATTACGTTTATTTAAAAGAAAAGCAATCCTACTTACATCAAAAGAGAAGTATATAAGCAGGACAAATAAAATCGCCGGCCGGCTTGCAATACACCCGCTCACAACGCGGAACTGATCGCGTTCCGCGTTGTGAGCGGGTGTATTGCAAGCCGGCCGGCGATTTTATTTGTCCTGCTTATATACTTCTCTTTTGATGTAAGTAGGATTGCTTTTCTTTTAAATAAACGTAATTTTTGGTATCACACTATGGGAGCATCCCCTTTTCTTCCTATATTTCATATGGGCTGTTGAATGGTTCTGGGATCGATGCTTTTGCTTGGAGAGTGTGTCCATTCCTGATTGATCCAAGTGATAAACAACATTGGAATTTCTACCCCTGGTTTAACCTGTCCGAGGAGATCCAGATTGTTGCTGATGCCTGATGGTCCATTTCTGTCCCGGTGTACTACACACTACAGGCGTGTTTAAAGCTTGCTTCTGGTAAGCGCAACTTTATACTGGTGGTGGATCACGGTGTTTTCGTTTTTACTGCACCAGAAGTTTGAGTTCACAGTGTCACATTTATGAACTATTTTTTCACTCACTATTATACATTTTTTTTTTTCTACCATTTTTTCACTAATTTTTTATGTTTCTGGACTTTATTGTTTAGATACTATTTTTGTGCGTATTTATTGTTTGATATATAATTTGTCTTTTCTGCCTCTGCATTTATTATATTGTTGTTTGAAGACTTTTTACACTAAGGTATAGGTCACCAATTACCTATTTGTTCAATTAGCGCGGCTTTATTTATTGTTTTATAGACAACACTAAAACCCGACAGGCGTTCTAATCCCTCTCCACTCCTATCTATAAAAATGTTTGCCTTAAAACCCCTTTCACACTGAGGCGCTTTACAGGCGCTTTAGCGCTTAAAATAGTGTCTGCAAAGCGCCTGTAAAACGCCTCTCCTTTCACTCCAATGTGAAAGCCCGAGGGTGCGCTGGCAGGGCGCTCAAAAAAGTCCTGCAAGCAGCATCTTTGAGGCGCCACAATGCTGTGTGCGCGGTGCGCAACGACTTGTATATAGGAGTATAAAGAGGACATGTCATGGCTCTATACATGTATATAGGAGTATAAAAGGGACCTGTCAGGGCTCTATACATGTATATAGGAGTATAAAGGGGACCTGTCATGGCTCTATACATGTATATAGGAGTATAAAGAGGACATGTCATGGCTCTATACATGTATATAGGAGTATAAAGAGGACATGTCATGGCTCTATACATGTATATAGGAGTATAAAAGGGACCTGTCAGGGCTCTATACATGTATATAGGAGTATAAAGGGGACCTGTCATGGCTCTATACATGTATATAGGAGTATAAAGAGGACATGTCATGGCTCTATACATGTACATAGGAGTATAAAGGGGACCTGTCATGGCTCTATACATGTATATAGGAGTATAAAGAGGACATGTCATGGCTCTATACATGTATCTAGGAGTAGAAAAAGGACCTGTCATTGCTCTATATGTGTATATAGCAGTGGCGGCTGGTGCTCAAAATTTTTGGGGGGGCGCAAACAAACAGCCTCACTGTGCCATCAAACGCTGCCACTGTGCCCATTAAACGCTGCCACTGTGCCCATCAAACGCTGCCACTGTGCCCATCAAACGCTGCCACTGTGCCCATCAAACGCTGCCACTGTGCCCCAAGTTCTGCCACTGTGCCCCAAGTTCTGCCACTGTGCCCCAAGTTCTGCCACTGTGCCCCTTAAGTGCTGCCATTGTGCCCCAAGTTCTGCCATTGTGCCCCTTAAGTGCTGCCATTGTGCCCCTTAAGTGCTGCCATTGTGCCCCTTAAGTGCTGCCACTGTGCCCCTTAAGTGCTGCCATTGTGCCCCAAGTTCTGCCATTGTGCCCCTTAAGTGCTGCCATTGTGCCCCTTAAGTGCTGCCATTGTGCCCCTTAAGTGCTGCCATTGTGCCCCTTAAGTGCTGCCATTGTGCCCCAAGTTCTGCCACAAGTTCTGCCATTGTGCCCCAAGTTCTGCCATTGTGCCCCTTAAGTGCTGCCATTGTGCCCCTTAAGTGCTGCCATTGTGCCCCTTAAGTGCTGCCATTGTGCCCCTTAAGTTCTGCCACTGTGCCCCTTAAGTGCTGCCATTGTGCCCCTTAAGTGCTGCTATTGTGCCCCTTAAGTGCTGCCATTGTGCCCCTTAAGTGCTTCCATTGTGCCCCAAGTTCTGCCACTGTGCCCCTTAAGTGCTGCCACTGTGCCCCCTGCCTGCCCTCTGCACTTACCTTGTCCCGGTGTGCAGCTGGTGACGGCGTCAGGCGACGAGCGGTGTCTCCGTCGGATGTCTCCGTCGGATGTCTTCTCCCGCGCTCCTCCTGTCTTCTTCTGCTGTGATTGGACGCTAGGTGATTGGACGCCTAGCGTCCAATCACAGCGCCTGTGACTTCAGCCAATCAGGTGACAGGTAACAGACCTGGCAACCTGATTGGCTGAGAGGCGGGTCTGTGTTAGGGAAGCGATGTATTCGCTTCTCTAACACAATACTGTGTAATCAGCGAACGCACGGCCGTGCGCCCGCTGTTTACACTTAGGGAAGCCTATTAGAGCACACCGCTCTAATAGGGTCCCCTATTAGAGCTTACAGCTCTAATAGGGGCGCTTCCAGCAACACCCCCCCCACTGTAATTCAGATGCCCGGCGCCCGATCAGGGGCCGGACACCTGAATAGGGGGCGGCAGAGGTGACCAATAGATAGATTCATGCAATGCATGAATCTATCTATTGGTGATAGAGCGGTGCATACTGCACTGTGCGCCCTTAAAGGGACATGGCGCCCTTAAAGGGACATGTTTAAATACATTTTTTGTTTTTTTTTGAACTTTTTTTTTTATTTATTTTTTTTTTTTTTTTAACTGCAAGGAGGGGGGGGCGGCGCCCGGGCGCCCCCTATGGACGGGCCGCCACTGGTATATAGGAGTGTAAAAGGGACCTGTCAGGGCTGTAAACATGTATGTAGGAGTATAAAAGGACCTGTCATGTCTCTATACATGTATATAGGAGTATAAAATTACCTGTCAGGGCTCTATACATGTATGTAGGAGTATAAAGAGGACCTCTCATTGCTCTATTTGTGTATATAGGAGTATAAAGAGGACCTGTCATGGCTCTATACATGTATATAGGAGTATAAAAGGACCTGTGATAAAGGGTTGCCACCTGTTCGGGATTCACCCGGACAGTTTGGGTTTTGAATTGTGTGTCTGTGTTTCAGGCTGACTGAAACCCAGACACATTATTCAGAGCAGGCTGTGGCTCCCAACATAACCAAAATAGTCACACTGCGGGCGGCTGTCTGGGGGCAGGTTCGGCATCACTGGGGGGGGGGGGGGCAGGGTGATGATGTCAGCAAGAGCAATTGTGACACCCACTATTCGCTTACGATTTGCTATGCGCACCACATTATTACTCTACTTTGTGCACCCGAAGGTGTCCCAGGCTGCTAAAGTGTTCAGGTTTGGCTTGAGGAAAAGGTGGCAACCCTAGCTTAGAACCACTTTAAATCTTATCAGCTGGCAAACAAGTCCCAGTTTATACTGGCGGGCAATCTGCAACAGCGCTGAGTTTCTTTAACCTTACGCTGTCACTGATGCAAGGCTCACATCAGCACTAGCGCTGACTTTTAATTTCAACCTTAATTTTATTGGAACATTATTATACAAATATGCATACATTAATGGCATAATCATACAATCAGTCAATTTAAAAATACATTCTACAAGCTTACATAACAAAAACAAATAAAAAAAACTAAAAAAATTCCCATAAATCATTCTAATTTCCTGATGACTCCCTAATAAGTACTTCAGGGGGCCCATACCTGACAGCATTTTTCATATATATCCAATTCATGTGCAAGGAGGGTCTCCATCCTCTCAATGTAATCCGTTTCCATTATTCCTTCACTGATGGCGATTGTATTGATCGCCAATGTCGCGGGATAACCAATCTTGCTGCTGTTAACCAGTGCCCTTTTTAATATTTTTATAGTGGCCTGGGAGAATTGATATCAGAGCCATTTGTGGTGTATTGGGCACTAGCTCTCCTGTAACTGTAGTGTGCAGCTGCATGATCCTGTCCCAAAAATTATGAATTTGGGGGTATTCCCATCAAATGTGTATCAATGAACCCTTATCAGAATGACATCGTCAACATATGTCAGATGCATCTGGGGATGCTGGGATGCAAATTGCACAGGAGCCCTGTGCGTCTTTTGGTCCGTTTTAGGTTCGAATTCAGCCCAAAATTTTGTCTGAAATTGGACCTGAAATGGTGAATGGAGAGGCACCGGACATTAGGAAAAGTCCTGCAAGCAGAATCTTTGGGATTATACACCGTTCCCAAAACGCCCTGCCCATTGAAATGAATGGACAGCGATTCCAGAACTCCTGAAAAGCACTTCAGAAGCGCCGCAACACGGGCGCTTTTAACCCCTTCTTTGGGGTTAAAAGCACCCTGCTAGCGGCCGAAAAGTGCTGCTTAAACAGTGGTAAAGTGCCGCTAAAACGAGCTCCCAGTGTGAATGGAGTCTAAGTAAGTTTGATAAGGATGCGCATTAATATCACGTGACATAAAAAATTGCAACCACCGCCATCTTTTTCTCCAGGTTCCCTGCATTTAGAAAATGTGTATGTGGTGGGTTGTTGTTAAAGCGGGATTCCACCCTAAAGTGGAACTCCCGCTTTTCGGAACCCTCCCCTCCCTCCGGTGTCACATTTGGCACCTTTCAGGGGGGAGGGGGGTGCAGATACCTGTCTAAGACAGGTATCTGCACCCACTTCCGGGCATAAACTCCCATGGGAGTTTACGCAGCTTCCTGTCCCGGCGCGCTGTCTGCCGGGACACACACGTGTCCCGGCAGACAGCGCTGAAGATTCTCATTGCGCCGCACGACTCGCGCATGCGCAGTAGGGAACCGGGAAGTGAAGCCGCAGGCTTTACTTCCTGATTCCCTCACCGAGAATGGCGCCGGCAACAGCAGAGAGCCGAGCGATCGATCGGCCTCTGCTGCCGACATCGCTGGAACTGGGAGACAGGTAAGTGTCCATTTTTTAAAAGTCAGCAGCTGCAGTATTTGTAGCTGCTGGCTTTTAAAAAAAAAAAAATTTCAGGTACAGTCCCGCTTTAACTAATTTTTAGGTCTGAACTGTGCATGTTAACATGTATGCAAAATATGCAACAATGGCTCTGGCAGCAAAGGGGTTAAAGTGTGGTAGGTAGGTGTAGTAGTAATAATAATAGCCCATTAAAGATGCATTAGACTGTTACATCTGGCAGGGGGCGCTGTAGATACATTGCTCCCCTCGTTGGTCACCTCAGCAGCTCTATGGTAGTGAAGTAGTACGGGTGCCTGTGAGGCTCAAGTGAAGACGTAGAGTGTGAGAGCGGCGTGCCTATGGCAGGTCTGGAGGAAGGCAGCGAGGTGCTGTTCAGGCGGGGAGCCGGCCAGGTAGACATGTCTGTATAGGGGGCTGTCATAACCGGTGTTCTCATAGGCTGTCATGGCGTCCTAAACGAGTTCCTCAGGTGGAGGCCGGTCACCCTGCGGGGTCATTGGCTGGCTTCACCCTGTACGGAGCCTACAGCCGGGGCCTGGTGTCTCAGAGCAGCAGCCTCTGCCCGGGGAGCTTGTCTATAGGCCGCCTGTCAGCGTGTGACAGGCCCAGGTGTGGGGGGGTCAGGCCTTCGTCTTCTGTGTCCATACAGCCTGTATGTGGAGATCCTCATAGGATCACGTGTAATCATATGTGTGTGTGATGAGGGATTACAGCTTCATAAATATAAGTGTATACACACTGATCAGCCATAACATTATGACCACTGCCAGGTAAGCTGAATAACACTGATTAGCATTACACCTGAAAGTGGGTGATGTGGGCATCAGAACTGGAGCGCAGAGCAATAGAAGAAGGTGGTCTGGTCTGATGAATCGCGCTTTCTTTTACATCATGTAGATGGCCGGGTGTCTGTGCCTCGCTTACCTGGGGAAAAGATGGCACCAGGATGCAGTATGGGAAGAAAGCAAGATGGCGGAGGCAGTGTGATGCTTTGGGAATGTTACTTTGACACGTATCACCTACCTAAACAAATATCCCTTTCTCCATGGAAGACCTGATGGCAGTGGCCTCTTTCAGCAGAATAATGTGCCCTGCCACACTGCAAAAATGGCTCAAGAATGGGTTGAGGAACACAACAGTGAGATGTTGATTTGGCCTCCAAATTCTCCAGATCTCCATCCAATCGAGCATCTGTGGGATGTGCTGGGAAAACAAGTCCAATCCATGGAGGCCTCACCTCGCAACTTACAGGACTTAAAGTGGTTGTAAACCTTGTTAGACCACTTTTAGGCCTATATTAAGGCTCACCTGTAGGTACCGTGAATATCTCTTAAAATTGCACCGTTTAGGAGATATTCACTGTATCCGCCGACGTTATTGGCACATGCTCACTAAAAAAACGTCCGCTCGTGCTGTTTCTTCCAGGGCTGTGCCGTGACAGGCTGCTCCCGTGCGCATGGGCAGGAGTCACCTCATCACGGCTCCGGCCAATCACATCACAAACCCGGAAATAACTCCGGGAGTCATGTCGCCGGTCACAGCGGTGTACGGGGACCGCAGCAACAGCTTTGATCTAAGGTAAGTATTTCATAATGAGCTAGTATGCGATGCATACCAGCTCATTGTGCCTTTTTGTCTTGTAGGTTTTTTGTTATTTTGAGAGTTTACAACCACATTAATCTACTACTGACAATTTGGTGCCAGATACCACAGCATGCCTTCTGGGGTCTCATGGAGGCCACTCCTCCATGGGTCAGGGCTGGTTTGGCAGCAAAAGAGGAACCCACTCAATATTAGTTGTGTGGTCATTAAAGTGGCTGTAAACTCTGTACAACCACTTTTACCTACAGGTAAGGCTTACCTGTAGGTGCTGGAAATATAAAGGTTTAGGAGATATTTACAATATACGAGTGTGCCGACATCATCGGCGCGTGCGCACTTTAGAAAGGGCACGGTCGTGCCCTTTCTAAAGGAATCATGCCGTGACTGGCGGCACATGCATGTGACGTCACGCGACTCCAGCCATTCACAGAGCTGGAGTCCACGGCCCCGGAAGGAAGAGGGGTGGAGAATGACGCTTTCAGCCAGCGTGGACAGCGGTGACATCTCAGGCTTCGTTTTCAGGTAAGTGATACATAATGGACCACTATGTGATGCATAGTAGCCTGCTATGCTTTACCTTTGCAGGGAAGTAAAACCCATCAGGGTTTACTTTCGCTGTAAAGCGGAGCTCCAGCGCAAACCACCCCCCCCCCCCCCCCCCCCTGAAAATTAAGTTGGCAGCTACAAATACTGCAGCTGCTGACTTTTATTATTAGGACACTTAGCTGTCCCAGGGGTCCTGCAATGTGGGCCGCCACCATTAGTTTTAAGAGAAACTGGCAATGAAGCCTTGTCACATGCGCTTTTTGAATGGCCCTGTGGGAGGTGGGAGGGGGGGGGGGGGCCCTGAACTTCCTGCGGCGAGGTCTGCTGGAAGTGGAGATGGGTACTTGTCAAAAACCAGTTACCCACTCCCCCTGAAAGGTGCCAATTGTGGCACTGGAGGGGAGGTGGGGGGAGAAAGCAGACAAGTGGCGCTTTCCCTTTTGGGTGGAGCTCGGCTTTGAAGTGCTTGTAAAGGCTGAAGGGTTTTTTACCTTGATGGATCAAAGTAAAAAAAAAAAAAACCTGTGTGCAGCTCTGCCCACAACCCCCCTCAATACTCACCTGAGCCCCCTCTTGATCCAGTGATGTGCATGAGAGTCCCGGCTGTCCTGGGACTCCCTCTCCTCATTGGCTTAGATGGCAGCTGGCGCTATTGGCTCCTACTGATGTCAATCACAGCCACTGAGCCAATGAAGAGAGTGGGGGGGGGGGGAGAGTGGGGCCGAGCCGTAGCTTTGTGTCTTATGGACGCAGAGTGCTGGCTCAAGAGCAAGTACGCACCAGTGCCTCATAGCAAGCGGATTGCTATTGGGGGAAACTGGTCGAGAGAGACAAGCCAGGAGCCACCAGTGGGGGACCAGAGAAGAGGAGGCTGATTTGTGCAAAACCACTGCACAGAGAAGGCAAATATAACATGTTTTTTTTTTATTTGTATATATATTTTTTAAAGCCGAACCTAGGTTGCATTCACACCTGAGCGTATCATTTTCAGGTGGAAAGTTTTGCGTTTTTGCCGTGATTTTTGTACAGGTCAAAAGGTCACCAATGTAAAAAGCAGAAAAACGCCTGTAATCTGCCCAAAAAGAAGCTCATGTACTTTTTGGAGCTTAAGGCATTTTGCTTCAGGTGACAGAATGCTCAGATGTGAACAGGGCCTCTTAAATGAATAGGATTTTGCATGTTGTGCATTTTTGAACTTTTGAGATAAACGTTTTACAAGCTGAAAACGCTCAGGTGTGTATGCAGCCTTATAGTTAGTAAGGTTGAATAAAGACATCAGTCCATCCAGTTCAACCTGAGTGAGTGTCTACAACTGTCCCTATCCCTGTACATTGCACACTCACATCAGTCCCTACCCTCAAGGAGCCCACAATCCAAGGTCCCCATTCATATACTAGGGCCAATTTTTGGTCAGAAGCCAATTAACCTACCTGCATGTCTTTGGATTGTGGGAAGAAACCAGAGTACCCGGAGGAAACCCACGCAGGCCCATGCAGAGAACATGCAAACTCCAGGCAGGTAGTGTCGTGGTTGGGATTTGAACCAGCGACCCTTCTTACTGCTAGGTGAGAGTGCTAACCACTACACCACTGTGCCGCCCTTAATACCACCTTATAGCTGCCATGTTGATCTACCTAAATCCAGTGAGCTCATGCCTTCATATAGTGAGCTAACACTGCCTTCACTGTACAGTACTGAATTCCCAAACCATGTTTCTCCCCTTCTGGACCACAGAACCCTTCGTTATATGTTCTAGGAAATGAGAAGAGGGGGAGGTGTTTTGTAATCCAACAGTGCAGCAGAGGCGGCCTTATCAGCTTACTACTGACAGAAGCTCACTAGATTTCTGCCTGATCAGCAGGACTTTTTCTGTATTTGCTGCATTTTAAAGAGACAGCCTGAGAAAATGAGCATGTATTACACAAATTTATGGAGCATGTTTAAAGTGGAAGTAGTGTGATCCGTTATGACACCAGCCATTGGATGGTTTGACTGTTTGGTTGAGAGCACAGCCAATGTGCAGTTAGCATTCACGGCATGCCATTTTTTTTTTTTTTTTTTTTTTTAGACTGTTAAATCGATGGGTTTACTCTCGCTTTAACCACATGCTGACCGGCCATAGCCGAAAGACAGCTACAGCGCGGTCGGCTTATTCTGGGTGGACGTCCGTAGGACGTCCTCCCAGAACCTTGCTCCCGCGCGCCCCCTGGGGCGCGCACTCGGGAACATCCGTGACCGCCGGGTCCCGAGGACCTGGCGCATCACGGTAAATGGACGCAGATAGCGGCCGTTTACCACGTGATCGCTCCGTCAAATGACAAAGCGATCACATGTACACAAACCGGTGTCACGTCATGATGCCTGTTCCTCCCTCCCCTCTCTGTACCGATTGGTACAGTGTGAGGGGAGAAGGGGAGAGATGGGACCAGCACTGTTGGCTGGATGTGTAGTGCCCACAGCGCTGGTCAGTGACAGCTACTCTGCCAATACTCGCCAATAAATTTTAATAGAAACAGAATTTTTTATTGTTTTATTTTTTGACCGGATTTTCTGTATTTTTTGATTTATAGCGCAAAAAATAAAAAACCCAAAGGTGATTAAATACCACCAAAAGAAAGCTCTATTTGTGGGAAAAAAGGACAAAATAATTCATTTGGGTACAGTGTTGAAAAAAGTTGATCTAATGTTTACAGTTAAAGTGGAACTAAACCCATCATTTTTAACTGTTTAAAAAAATAAAGTTACATTCCCGGCATGCCGGTAATGCAAACTGTCACATGCTCTCAACTAAACTGTCAAATATAAATAGCTGGAATCATAACTGATCACTTGTGCAGTACCATGGCAGTTGCAGATCAAACAAAAGCTAAGATGGCAGCTTCCTTGGCTGATAAGGATAGGAGGGTTTAGTTCCGCTTTAAGAAATCTGTACTGTAATACAAACTGTGAAATGCTCTCAACTAAACTGTCAAATATAAATAGCTGGAATCATAACTGATCACTTGTGCAGTACCATGGCAGTTGCACATGCTCTCAACTAAACAGTCAAATATAAATAGCTGGAATCATAACTGATCACTTGTGCAGTACCATGGCAGTTGCAGATCAAACAAAAGCTAAGATGACGGCTTCCTTGGCTGATAAGGATAGGAGGGTTTAGTTCTGCTTTAAGAAATCTGTACTGCATAGATGATGTGATTAATGGTAATCTTTTAGAAGTCAATATTCTCTAAACTTTACTGGAAAAGGCTAGTTTGATCACTGTTTAGATTCCAGCAGGGTTGTATCTATGAAACCACAAAATTAGATCAATTGGATTGTAGTGTGCTTTGGCCAGATCACTAGTAGTGCATTTATCTTCGCACTTTCAGATCTGCAAATATTTTGATATGTGAAATCATTGCAGATTAAAGCGGGACTGTACTCGTTGCCACTTCAGCGAAGCAGCCCCTCACTGGCTGCTGACACATTCAACCATTTTCCTCCTGGCTTTCAGTGTTTGACCATTTTTATTGGCCAGACCAGGATGATGTCACGCCTATGAGTGTGCGGGAGTTCATTCATCTCAGCAGATGCTGAAAATGTGCAATGAGCTGCGTGTTATGGTACACTGATCGGTGTGTTGTATAGCAAAGGTATCCACCTATCTGTGTTAATTTTATTATAGATTATTTTTTTTTTCTTTATTTCAGAGTGAGGATTCTGACATCTGGGATGATACTGCTTTGATAAAGGCCTATGACAAAGCAGTCTCTTCATTTAAGGTTTGTACTGTTCTCTGATTGCTTACATCCTTCTAAAATCCTAATAGTAATGTATAGGTGTCAGGACAAATCTTATATTTGGAGGAGAGCAGGCTGAGTTCCCTAAGCTGTCATGCCTAATCGGACAGCAGATGGACTAGTAGGAACACTAGGGATTTCACACAGAGGAAGCAATACAAATAGAATCTTTTTTTTATACAAGTACTTGAAAAGGATCATGAAATGCTGGGTTTACATATTCTTTAATTCAATGGTAAGCACAGAGTATCTCCTTTATTCTCCTCTGACCAGGCTTTACACACCTACAAAATTGCTCATTTAAGAAAGATTGTATAACATTTGTAGCCCCTCCCTGAGTATTAAATTCATCATCCTAATAACTGGTCACCTATCACAATATTGTGCAGCAAGAGGAGGCATTCAACCTCTGAACCCTTAGAGAAAGCAGCAGCAGCTAGCTGCCATAACCCCGGTACCATTTTTTTTTTCTTCTGTGGGCGATTCTGCCTCTACTAAAAGTGAACCCGGTGGCGGATTCGCAGTGAAATAACTTTTAAGTGTGACGGGAGATGTTTCTGGTAGTTTCCGCATTTACCAGAGCCGTTAGTAAACCCGGAAACGATCCGTTTGCTAGATGGGCAAGATGGCCCCTACTTGGCTCTATGTCCTTGGTGAACCGGAGAGACCTCCGACGTCACTTCTGGTTCTCGTGTTTTTGATTTTAAAGGTAAATGATAGATCTGGGGTCTTTTTGATAATAGGAATTAGGTAATAGGAATAAAAGTGATCAAAAATAATAAAGGAACAGTGTAAAAAAAAAAGTAAGAAATAAAAAAAAATAATTTAAAGCGCCCTATTCCTTCGTGCTCGCGTGCAGAAGTGAACGCATACGTAAGTCACGCCCACATATGTTAACGGTGTTCAAACCACACATGTGAGGTATCGCCATGATTGTTAGAGCGAGAGCAATAATTCTAGTTTTGAAAGCATCGCCTATGGAGATCTTTAAGTATCATAGTTTGTCACCATTCCATGAGCGTGTGCAATTTAAACATGACATGTTGGGTATCTATCTATTCGGCATAACATCTTTCACATAATACCAAAAAATTGGGCTAACTTTAGTGTTTGTGTGTGTGTGTGTGTTTGTGTTTGTTTTTTTGAATTAAAAAAAAGTTTTTTTTTTTTTTTTTTTTGCGTTTGAAAGACCACTGCACAAATACAGTGTGACATAAAATATTGCAATTATCACCATTTTATTCCCTAGGGTCTCTGCTAAAAATACAAATAATGTTTGGGGGTTTAAGTTAATATTTTAGCAAAAAATACTAATTTAAACTTGTAAACAAAAAGTTTTAGAAAAGGCCTGGTCAGCAAGAGGTTATAGAGCAAAGAACTTGCTTTGGAGTTCTACCTTTTTGGCTTTCCATATTCTATTTTTCATTTTCCTGCTTTCCATCAAAATGATGTTTTATATGAATTATTTTAGTACTGAAGGGGAATATTTAAAAAGCCTTTAAATTAGTATAATGTAGTCTTGTTGGAAATAGTGAAGACTTCTGCCTTGAAAACCAATTGTCAGATGTTGTCCAAGTGTAAGGCATGGATCTGAGACAAAGTTCTACTTTTAGAAAGCTCTGAAGAATGGAGACTGTAACGTGGGACCTCCATCACCAGAGAAGAATCCCAATCCAAAAAGAAAAAATAACAAGAAGAATAAAGGCAGGAAGAAGACCAATGCACTTCCCCTGAAAAAGGTACTGCGAAGATATTTTATTCTCCTTAGATTAGAGCCATTTATTCCAAAATGCATACCATTGTTTCAGACTATTTGGCAATCGTTATAATGTACAGAAACCATGGTTTTCATGGTGTAGGGCTTGGGACCCAACGATACATACAGGTCATGGTGAGAGGGATCTAAAGCAATAAAAATGCCCTCCAAATGAATCGTTCTGTAGCACAGTAGAGCCTTTTTAAAACAGTAGGTATTACTAAGTGTGGGTCTCTACTGGACCACATTTGTCCATTATCTGTGTATGACTGTCTAAATCCTGTGACAATCTCCAATATTCTGTACTTTGTGTTTTCAGGATTGTTTATTAACCACTTGACCTCCCGAAGATTTACCCCCTTCATGACCAGGTCATTTTTTGCGATACGGCACTGCGTCACCTTAACTGACAATTGCGTGGTTGTGCGACACTACCCAAATAATTTTTATTTATTTTTTTCTTTTGGTGGTATTTGATCATCTCTGCATTTTTTTTTTATTTTCTGTGCTATAAACAAAAATAGACCATCCATTTTTTTTTATTAATTTTTTTATTTCTGCTATAAAACTTATCCAATAATTTATTTTTTTTTAAAATCTAATTTCTTCATGAATTTAGGTAAATATGTATTTTGCTACATATTTTTGGTAAAAAACAAATCCCAATAATTGTATATTAATTGGTTTGCGCAAAAGCCATAGCAGCTACAAACTATGGGATATTTTTACTGACACCGGGCCAGTCCTGAGGTGCTGCGGGCAGGCGATTTTAGGCGAGGCCGGACTCGGAAGCCTAAAAACTCCTGCCCGCAGCTTCTCAGGACCGGTGTGTCCAAAAAAAAACAAGTTTCGAATCATGAATCGATTTTTTTTTTTTTTTTTTTTTTTTTTTTTTTGGGAAAATTGCCCAGCTCTACTTTGACTAGGCCGTTCCAACACATTTACATGTTTCCCCTTAACCACTTTACGACCGGCGCACGACTATGTACGTCCCTTTTTTGAAGAGGGATATCTCGGTAACGGCAGCAGCTGCTGCCACAACCGAGATATCCATCTCTTCAGTCGCCGGTCGTAATTCCGATAATGGTGGTCATCGCGGCGGATTTGCCGCGAGATCACTGTTGGCGGCGGGAGGGGTGCCCCTCCCGCCGCTCTCCCGCGCCTTCCCCCGCTTACCGGAGCCGTTGGCAGCGGCGGATGTGATCGGGTCCTATCTGTGTCTGGGTATAGAGACGAGTGAGGATAAGATGGCCCACACCCGTCTCTATACCATAGCAGGGCGAAAGCGACGTCAAAACGTCACTTCCGCCCATACGTCTTAAAGGCACATTTTACAAATGTCATTTTTTTCTATTAAATGACTTTTTTTTTTTTTTTTTTTTTTTTTTTTAAGTCCAAATATGAGATCTGAGGACTTTTTGACCCCAGTTTTCATATTTAAGAGGACCTGTCATGCTTTTTTTCTGTTACAAGGGATGTTTACATCATATTTTTTTTTTTGTGTGTAAAAATAAATGAAATGAAGAATTTTTTTTAAAGCGCCCTGTCCCGACGAGCTCGCGGGCAGAAGCGAACGCATACGTGAGTAGCGCCCGCATATGAAAACGGTGGTCAAAACAAACATGTGAGGTATCGCCGCGATCAGAGTGAGAGCTATAATTATAGCCATAGACCTCCTCTGTAACGCAAAACATGCAACCTGTAGAATTTTTTTAAACGTCGCCTATGGAGATTTTTGAGGGTAAAAGTTTGATGCCATTCCACGAGCGGGCGCAATTTTGAAGCGTGACATGTTGGGTATCAATTTAGTCGGCGTAACATTATCTTTCACAATATATAAAAAAATTGGACTAACTTTACTGTTTTTTTTTTTTTTTTTTTTTATTAAAAAAAAGTGAATTTTTTCCAAAAAAAGTGCCTTGTAAGACCGCTGCGCAAATATGGTGTGAAAAAAAGTATTGCAACGACCGCCATTTTATTCTCTAGGGTGTTAGAAAAAAAAACAATATATAATGTTTGGGGGTTCTAAGCTTCTTTTTTTTTTCTCTCTAGCAAAAAAAAACAGTTTTAAACATGTAAACACCTAAAATCCAAACACGGCTGGTCTTAAAGTGGTTAAACCACTCAAGTGCTTTAGCAGTGTGTTTGGGGTCATTGTCCTGCTGGAAGGTGAACCTCCATCCTAGCCTCAAATCACACACAGAGTGGTACAGGTTTTGCTCAAGATTATCCCTGTATTTAGCAGCATCCATCTTTCCCTCAACCCTGACCAGTTTCCCAGTCCTGACAGCTGAAAAACATCCCCACATCATGATGCTGCCACCACCATGTTTTACTGTGGGGATGATGTTCTTTGGGTGATGTGTTTGCGCCAGACATGGCGTTTTCTTTGGCCAAAAAGTAAAATTTTAGTCTCATCAGACCAGAGCACCTTCCTCCATACATTTTGGGAGTCTCCCACATGCCTTTTCACAAACTCAAAACGTGCCATTTTGTTTTTTCTGAAAGTAATGGCTTTCTTCTGGCCACTCTGCCATAAAGCCCAACTCTATGGAGCATACAGCTTATTGTCGTCATATGTACAGATACTCCAGTCTCTGCTGTAGAACTCTGCAGCTCCTCCAGGGTTACCTTAGGTCTCTGTGCTGGCTCTCTGATTAATGCCCTCATTGCCCGGTCTGTGAGTTTTGGTGTGTGGCCGTCTCTTGGCAGGTTTGCTGTTGTGCCATGTTCTTTCCATTTGGTTATGATAGATTTGATGGCACTCCTAAGGATCATCAAAGATTTTTTTTTTTTAAATAATCTAACCCTGACTTGTACTTCTCAACAACATTGTCCCTTACTTGTTTGGAGAGTTCCTTGGTCTTCATGGCAGTGTTTGGTTTGTGGTGCCTCTTGCTTAGGTGTTGCAGCCTCTGGGGCCTTTCAAAAAGGTGTGTATATATGTAATGACAGATCATGTGTGTTAGATTGCACACAGGTGGACATCATTTCACTAATTATGTGACTTCAGAAGGTAATTGGTTGCTTCATGGGCTTCATAACAAAGGGGGTGAATACATACGCACATGCCAATTATCAGTTTTTTTATTTCTGAAAAATAGTTTAGTTTTATTTATATATTTTTCCAATTTTACGTCACCACTATTGTGTTCTGATCCATCACATATAATTCGGATTAAAAAAACATTTAACTAAAAGCTGTAATGTAAAATAAAAAAAAAAAAGCCAAGTGAATAGTCTAATCCACTCTTGAGAATAACAGGCAGAAGCGAGATGCTGTATAAACTATTAGATGTTAAATCTGGTAAATATCATCAGACTCAGATAACATTTTTTATTTAAAGAAAAAAAATTAAAGACTGTTTTGCAGATTTTAAGACAGAACTGTAATATATTATGTATGACAGGCTCCCTTGTCATAGGCAGGTGGCTTGATAAAAGCTACCTGTGCCTGCTGTCACTTATGCCGGCCATACAAAAACGTTCGTTCGATTCTCTTTTTTTTTTTTTCCGAATCGTTTTTGACCACAGTGATGGGAAAATTCAAAGGAGCCGAATGGAAAACTTCTTGGTCAAAGGAGTTTTCGGACCGTGTATGTGGTTTTCATACAGAAATTACATTTATTTTAAAACTGAATGTTAAAAGCAAGTGAAATTTTCAAACACCAATTTTTCATTCAGCAAATGTACAAAGATTTTTCGTATGAATATTCTCCTCCGAATATCGATAGGTGTATGGCCAGCATATGGCTCGGTTCACACCTATGCAGTTTGCTTTTGATCCATTTCTGCAGTGCTTTTTGTGTTTTTGCACACGCGATTTTGCAACGATTTGCGGTTTGCATTTTTTTTTTTGGGGGCAGATTAAAAATGCAAATCGCAGCAAAAACACACTACATGCTTTTCTGCAGCTTCTCTATTGAACCAAATAAAGCACCGTTTTTTGTTTGGAAAAGGTCCTTGACCCTTTCCAAAAACGCAGCAGCTGAAAAAGGCATAAATGTGAACGTGTCCCATAGGAAACCGTGTTGCATGAACTGTAGTGCATTTCTGCAAATAATGCATAGGTGTGAACCAGGCCTAAGACGTTTAGGTATGATCATTTTAAATATAATGCACAATAGTGGTAAAAGTTTACTTTAAATGTAATGCCTTTTATATTACCTCCAGCCTATCAGCCTCCACCTTCTCTGGGTTCAGATGCTGATCTTCCCTGCACACAGTCTTTAACCACTTCACCCCCGGAAGGATTTGCCCCCTTAATGACCAGGCCATTTTTATACGGCACTGCATCGCTTTAACTGACAATTGGGCGGTCATGTGACGCTGTAGCTAAACAAAATTGACGTCCTCTTTTTATTTATTTTTTTTTTCCCCCACAAATAGAGCTTTCTTTTGGTGGTATTTGATCACCTCTGGTTTTTATTTTTGGCACTATATTTTTTGAAGAGAATTATTATTTTTTTTTTTTTTTTTTTTTTCTTTTTTGCTATAATACATATCCAAAAAAAAAAAAATTATTAAAAAAACACATTTATTCACCAGTTTAGGCCGATAAATATTATTCTACATATTTTTATTTAAAAAATATAAATCGCAGTTAATTGGTTTGCGCAAAAGTTGTTGCGTCTACAAACTATGGAATAGATTTGGGGACATTTCTTTTTTTATTTATACTAGGTGTGTGTGTGTGTGTGTGTGTGTGTGTGTGTGTGTGTGTGGTTGTTTTTTCTGGACTGCAACATTGTGTCGGACAAATTCTGACCCCAAATGACACTTTTTGGGACCAGTGACATTACATTGATCAGTGATGTAAAAATGCACTGATCAATGTATAAATGACACTGGCAGGGAAGGCGTTAAGTGTGTTTCTTAATGTTGGGGGGGGGGGGCTGCCAGGGACATGAAAGAGATCACTGTTCCCGATCACTGGGAACAGAAGATCTGACATCCCCTGTCAGAACGGGGATCCGCTTGTTTACACAGGCAGATCCCCGTTCTGCCTCTGTACTAGGTGATCGCGGGTCGCCGGAGTACTATCATTTGTTGTCCCCCATCACAAAGTGTCCACAGGACACCCAGATTCCGAAAATTGCCGAGGATGAACGGCGCCTGCGCCGTGAGTCCACTTTTTTAAGCCCCACCATCCAAGTGGACATAGCGTTAGAATCTAAAAGAGCCGAGCGCAGCTAGGCCGTCCCTCGAAGCGTGGCGAGCGAAGCGTGGCGAGCGAAGCGAGCCCGCGAGGGGCCCTCTAAGTTTGTGTAGCCCTATGTCCACTTGGATGGTGGGGCTTACACATCGACTCACGGCGCAGGCACTGTTCATCTTCCGAGAATTCCCAAAAATCTTCATGCTCTGTACTGCGCATGCGCAGTACACATCGGACACTTGCTCATAGCCGGACTGTTCGTGACAGAACACCAGCATTTTTTTTTTTTGCAAAAAACATGTATGTTATACTCACCTGCTCTGTGTAATGGTTTTGCACAGGGCAGCCCTGATTACCCTCTTCTGGGGTGCCCCACCGATTACTTCTGGCTCCTTCTGCATTCAGAGTGCCCCAAAAGCAAGCTGCAAGGTAAAAAAACTTCTGCCTTTAGAACCACTCACTTCCTGCCCTGGACTACATGTCCCATGAGGCATTTCTCCTTTCACATTCACAAGTTCTCACGGTGCTTTGTAGGGACACAAATTCCATCCCTTCCCTCCTGTCAGTCATTTACATAGGCAGATCGCCATTCTGGCTCTCTGCCTAATGATTGGCGGGTGTTGGAGGGCACCATGCACCCGCTGATCGGCTTCCACTGAGTGCGTGCCCCCTACCCAGAAGTGTTGGGGTGTGTTTGTGTGTGTGTGTGTGTATAATATATTCTCTGATCCAGCGCACAGGTGCCGCCCTGTATCAGTAAAACTGCTTCTTCTTCTTTTTTTTTTTTTTTTTTTTTTATAGTAAAAGTATTTAATTGTCTTATTCCATAACATATCCCAAAAAGCAGATTACCCTTGTTTTCGTGGTGTGTGATGGAATGGGACGTAAAGGTTTCTTTTTTTTTTTTTTTTCTGTGCCGTTTACTGATTTAAGCGAGGGCTTTCTGATTGCGTTATTCCCTTATTATCATAACCTGTATGGTTGTACTGTCTAATGCATTCATTTGTTTTAAATTGCAAATGTGTTTTGCTTCCTTACGGGCTCAGCTCTTGTATTTTTCCTTTTTTTTTTTTTTTTTTAAAGTGGAGAGTTGGAGACTCGTGTAATGCCATTTGGTCAGAAGATGGCAATCTTTACCCAGCTACTATATCTTCTATTGATGCAAAAAGGGGAACATGTATTGTTGTGTATACCGGCTATGGCAATAATGAGGAGCAAAATTTGACAGACTTGCGCTTCCCTGACAGTTCAGAAGCAGATAGTGATCAAAAAGATCAAGTACAGGTAAGTTCTGCATGTTTCACTGTGTTCTTTTCTTTTTGGGCTGATTCAAAATGAAGCAGGATTAAGGCATGATGCAAGCATTTCTGGCTGTGAATATAACACTAGACAAAATGTGACTGCAAAGTGGCCTCAGCACTAGTTTTTTTTTTTTTTTTTTCCCCCTAATGCATTCTCTGTATTAAGGTTAAAAAAAAACAACCCTACAAAAAAAAAAAAAAAAAATAAAAAAAAAAAAAAAACAACCCTACAAAAGAATGGCAAGTTTAGGGCTTGTAGTTCCACAAAGAAGAAAAGCAAGCATAGCATGCTGGGATTTTTAGTTTAGCAGGAGGAGGAAACTAAATGTACAGTTTGCTGAAACTTGCAGTTCGAGGAAGGTAAATGGTGAATATAGTTTGGTTGAGGCGCAATGTGTATCAGGCTGACCCAGGGCATATGACATACCTCACACTCGCTCTTAATAAATTCTGTTATTCAACAATTGCTGCTGTGTGAAAACAAAAGGGCAGTGACAACACTTCTTTAGACACTGCAATCCTTAAGACTCTGTCACTGCCTCCTGATCTTTGTACTAGTAGAAAACGTCACCATTGAAGTATATATTGTATTCCAGTACACTTCATACAGGTTTAGGCAAGACCATCAATGGGTGCTATGGTGAATGACAGCTGGTGGCATCAAACTAGTAGAAGACACTCCTTCCACAAGTCTCATTTTAACTGGAATGTCGCAGCTCAATATAAAGACAGATTTCAGTTAAAGTGACTAAAAATTAATAAAAGCAATTTTTGTGACCTGACATAGCCAAGGGGTATTTTCTATTTTGATAAGAGTAGTTCTTAAAGCGGTTTTGCACACATTTTATTTAGTAAATCTCTTTGCCTTCCAAATCAGGCAAAGAGTACTAAATGAAATGTGTTTTTTTTTTTTTTTTTTCACTTGCCTTGTAATCGATGACTTCCGGTCCTCTGTCTCTGCGGGGTCTGTGCGGGGATCCTCGTCATGACGCACTGTCTCCTGGGATCTGGTGTCATTGATCCCAGGAGCCTGTGCGGGCATCTTCCGAAATCTCGCGAGATTTCAGGCACATCTTCCGAAATCTCGCGATATTTCGCACACATCTTCCGAAATCTCGCGAGATGTCGGAGAACGTGAGCTGCACTTTGCCGTTACTGCGCGCGAGCTCGGCGCAGTAACGGCGGTGCATGCTGGGCCATCTAAAGTGCCTGTGGGGTTTCACATGCCCACAGGCAAGATGGCCCCCAGCAGAAAAGAAGAAGATAAAGAACTTCATCGGACGAAAACCGGCAGCGATCACGAATGAAGATGGAATAGGTGAGTCCCCTAATTTTCCTATTACCCCTTAGCATATTCCCCCCAAAAAAAAAAAAAAAAAAAAACCCCGGTGCAGAACCGCTTTAAACACGGTCTAGTTAAATTGCAGAGTTAATCCACATTGTTGGCTATTCCTGCTGCAATTGACAGCACTTTCATGCTCTGCTGAAAAATAGATAAATAACTTGTATTTACATATTTTAAGGTTTTGCCAACTAATCTTGCATCATCCCAAAGCTGTTGGGTAGAATCAAGTATTAGTTGTAGTTGTTGATGTAGTAAATGTTTTAGAGTGACACTTGCATACTTTGCTAATGTTTTTTATGTTCAGGATGTGAATGGCGAGGAGCACTCAACAGATGACAGTGACAGGTCATCCAGAGACTCTGAAAGCAGAGATCACCGTACTGCAGCTACAGCAAAGAATACCCATTTCCCACCAGCCCCACCTCCCTTCATGCCAGGTTTTGGACGGGTAAGAGAGCAGACTACATTTTGTAACAGGTGGTAAGCTGTAATTTTCAGACTTGACATACCATTATGCATTTTTCTGGACAGTTAGACGGGTTTTGTTGTTTAAATGGCAGGCTCTATTAATACTTTTTTTATTTTTTTGTTTAATAGATGTTGGTTTAATTTGTTTTTAACCACTTCAGCCCCGGACCAATTGGCAGCCAAAGGACCATTTTTGCGATTCGGCACTGCGTCGTTTTAACTGACAATTGCGCGGTCGTGCGACGTTCCCAAACAAAATTGGCGTCCTTTTTTTCCCACAAATAGAGCTTTCTTTTGGTGGTATTTGATCGCCCCTGCGGTTTTTTATTTTTTTGCGCTATAAACAAAAATAGAGCGACAATTTTGAAAAAAATTCAATATTTTTTACTTTTTGCTATAATAAATATCCCCAAAAAAATATATAAAAAAACATTTTTTTTTCCTCAGTTTCGGCCGATACGTATTCTTCTACATATTTTTGGTAAAAAAAATCGCAATTAGCGATTATTGATTGGTTTGCGCAAAAGTTATAGCGTTTACAAAATAGGGGATAGTTTTATAGCATTTTTATTAATATTTTTTTTTTTTTACTAGTAATGGCGGCGATCAGCGATTTTTATTGTGACTGCGACATTATGGCGGACACATCGGACATTTTTGACACATTTTTGGGACATTTGTCATTTATATAGAATTCAGTGCTATTTAAATAGCACTGATTCCTATGTAAATGACAGTTGTAGTGAAGGGGTTAACCACTAGGGGGCGGGGATGAGTCAGTGTGACGTGTTGTGTTTACTTTACTGTAGGGGGGCGTGGCTGTACGTGTGACGTCATTGATCGGCGTTCCCGATGACAGGGAACCGCCGATCACTGACAGTCAGTGTAGGAAGCGCGGGGAGAGGTTTGTTTACACAAACCTCTCCCCGTTCTTCAGCTCCGTAACCCGATCGCGGGACACCAGCGGCGATCGGGTCCGCTGGTCCCGCGGCCGGGGTCACGGAGCTCCCGACCGGGTCGCGAGCGCGCCGCTAGCGGCGCGCGCACGACCCACAGGCAGGCACATGCACGATCACGTACAGGTATGTGATTCTGCCTGCCCGTGCCATTTTGCCGACGTATATCGTCGTTAGGCGGTCGGGAAGCGGTTAACTACTTCCCGACCGGCCACTGCATATATACGTCAGCAGAATGGCACGGGCAGGCAAAATCACGTACCTGTACGTGATCGTGCATTTGCCTGCCCGTGGGTCGGGGGCACGCTCGTGACCCGGTCGGGAGCTCCGTGACCACGGCCGCGGGACCAGCGTACCCGATCGCCGCTGGTATCCCGCGATCGGGTTACGGAGCTGAAGAACGGGGAGAGGTCTATGTACACTGACTGTCAGTGATCGGCGGTTCCCTGTCATCGGGAACGCCGATCAATGACGTCAGACGTACAGCCACGCCCCCCTACTGTAAAAAAAAACACAACACGTCACACTGACTCTTCCCCGCCCCCTAGTGGTTAACCCCTTCACTACAACTGTCATTTACATAGGAATCAGTGCTATTTAAATAGCAGTGATTGCTGTATAAATGACAAATGTCCCAAAAATGTGTCAAAAATGTCCGATGTGTCCGCCATAATGTCGCAGTCACAATAAAAATCGCTGCCATTACTAATAAAAAAAAAAAAATATTAATAAAAATGCTATAAAACTATCCCCTATTTTGTAAACGCTATAACTTTTGCGCAAACTAATCAATAATCGCTTATTGCGATTTTTTTTTTTTTTTTTTTTTTTTTTTTTTTTTTTTTTTTTTACCAAAAATATGTAGAAGAATACATATCGGCCTAAACTGAGGAAAAAAAAAAATGTTTTTTTTATATATTTTTTGGGGATATTTATTTTAGCAAAAAATATTTTTTTTTTCAAAATTGTCGCTCTATTTTTGTTTAAAAACCGCAGGGGCGATCAAATACCACCAAAAGAAAGCTCTTTGTGGGAAAAAAAGGACGCCAATTTTGTTTGGGAGCCACGTCGCACGACCGCGCAATTGTCAGTTAAAGCGACGCAGTGCCGAATCGCAAAAAGGGCCTGGTCCTTTGGCTGCCAATTGGTCCGGGGCTGAAGTGGTTAATCTCCACGTCATTCTGTAGAGATGTCTTACTTCTTGGGAGAGGTAGAACAATGCATTGTCCTCTTGAGATGCAACTTAATCCTTGCCTGAGAATGTAAATATACAAAAAAGTGGACTAATTTCTTTCTTCACCCCCCCCCCCCCCCCCCCCCACCCCCTCTTCTTTTTTTTTTTTTTTTTTTACACTCTCGCTTGCATAGTAATCCATTCACATTGCTTAGTACACAGAACTACCCGGTTGCATCAGCCATCACGCGGATCTCACTCGGATATGTAATATACAGAATTAAATGGTAGCTTGATTTGTACTTGTGCAGTAGCAGTGATGATCATTTATGTATTTACAGCCTGGTGAGAACTCTAGTCAAGCACCTCCATTCTTTCCTGGCTGGCCTCCATCATTTTCTCCAGGCCCACCTGTAAGTCATTGTCTTCTCACAGTATAGGCATCATGTATTAATAGGTAACAAAAGGCACAGTTCTAGAGTGTGCCTTCATGGCAGCGTGTTTTTAATAAGTATTCTCAGCATTTTCTAACGTGATGATATCCCTCTCAGATGGAGCTATGTAAAAGTACCAATAACCCTGATTTTTAAAATTGTAAATTTTTTTTATATACTTCTCACAAAAGAAAATGTATATTCTTGCTAAACCTAACACTTGGCTTGCCTTAGCTTGCTTTTTATTTTATTTTTTCCATAATACATTTTTATTAAATGCTTGGCTTGCTTTTTTGTTCCTCTTTATACATTTATCTCTTATGTTTATTATTTTGTTGCCTTTTTTATTTAGTTTCACGACATGCAAGATTTTTTTTTGTGTGAAGGCTGGAATTCAATGCGTGAATCATCTTGACATACCAGCTACCCAATTCGGAAATTTTGTGTTCTTCCTTGTTTGAACATAGCAAGGCTTTCAAATATAAACAATAGAGAAAAGGCTAAACATTTGACAGATAAATTATCCTCACTAATCCTAGCATGTCCTCCAGAATCCTAAAAAAATTTTGAAACTTCTACACATCTATAGAAGAATTATTAGTGACTGTTACTGCAGTCACTAATGTTTAAAGCACAGCAATGTAACTCTTATCTCAAACACGGATTTGTACTAACGCCTTCACTTAATTTAGAAACTTAAGGGAAGTATTTTAAGTGTTTTTAAAGCTAAAGTTTAGCTTAAAAAAATGACTACAGCTTTAGTCGCATCACTTTCCTGTGATTAAAGTGGTGGTATACCCTTTTTTTTTTTTTTTTTTTTTTTTATATTTTTACCTACAGGTAAGCCTATAATAAGAAGGCTTACCTGTAGGTAAAATTAAACCTGTATGGTTTAGGAGATATTTACTTTGCATGCAGCTGCTGACATCAGCGGCACATGCGCTGTGAAGGTCCGGCAAAAGTCTCCTGCGCAGGAGTGACAACATCACGGCTTTGGCCACTCACAGCGCCGGAGACACAAACCCGGAAGACACACCGAAGGGAAATGTCAGCTCCCTCTGCAGTGACTGGGATCAGCTGCGACACCTCATTCTAAGGTAAGTATTTCATAATGTGCTAGTTTGCAGTGCATACTAGCTCATTATGCCTTTTTTGCCTTACAGGTTAAAAAAAAAAAAAATAATTTGTGCGGGTATACAACCGCTTTAAGTATGTTCCATGTTGTGCAGGTAGCTGGCTCATGGAGAGATCTTCACTGCAGGGATGCCTGCCCTTTTCCTGTTTCTGACCTTCCAGCGCTGCAATGGTTAATAGCTTCAGGTCTTCAGACACAACTGCAGTACAGATGGTCAGACTGAGACATACCTCCTCCATTGAGAAATTCTTTCATTGAGTACACTGCTTGTAACATGATATGTGAATGGGGGAGAGTCTGATGAGTCACAGGATTCTTTCCTCCATTCACAGATCATGTTACAAGAAGTATAATCGATAAAAACTTTTCTCAATGGTGGAAGGAGGGGGCGTGTCCCTTTAGTCTTTACTTCCATTGTGCCTGAAGTCTAGAAGCTGTAACCATTTACCTTGCCAGAAGTTTAGAGCCAGAAAGAGGACAGGGTATATTTTTGTAGTAAGATTTCTCCAGGATCCAGCTGACTGCACAACATGGGACCTACTTCATTAAAGGTAAGCGATGTGACTAAAGCTGTTGGGATCTTTTTTTTTTTTTTCTTTAAACGCCTGCTATTAATGCCTGTCAACAGGCTATTTGAGCTTTCTGTCTGCAGAATTGGCAGGCAAAAACGCAATCTGTTTTTATAAAGTCTCGCTCTCCTGTATTTTACTGTTTAGCTGATACCCCCTCCTCCTCCAATGGGCCCTGATATCACAGAAGATGATGAAGCCCTGGGAAGCATGCTAATTGCCTGGTACATGAGTGGCTATCATACTGGTTATTATCTGGTGAGTGCACATCTTGCTGCTCACACTTGTTTATAATTGCCTTACTTTTTAATTTACCAAACGATTTTGGATTTGTTGCTTTATAATAAACAAATTGTTTACCTAACAGCACTTCTAATGCCTTTTTAAAAGGGACCTTTTATAAGTTAAACAAAAAAAAAAAAAGCTGTTGTAGGGTAGTGACTCACATTTATATGCCCTACAAAGTAGTTATCTTATTGCCCTTAAAAGGACTGTGTAAACACAAAAAAAAAAAAAAAAAAAAACCTGCTGCTGGTTCGACAGGCACGACTTCAGCACTTCCTGAACATGCCAAAACTTGCCTATCCTTCCTGCCTCCCTGTGTGACAATCCAAAGGTATTGGAGCTTGCCTCTAGGAACAGCATGGGATTCGTGGTAAAATGTAAAAGATGTTACACTGAGTAAATAGTTATCAAAACCATGTCACGCTTTTAAAATTGTGTCCACTTGTGGAAATTTGCCAAACTACGGTGCCTAAAAATTCCCATAGGCGACTGGTATGGCATATGGCGGTGATCAGGATGCTGGCTTGGTGTATGGCGTGAGCACTGGAGACACTGAGATAGGTGACAGGGGTTGCCTGCACACTTTATTGTTCTTACACTAGGGGCATTGATCAGGGACACTGGGGCAAGCTGGCACTGTAGTCTGTGAGTGTACATGCACTGTGACAGGCTGCTGTACACTCACAGGCTGCTGTACACTCACAGGCTGCAGCAATGGTTCTCGGCTTTAACAGCTGATCTGAGAGCAGAGAACTGATGTTTACTTTCGGTTTCCATTTAATATGTGATTGGACACAGCAGTCACACATCCTACAACACCATGTGAACACCCAGAGACAGAGTTAATGTGTTCCGCTGTGTAAGAGGGACACATGGATCAACCGGGCTCCCAGGTGCGCGATCAGTGAGTCATGCAGCAGCTTCCGATGCAGGCTGACCTACAGGTAAGTTAACCCTCTTCGGCGGTGCTTTCCAACATACCTGTACGTGTCCCCTGGACAGGTTAAATTGTATTTCCACTTCTGCATGTCATATTTGACAAAACCCCACTATAGGAGATAGATAGATATAATTTGTAAGCAGACATTTTTAAATATTTACATTTTTATTCGATGCGAATGAGAATATGTAACGAATGTAAAGTGTTGTTCCAATCGGGCTGCAAAAGTGGAAATACGCTTTAAGGTGGTTGTAAAACCTTGAGGTTTTACAGCTTTTAATGCATACCGTGCATTAAGGTGAAAAAACCTCCTGTCGTGCAGCAAGCCCCCCCCCCCCTTTACTTACCTGAGCCCTGTAATTCCCGTCAAAGAAAACAAGTACACTAGCTGTGGCCGGTGTCCCGTGTACTGATTGGATAGATTGATAGCAGAGCAGCCATTGGCTCCCACTGCTGTCAATCAAATCTAATGACGCAGGGGACGGGGCTGAGTCGTGCTCTGTCAATAGACGCAGCAGCAGGACTTGGCAGCGAGCCTGCATGGGTGTCCCGAAGGAGAGTGCTTCTCCAACAGGGCACTCGAGAAGAGGAGGAGCCACCAGTGCCGCTGAGGGACCCCAGAAGAGGAGGATCGGGGCCACTCTGTACAAAACTGCACAGAGGAGGTAAGTATGATCTAATTTTTATAAATGACAGGGTTTAGTAAACCTTTAAGATTAGTAGCTTAGAGTCTCTATGTGAAGAACTACACCACGTGATTGGTGCTAATTTAATTCTGAAAGCCTCCTGTCGATGAGAACCATGCCTTTTTAAAAAAAGGAAAAAAAAAAAGGTAGGAGACTGGATTTTGAACACAAACTTTACCAAAAACACACTAAAATTACATGCATATGCTGCACAAAAAGAAGCCCTGCAACTTTTTAAAAATAACACTGCTCCATGTTGTATTGATGTGAAGGGGCACCAAAGAGAATGTGATTTCCTTTTTGCGTGCGTGGCAGCGTGATGGCAGATGCAGGAGAAATCGCACTAGTGTGAAAGGGGTCTGAGCGTGCATTCACTCTTCAACAATTTGATGCAATGTATTAAACCTAATCCTGTGGGCATAAGTGGGCACACACCTTTCATGGGCATAAGTAGAAAAAAAAAAAAATCATGTCTAAACTGAAGTACGATTGTAGCTGAAAGTGGAGCTAAAATAAAAAAAAAAAAAAAGCAGGGAGCTTTTTTTAGTGCAAAAGAGACTTGCTATGTCTCTTTGGCAGTAGAACAAACTTAATTCCATGTTGGCAATCTTCTACTGAATGCACACAGCTCAGTATACGTTCTTAACAAATTGTCAGCGTTCCTAAATAAAAGACTCAGTGCACATGTGTGGGAGTCACGTCATTCCTGCTGGCCAATCAGGACAAAACCCAGCACCCGAGAGAAGCCTGGGTGGAAAGATGCCAGGGATGCAACAGTTGCATTTCTGGAATGGTGAGTATACTGCAAACTTTAGTTCTGCTTTAAGGGTCCATTTTCTGTCCTAGCTCCCACTGCAGTCTATGTAGTAGCTGACTTGGACTACAGGGAACATTGTTCCTTTTTGATCTAGCTATGTGTTTTATCATCCTATGTTCTACACAGCTGGCATTTGCTGAATTGGCCGAAGAGGCCTGTGGTTTCTGGCGGCTTTCATTATATTGTCAACAAGCATGACTGAGCAGATTGCAAAAATGTACCTTTTTTCTTTTATTTGATTCCATTTTCATCTTTTGTAGGGTTTAAAGCAAAGTCGAATGGAAGCTTCATTTGGAAAATATCCACAACCAAAATAGAAAATCTAAACATTGTTGGCATGTGAGTGTAGTGTTTAAATCTGCTTCATAGTCCTCTACCTTCTATACTCTGCTCTGAAGTCCTTTGAATGTGGCATTATACAAAAACGGTTATTGTCAGCAGTGCTTCCTCAGCTAAAACATGGATACCGCCCCCAATTTTTCTTTCTTTTTAGAAAGGATTATAAACTGTGATATATGGAATGCCTTTGTCATGGCGGTGTGTTATTTGTTTAACCCCTTTACACCATGTATTAACTTCCTTCCCAAACATTGTCTTGCTAAATTATAGCAGCGTAAAGGCACTGAGTTGTATAACCAGGCTGCCAATTATAGCCTGGGTAAGTGCAGAAGAGGTCAGGTACCACAGTGTTTAGTTGCCTGTCCTCTGATTACCATGTTTCTAAAGAAAGTGATTATCCTAATGCAGGTTTGTTACTGTAACACATTTTCCCCATCCTCAGTCATGCTGTGTATTGAGGTTGCTTGGCTCCAGGGCTGAGCTGCGGCTTCCATCTGCCCAAATCCTGGCAAGAAGATAATGAGCTGATGTGAGTGGTACCTAATCATGTGATCGCCAAAACAGACTAGTCCTATTGATTATAAGGAAGGATTATTACCTAGTTTACATTAACAGTAGTACTATTTACACAGACTAACTGCCAAGTACCATGGAGGTAGGGGGTCTTTTTTTTTTTTTTTTTTTTTTCTTTAAGCCTTGTCTTTTTGGGGTGATTTTGAGGTTGATCCATTGCTGGGTCACCACAGTCCTAGTATAGTATCAGAGAGACAAAAAATGTCATTACCGGATAGGGAGGGGAAACATGCACAGAGGAGGATTTAATTTCTACAAGATCTAGCTTGCCTGCATGACATGTGGCTTACTTCACAGGCAAGTCAGGTCCCTAAGGCCTGGTTCACACCTATGCATTTATTTTTTTTAGTGCATTTTCATTTTTGCAGAAACGCACTACAGTTCATTTAACATGGTCTCCTATGGGTCATATCTATGGACCCAAAAACTTGTGTTGAAAAACGGAAACTGCATCCTGCATTGGTGTGAACCAGGCCTAAAGCTATGGCTATTTATTTTTATTTTTTTAAACCTTCTGGTTATACTGTCGCCTTTTTTTACCAAAATCACCCAGTTATTTTGCAGTCTCTGATCAGAGGTCACAAGTGGGCTTCTGCGAACTCTCCTGCACGTTCTATATCTGAATTGCCCATGACCTTAGCGACCTCCATGGCACCTGCCAGAGAATCTGTTTCTGATTTGCGCTAATCCTTGACTGATGAACTTCTCCCTTTTGGCTCTTATTGACGTACTGTGCACCACTCAGAAATTGAAGAGATCATCCTGTTGCTTCTACCAGTGCAATTTCTAGTCTTGGATCTTTTAAAACTCTCAAGGCTGCAAAAAACATTCCCTTTGCACCATATTTTCTAGTTGTTTCTCTGTAGCAACTGAAAGCATCAAGATGAACTTTAACAAGGTGCTTACTTTTCTGGTAGATGTGCCTGTCATTAACCACTTGCTTACTGGGCACTTAAACACCCTTCCTGCCCAGACCAATTTTCTGCTTTCGGTGCTCTGACGCTTTCAAAGACAATTACTCAGTCATGCAACACTGTACCCAAATAAATTTTTTGTCCCTTTTTTTTTTCCCACAAATAGAGCTTTCTTTTGGTGGTATTTGATCACCTCTGGGTTTTTTTTTTTTTAAATGAAAAAAGACTGAAAATTTTGAAAAAAAAACGCATTTTTCTTTGTTTTTGTGATAAAATTTAGCAAATTATTAATTTTTCTTCATAAAATTTGGCCACAATTTATACTGCTACATATCTTTGGTAAAAATAGCCCAAATTAGTGGATATTATTTGGTCTTTGTGAAAGTTAGAGAGTCTACAAGCTGTGGTGCGAATTATACAAAATTGATCACATCTGATGTACTGGTGGCCTCTTCTCATTTCTTGCAACCCGTACAAACCAGGAAAGTACAAATACCCCCCAAATGACCCCTTTTTTTTCAAAGTAGACATTCCAAGGTACTTAAGAGGCATGGTGAGCTTTTTGATGTTGTCATTTTTTTCCCACAATTCTTCCCACAATTCTTTGCAAGATAAATAAAAATATTTTTATTTTTTCCCCACAAAATTGTCATTTGTAATAGGTTATTTCTCTCACATGGCATGTGTATACCACAAATGACACCTCTAAATAAATTCTGCTACTCCTCCTCAGTATTACGATACCACATGTGGGACTTTTCCACAGCCTGGCCACTTAGAGAGGCCCAACATGCATGGAGCGCCATCACGTGTTCTAGGAGCATAAATTACACATCTAACTTGTTGACTACCTAGTACACTTTTGAAGGCCCTGGAGCACCAGGACAGGTGGCACTGGTGACACTAATATGTGGCACGTGACACTAATATGTGGCACGTGACACTAATATGTGGCACGTGACACTAATATGTGGCACTGGGGACAGGTGGGAACATTTTATTTATTTTATTTTTATTTTTTTCATTCATCTCTCCCTCCTCACACGCTGTCTCTGTGTGAGGAGGGAGAGCGGCGCTGACAGATGATCTCATATGTTTACATATTTATATTCTCTCATTGGTCACGACGATCGCCCTGTAAACGGCCGCTGTGATTGGCCGTTTACAGCGATCTGTGACTGGCTGTGTCCGAGGGAGATGGCCAGCACAAAACTTCCCCGATGCGCGCTCAGGAGCGCGCATTGCGGAAGTATACAGGAGGACGTCCTCTCGGGAGGGAGCACCCGAGCTCCAGCCGCCTTTCGGCTATAGCCCGGGCACGAAGAGGTTAAGGTGGTTAGACTAGTGTGTGTGTGTGTGTGTGTGTGTGTGTGTGTGTGTGTGTGTTTCTTTTCATGTGCAGCGCTCCTCTAAATACTTGCCTGATCTCAATCCAGCACTGTGCCTGAGAGCAGAAGAGCTGCTCTCTCCTCACAGGAGACTTGGCAACACCAGGAGCAGCTGTAGTTATGCTACAGCCTTATTCCAAAATAGATTAAATTCATTATTTTCCTCAAAATTCTACAAACCATACCCCATAATGACGACGTGAAAGACATTTGTTTGAAATCTTTGCAAAAAAACAAAAAAAAAAACTATATACTATATATATATATATATATATATATATATATATATATATATATATATATATATATATATATATATATATATATATATATATATATATATATATATATATATATATATATATATATATATATATATATATATATATATATATATATATATAATTTCATTCACAGCCTTTGCTCAATACTTTGTTGAAGCACCAATTGCAGCCTCAAGTCTTTTTTGAGTATGCTACAAGCTTGGCACACCTATTTTTGGGCAGTTCTCCCCATTCTTTGCAGGACCTCTCAAGCTCCATCAGATTGGTTGGGGGGTGTCTGTGCACAGCCATTTTCAGATCTCTTCAGAGATCTTCATTTGGGTTTTGGCTGGGCCACTCAAGGAAATTCACAGTTGTTCCGTAGCCACACCTCCTCTTATCTTGGCTGTGTGCTTAGGGTCATTGTCCTGTTGGAAGATGAACCTTCGCCCCAATCTGAGGTCCAGAGCGCTCTGGAGCAGGTTTATCAAGGATGTGTCTGTACATTGCTGTATTCATCTTTTCCTCGATCCTGACAAGTCTCTCAGTTCCTGCCACTGAAAAACATTCCCACAGCACAATGCTGCCGCCACCATGCTTCACTCTAGGGATGGTATTGACCAGGTCATGAATGGTGCCTGGTTTCCTCCAGACATGACGCTTGTCATTCAGGCCAAAAAGTTCAATCTTTGTTTCATCAGACCAGAGAATATTTTTTTTTTTATGATCTGAGAGTCCTTCAGGTGCCTTTTTGGCATACTCCAGACGGGCTGTCATGTGCCTTTTTTACTGAGTGCCTTCTGTCTGGCCACTCCACCATACAGGCTTGATTTGGTGGAGTGCTACAGAGATGGTTGTTCTTCTGGAATGTTCTCCTCTCACTACAGAGAAACGCTGGAACTCTGTCAGAGTGACCTTCAGGTTCTTGATCACCTCCCTGACTAAGGCCCTTCTCCCCCGATCGCTCAGTTTGGCCGGGCGGCCCGCTCTAGGAAGAGTCCTGGTGGTTTTCAAACTTATGTTTACAGATGATGAAGGCCAGTGTGTTAGTTGGGACCTTCAGGCTGCTTTCACTCTGAGGCGCTATAGCGACTGTAAAGAGCCTCTCCTGTCACTCCAGTGTGAAAGCCCTAGGGCTTTCACACTGGGGTGGTGCGCTGGCAGGATGCCAAAAAAGTCCTGCAAGCCGCATCTTTGCAGCGCTGTAGGAGCAGTTTATACACCGCCCCTGCCCATTGAAAATCAATGGGCAGCGCCGCTGGAATAGCACCACTGCAGCGACTCTTTGCTCGCGGTTTTAACCCTTTTGGCCGCTAGCGGGGGGTTAAAAGCATCCTGCTAGCGGCCGAAAACCTCCACAAAAATGCAGCTAAAAATAGAATTTTGAGGAAAATGAATTTAATCCAATTTGGAATAAGGCTGTAATGTGAAAAAAGTGAAGCGTTGTGAATATTTTCGTGATGCACTGTAACATGTATGTTAAAAAAAAAAAAAATTTTACAATCGCTTTGTGGACCCAAACAATAAGCATCTGAAAGCAATTTCTAGCGCTCTGTTCTCACTGGTGGGTCTTGCCCTTCATTCAATTCAAGCTGTGACCTTGCTATGCCAAACAGTGTGAGTGTTCAGAAGAAAAAAAAATCTGCCTGCTGATTTGGTTGCTCTTTCCTTTTTATAGAGCATGTGAGGCAAAATGCTGTAATGGTAAATCTCAGCTGATTTGCTGGAAGCCTCCCATTTAATTTCTCTCATGTCGGTGCATATGCATAGTGCACTTTAGCTGTACTGTGTGGCCTTTTGAGGGACAGTGTCTTAGAAGACCTGCTCATTAAAACATCATTAAAGATTTTACTGGTGGCAAGAGCACCCTTCTTTCGAAGTGGAAAACAAAGTATATGTAAACCCGATCCTTATAAAACAATCCATACAGTTTAACCGCTTAAGGACCAGCCGCCGCTGTTATACGATGCACTTGCCCGGAGGCTGCGATGTCGGCCAGGTACCCGCGATCGAGAGAGAGACAGAAGAGATCTGTCAATGTAAACGGACAGATCTCCTTTCTGTCAGGAGAGAGGAGACATATCTTTTGTTCCTATTGAATAGAAACAGCGATCGGTCTCCTCCTCCAGGCAGTCCCACCCTCCAGTTAGAAGCACTCCCTAGGACACATTTAATCCCTTCCCTGCCAATGAAATACAGTAATCAGTGGCTATTTTTAGCTGTATAAATGGCAATGGTCCCAAAAAAGTGTCAGTGTCCGATCTGTCCGCCACAATGTCAGTCCCGCTAAAAATAGCTGATCACCACCATTACGAATAAAAATGCCATAAATCTACCTTGTTCTGGGACAGCCAAAGCCATCCCTGAATACTAAGTCAGGGGAGCCCTCCTGAAGAGATACCTCCCCCCCCCTAGACATCAGGGTAAGCCCAAGGGCTCACACCCTTCATCTGTGAAAAACCCATACAAAAGTGAAAAACAGTGGGGGAAAAAAATAAGTGGCCATGCCAAATACTGCACTGGTCGGGCCCTGAGACCGGTTAAGCACAATCGACCCCAAACTTTAGCCAAAAGACTCAGCCCATGAGGTGCAGTACAAAAGGGAAAGCCTCATTTGGTGCTGTGACCATGTGTTCCATTCACACCGTGGGGTCCCATATTCAAGTGTTACTAAGAGCACCTCTAGGGTGACCACTCCCAGGGGGCAAACTCTCTGCCTTCCCAGCCCATGGCCAGACAAGGTAGAATGTTCAGATCAGGAGGTAGTGGGCTCTTCCAGCTTTCTTGGGGGAATTACTCCTGTTCCCCAACTGCCTGTGGGTGCCCGGTTTCTGTTCCAACTAGTACTAATTTCTAAGCCCCCCTTACTCCAGCAGTTTTGCATAGCCGCCACCCCAACCTTGGTTAGTATAGTAGCTCAGCGCCACCACTGGAGCACTGATCATAGATGTTACACTTGATCTTGGCCAAAAGGCCACAAACATGTACTGTAGTTGTCCTTTAGAAGTATGCTATTATGTTTTGAATGACTTCTTTAATAATGTAATCTTTTATTTTCTCTACTTGTGATCACAGGCACCATCTCTCCTAGGGAGAGGACCTGCTTCTGGGCAACGGAGACATAAAGACATCCTTTTGAACTGTTGCTGTCATTTAACACATATAACTGTCGCCATATAGCAATATGTTTTCCTTAACTTGTATGAAGTCTGTGTAATTGAAATATTTCAGTTTGTTTAAAAAAAAAAAAAGTGTTTTAAAATGCTGCAAATAAAATGAATTACAATGCATTTTTTAATCATGGCATTTTGTGAGATCTTTTGTTTCAATCATCTTTCATCCCCCACCATAGCAGCCAATTCAGTAAGCCAGAATGTAATGACAAAGTGAAACAGCCCATTGTAGAGAAGGATGAAGGGAAAAGTGGTTGCAAAATTGACCAATCCTTTAAATCTCTGATTTGATTGTTTGCACCCAAAAAAAAAGGAAAGGCATGGGGCCCCCAGGCCCTATATACTCTGAACAGCAGTATACAGGCGGTGCGTTTTTAAAGTGTAGCTCCAGCCAAAAAATTTTTTTTAAACAGGGGCAGAAAAATTGGGCCTTTTGGTGGTGGCGTTGCCACAACACTGTAAGCCCTCACAGTTACTCTTGTTGGGTGCAGGAATGAGCCCTGCTGCAAAGTATTGCATCAAAAAAATTGTAATTACATGCCCCTGTTAAACAGGGGCTGAAAAATTGGGCCTTAGGCACTGGTGCCACAACACTGCAACCCCTCACATATATTGTAGTTGAGCGCAGCAACGAACCCTCCTGCAAAATATTGCATCCAAAATTGTAATTACACGCCCTGTTAAACAGGGGCTGAAAAATTGGGCCTTAGCCACTGGTGGTGGCTTGTTTTTACAAGCTATCAGCAGGATCATTGAGGAGGAAGAGGATAGTCACTCAGCATCAGCATAGGCAGTCTTGAAGGAATCTGATATTTCCAAAAAAATGATTAGGTTACATCAGCATCAGGTGCTTGGTAGCTGGTGGTGATCTAAGACTGATTCATTTTTATGAAGGTTACTCGATCGACTGAGTTGGTGGACAGGCGCACCCTGTGATTGGTTACAAAGCCTCCAGCAGCACTGAATGTGCGTTCCGAAAGAATGCTGGATGCAGGACAGGCCAGTAGCTCAATTGTATACTGTGCAAGCTCTGGCCAGTGATCCATCCTCAAGACCCAGTAACCCAGAGGATTTTCGGTGGGAATGGTGTCCAAGTCTGATCTTGCTCCTAGGTATTCCTGCATCATGTAAAATGGTTGCTGGAACCGATCATACCTTGGGGCTGCAGACTAAAAAATTGTCTAAATGTGTCGGTCAGACGGCCACCTTCTCCACCGTTCGTTTGACTGACCGAAGCCTCAGCAATACGTCCAGGAACAGTAATTTGTAACCTCCCAGTCTCTGGGAACGCGTTGCACAGACCTTTCTGCAAGGCCTGAAGATGTTTCATCCTCTGCGACAGCAAGATAAGGTCCGCAACCTTACCCTTGTAACGTGGATCAAGGAGGGTTGCCAGCCAGTAATGATCCCCCTCCTTGATCCGACGAATACGAGGAGCCTTTTGCAAGATCAGGCAGGCCATGCAGCATAGGTTAGCTGAGGCATTCGGTCCGGAGTCCTCTGGGTCACTAAGGATGACATGATCCACAGCCACCTCCTCCCAGGCACATACAAGTCCATGTGTTTCTTGGGACTGTAAATGATCCCTTAAAGACTGCTGCTGATGCTGAGTGCCAGGCTCCACCTCCATGCTGACACAATCCTCCTCCTCGTCCTCTTCCTGTGTAATCGGCGGGCCAAAAGGAACACTGTCTGGATAAAGGGGGCATTGAGAGGTAAGGAAGTCCTCCTCCTGCCTCTGTTCTGCCTCAAGTGCCCTGTCCATTATTCCAAGCAGTGTGTGCTCCAACAGGTAGACAAGAGGGATAGTGTCACTGATGCATGCACTGTCACTGCTCACCAGCCTTGTGGCCTTGTCAAATGGTGACAGGACAGTGCATGCATCCCTGATCGTGGCCCACTGGCATGGGGGGAAAAAAAAAAAAACAAGCTCCCCTGACCCTGTCCTGGTGCCATAGTTGCACAGGTACTCATTGATGGCCCTCTGCTGCGTGTGCAGCCACTGAAGCATGGCCAATGTTGAGTTCCACCTGGTGGGCATATCACAGATTAGGCGGTTCTGGGGTAGGTTAAATTCCTTTTGGAGGTCAGCCAGCCGAGCACTGGCATTATGTGACCGTCAGAAATGCACACAGACGTTCCTTGCCTGCCTCAGGTCATCCTGTAAGCCCGGGTACCTGCCCAAGAACTGCTGCACCACCAAGTTAAGGACGTGAGCCAAACAGGGCACATGGGTCAGTTGTCCCTGTCGGAGGGCGGAGAGGAGGGAAATTTTTTTTTTTACCGTACTTGGCTGTGACACACCTAATTCTACACCTTCATTCCTCTCAGTGCAGGTTTCAGAGAGGACTGAAGGTATAGTGGGGTTGTAGATCCCAGCTGATGAGAAGCAAGCAGAGGTCTGCTTTGTTCTTTGGTGTGGGTCTTTTAGGTACGCTTGCCAACGAACTGCATGGCAGGTCGACATATGTCTGGTTAAGCATGTGGTGCCCAAGCGGCTGATGTTTTGGCCATGCGAGATACGCTTGAGACATATGTTGCAAATAGCAGCGGTGCGACCTGCTGCACTCGTCTCAAAAAAGGCCCACACCAAAGAACTTTTGTAATAACGCGCAGAGACAGCAGCGCCCTGCACATGCAGAGCTGTGCGGTGTGATGCAGTCGTGTGCTGCCCTTAAGCTGGCCCCTGGAGGGCATCCTGCCTTGTTGGAGATGTGCCTCCTCCTCTCTCCTATCAGGCACCCACGTGGAGTCAGTGACCTTATTATCCCCTCCCTCCTCATCACTGGAGCAAACCTGGCAGTATGCTGCAGCTGGGGGAACATGACTGCCAGATTGCTGTCCTTCTTGGGCACCCCCTCTCTCTGGGCTCACATTACTGTCTTCCTCTAGCTGGGTACCATCATCAGAGCCTTCAAAACGCTGGGCATCCTCCTGGAGCATGTACCCAACACTGTGGTCAAACAGTCTGGGGGACTCCTCAGAAGGACATGGTGGGGCTGATGGGTGAGAGAGGATGAGGAGGATGAGGACAGCTTGGTCATCCACTCTACCAAGTCTTCGGTATGTTGCTGCTCAACATGGCCAGCTGCCGAAAAAAAGGACAAGCGTGTCCCACGACCACGTGCTGATGAGAATGCACCTTGTCCACGACCAGCACTGTTGCCTCTAGACACAGAGCCTGCTTGCCCTCTTTTATTGGCTTGTGACTGTCTGCCTCTCCTTGTTGGCCTTCCAGACATACTAATGGCCTGCAGGGAGATGTAGCTGCACAAAGCTGGGACGTGTATATATATATATAATATATATATATATATACATACATACATATATATATATATATTTATATATATATATATATATATATACACACATACTAATTATACTGCAGCTAGCAGAATCAACTGCCTGCCTGTAGTATTATTAGTATGAAAACACACCGGCAATTGTATTCAGATAAAGCTTTAGGTGCACACTGTGCAAAGGACACTAAAATAAAATACTGCAGCGCCCTGACTGTATATTCAGGTAAAGCTTACAGGTGCACACTGTGCAAAGGACACTAAAACAAAATACTGCAGCTCCCTGTCTGTATTTGTATGAGAACGCCAGCAATTGTATTCAGGTAAAGCTTTAGGTGCACACTGTGCAAAGGACACAATACACCAAGTAAAAATAGTGCAGCTCCCTGCCTGTCAGTATATTATGAAGAGAAGAACAGGAAAGGATATATACAACACACCTGGGATGCATATATATCCTCTACACACTGTAAATGAAGCCTGAGACCGGTTAAGCACAATCGACCCCAAACTTTAGCCAAAAGACTCAGCCCATGAGGTGCAGTACAAAAGGGAAAGCCTCATTTGGTGCTGTGACCATGTGTTCCATTCACACCGTGGGGTCCCATATTCAAGTGTTACTAAGAGCGCCTCTAGGGTGACCACTAAGCTTTAGGTGCACACTGTGCAAAGGACACAATACACCAAGTAAAAATAGTGCAGCTCCCTGCCTGTCAGTATATTATGAAGAGAAGAACAGGAAAGGATATATACAACACACCTGGGATGCATATATATCCTCTACACACTGTAAATGAAGCCGGGACCGGTTAAGCACAATCGACCCCAAACTTTAGCCAAAAGACTCAGCCCATGAGGTGCAGTACAAAAGGGAAAGCCTCATTTGGTGCTGTGACCATGTGTTCCATTCACACCGTGGGGTCCCATATTCAAGTGTTACTAAGAGCGCCTCTAGGGTGACCACTCCCAGGGGGCAAACTCTCTGCCTTCCCAGCCCATGGCCAGACAAGGTAGAATGTTCAGATTAGGAGGTAGTGGGCTCTTCCAGCTTTCTTGGGGGAATTACTCCTGTGCCCCAACTGCCTGTGGGTGCCCGGTTTCTGTTCCAACTAGTACTAATTTCTAAGCCCCCCTTACTCCAGCAGTTTTGCATAGCCGCCACCCCAACCTTGGTTAGTATAGTAGCTCAGCGCCACCACTGGAGCACTGATCATAGATGTTACACTTGATCTTGGCCAAAAGGCCACAAACATGTACTGTAGTTGTCCTTTAGAAGTATGCTATTATGTTTTGAATGACTTCTTTAATAATGTAATCTTTTATTTTCTCTACTTGTGATCACAGGCACCATCTCTCCTAGGGAGAGGACCTGCTTCTGGGCAACGGAGACATAAAGACATCCTTTTGAACTGTTGCTGTCATTTAACACACATAACTGTCGCCATATAGCAATATGTTTTCCTTAACTTGTATGAAGTCTGTGTAATTGAAATATTTCAGTTTGTTTAAAAAAAAAAAAAGTGTTTTAAAATGCTGCAAATAAAATGAATTACAATGCATTTTTTAATCATGGCATTTTGTGAGATCTTTTGTTTCAATCATCTTTCATCCCCCACCATAGCAGCCAATTCAGTAAGCCAGAATGTAATGACAAAGTGAAACAGCCCATTGTAGAGAAGGATGAAGGGAAAAGTGGTTGCAAAATTGACCAATCCTTTAAATCTCTGATTTGATTGTTTGTTTTTTTTTATTTTTTTTCCTGCTTGCTTAATAAAGTCTGTTACCTTTTTATTTTATTGCCAAACTGCTCTGCTTAACATGAATACCTTCATATTTTGGTTCATCTTCAAAGCTCTGTTTATCGTAACCTCTAGGTTGTTGAAAATTAGTTTTTGATAAGTAATACGTTTTGTAAAGAAATAATAAAACTTTCATTTTGTCAGTTTTCTTTTTGTTTGAGTTTTTTGTTTTTTTTTCTTCCTAATTTTTTTTTTTTTTTTTGTCTACATATGTAATGCATAGCTGACCAGGGGACACTGATTTTATTTATTTTTTTACGTGTGTGTGTGTGTGTGTGTATATTATTTTTTTTTTTATTTCTGATGATCATATTCTGATTTAATATGTGAGCAAAACTAAGTCCCGTTTTGCTGTTTATGCTGCTGTCAACCTCATTTTCTTCTTGGCCACTCTAGGCGCCTGTGCACTGGATCGTGTGTGTACACGGTATCTCACAAAAGTGAGTACACCCAACAATCTGTTAAAAAAAAAAAAGTGAGTACACCCCTCACATTTTTGTAAATATTTTATTATATCATGTAACAACACTGAAGAAATGACACTTTGCTACAATGAAAAGTAGTGAGTGTACAGCTTGTTTAACGGTGTAAATTTGCTGTCCCCTCAAAATAACTCAACACACAGCCATTAATGTCTAAATCGCTGGCAACAAAAGTGTCAATATTTTGTGTGGCCACCATTATTTTCCAGCACTGCCTTAACCCTTGTGGGCATGGAGTTCACCAGAGCTTCACAGGTTTCCACTGGAGTCCTCTTCCACTCCTCCATGATTGAGATCACGGAGCTGGTGGATGTTGGAGACCTTGCGCTCCTCCACCTTCAGTTTGAGGCTGCCTCACAGATGCTTAATAGGGTTGAGCCGAACACCCCCGGTTCGGTTCGCACCAGAACCTGCAAACGGACCGAAAGTTCGCCCAAACTTTAGAACAACCGTTAAAGTCTATGGGAATCGATCGTTCAAAATCAAAAGTGCTAATTTTAAAGGCTAATATGCAAGTTATTGTCCTAAAAAGGGTTTGGGGACCTGGGTCCTGCCCCAGGGGACATGAATCAATGCAAAAAAAAGTTTTATAAAACGGCCGTTTTTTTCAGGAGCAGTGATTTTAACGATGCTTAAAGTGAAAAAAAAAAAAAAGTGAAATATTCCTTTAAATATCGTACCTGTGGGGTGTCTATGCCTGTAAAGTGGTGCGTATTGCCCGTGCTTGGAATAGTCCCTGCACAAAATTACATTTTTACAGGGATAAAAGTCATTTAAAACTGCTTGCAGCTTTAATGTAATGTGGATCGTGCAGGATTGGGTGAAAATCAGTGAGACAAACGGCATGGGTACCCACCCCCAGTCCATTACCAGGCCCTTTGGGTCTTGTATGGATATTAAGGGGAACCCCGCACCCAAAAAAAAAGGAAAGGCATGGGGCCCCCAGGCCCTATATACTCTGAACAGCAGTATACAGGCGGTGCGTTTTTAAAGTGTAGCTCCAGCCAAAAAATGTATTTTTAAGCTTTTTGGAAAACAAAGGGAAGGTTTATCACCCCTGTAACATTTTTTTGCTGTCTATGCACCTCTTCAGAAGATTTCACCTCACTTTCTGTCCCAATGACAAATGGTTTTTTGAAAATTCGTTTTTTTTTTTTGTGGAACAAGGATTGGTGATTAAGCATCAGTGGAGAAGAGACACGTTTTTCCCCATATTAACTCTTACAGGAGAGAATTTCCCTTCCTAGGGGTAGATTTCATCTCACTTCCTGTTGTCTGCTTCCATTTGCAAGTAGGAGTCGTTTGTAAGTTGGATGTTTTGAAAGTAGGGGCCTGCCCTACATACTCTGCAGAAATTTGGGCCTTAGGTGTTGCCACAACACTGTAAGCCCTGGTGGTGGTGCTGGTGCCACAACACTGTAAGTCCTCACAGTTACTCTTGGTGGGTGCTGGAATGGGCCCTGCTGTGAAATATTATATCAAGAATTGTGATTACACGCACTTGTTAAACAGGGGCAGAAAAATTGGGCCTTTTGGTGGTGGCGTTGCCACAACACTGTAAGCCCTCACAGTTACTCTTGTTGGGTGCAGGAATGAGCCCTGCTGCAAAGTATTGCATCAAAAATTGTAATTACATGCCCCTGTTAAACAGGGGCTGAAAAATTGGGCCTTAGGCACTGGTGCCACAACACTGCAACCCCTCACAGATATTGTAGTTGAGTGCAGCAACGAACCCTCCTGCAAAATATTGCATCAAAATTGTAATTACACGCCCCTGTTAAACAGGGGCTGAAAAATTGGGCCTTAGCCACTGGTGGTGGCTCCCAGAACCAAAAGTGTTTTTACAAGCTATCAGCAGGATCATTGAGGAGGAAGAGGATAGTCACTCAGCATCAGCATAGGCAGTCTTGAAGGAATCTGATATTTCCAAAAAAATGATTAGGTTACATCAGCATCAGGTGCTTGGTAGCTGGTGGTGATCTAAGACTGATTCATTTTTATGAAGGTTAGTCGATCGACTGAGTTGGTGGACAGGCGCACCCTGTGATTGGTTACAAAGCCTCCAGCAGCACTGAATGTGCGTTCCGAAAGAATGCTGGATGCAGGACAGGCCAGTAGCTCAATTGTATACTGTGCAAGCTCTGGCCAGTGATCCATCCTCAAGACCCAGTAACCCAGAGGATTTTCGGTGGGAATGGTGTCCAAGTCTGATCTTGCTCCTAGGTATTCCTGCATCATGTAAAATGGTTGCTGGAACCGATCATACCTTGGGGCTGCAGACTAAAAAATTGTCTAAATGTGTCGGTCAGACGGCCACCTTCTCCACCGTTCGTTTGACTGACCGAAGCCTCAGCAATACGTCCAGGAACAGTAATTTGTAACCTCCCAGTCTCTGGGAACGCATTGCACAGACCTTTCTGCAAGGCCTGAAGATGTTTCATCCTCTGCGACAGCAAGATAAGGTCCGCAACCTTACCCTTGTAACGTGGATCAAGGAGGGTTGCCAGCCAGTAATGATCCCCCTCCTTGATCCGACGAATACGAGGAGCCTTTTGCAAGATTAGGCAGGCCATGCAGCATAGGTTAGCTGAGGCATTCGGTCCGGAGTCCTCTGGGTCACTAAGGATGACATGATCCACAGCCACCTCCTCCCAGGCACATACAAGTCCATGTGTTTGTTTCTTGGGACTGTAAATGATCCCTTAAAGACTGCTGCTGATGCTGAGTGCCAGGCTCCACCTCCATGCTGACACAATCCTCCTCCTCGTCCTCTTCCTGTGTAATCGGCAGGCTAAAAGGAACACTGTCTGGATAAAGGGGGCATTGAGAGGTAAGGAAGTCCTCCTGCCTCTGTTCTGCCTCAAGTGCCCTGTCCATTATTCCAAGCAGTGTGTGCTCCAACAGGTAGACAAGAGGGATAGTGTCACTGATGCATGCACTGTCACTGCTCACCAGCCTTGTGGCCTTGTCAAATGGTGACAGGACAGTGCATGCATCCCTGATTGTGGCCCACTGGCATGGGGGGGGGGGGGAACAAGCTCCCCTGACCCTGTCCTGGTGCCATAGTTGCACAGGTACTCATTGATGGCCCTCTGCTGCGTGTGCAGCCACTGCAGCATGGCCAATGTTGAGTTCCACCTGGTGGGCATATCACAGATTAGGCGGTTCTGGGGTAGGTTAAATTCCTTTTGGAGGTCAGCCAGCCGAGCACTGGCATTATGTGACCGTCAGAAATGCACACAGACGTTCCTTGCCTGCCTCAGGTCATCCTGTAAGCCCGGGTACCTGCCCAAGAACTGCTGCACCACCAAGTTAAGGACGTGAGCCAAACAGGGCACATGGGTCAGTTGTCCCTGTCGGAGGGCGGAGAGGAGGTTGGTCCATTGTCGCAAACCACCATTCCTGGCTTAAGCTGGCATGGCGTCAACAACCTCTGAGCCTGCCCCTGCAGAGCTGACAGAATCTCTGCCCCAGTGTGGCTCCTGTCCCTCAAGCACACCAGCGCAAGCACCGCATGGCATCTTTTTGCCTGCGTACTTGCGTTGCCCCTTGAACGCCTATCGAGCACCGCTGGTTCCGAGGACAAATCGCAGGAAGAGGCCATGGAGGAAGAAGAAAAGGAGGGGGTGGAGGAGAGAGGTGTGTCAGAATCACCAGTAGTAGTATTTTGGAGGCGTGGTGGCGGAACAACCTCCAACACTACTGCATCTTGTCCTGCATCCTTCCCAGCTGCCAGTAGAGTCACCCAATGCACTGTGAAAGATAGGTAACGTCCCTGTCCATGCCTGCTGGACCATGAGTCAGCGGTTATATGCACCTTACCACTGTCCAGCGAGGCCAAGACATTGCCTTCTACATACCGGTAGAGAGCCGGAATCGCCTTCCGTGAGAAAAAGTGGCGTTTGGGAACCTGCCACTGAGGAACCGCACATTCCACAAACTCACGGAAGGGGGCAAAGTCTACCAACTGAAAAGGCAGCAGTTGAAGTGCTAGCAATTTAGCCAAGCTAGCATTCAACCGCTGGGCATGTGGATGGCTGGGAGTGAACTTCTTTCGGCGGTGCAGCAGCTGGGGTAGGGAAATTTGCCTGGTACAATCTGACGTTGGTGTACCGATAGCAGATTGCTCGCAAGTACTTGGCTGTGACACACCTAATTCTACACCTTCATTCCTCTCAGTGCAGGTTTCAGAGAGGACTGAAGGTATAGTGGGGTTGTAGATCCCAGCTGATGAGAAGCAAGCAGAGGTCTGCTTTGTTCTTTGGTGTGGGTCTTTTAGGTACGCTTGCCAACGAACTGCATGGCAGGTCGACATATGTCTGGTCAAGCATGTGGTGCCCAAGCGGCTGATGTTTTGGCCATGCGAGATACGCTTGAGACATATGTTGCAAATAGCAGCGGTGCGACCTGCTGCACTCGTCTCAAAAAAGGCCCACACCAAAGAACTTTTGTAATAACGCGCAGAGACAGCAGCGCCCTGCACATGCAGAGCTGTGCGGTGTGATGCAGTCGTGTGCTGCCCTTAAGCTGGCCCCTGGAGGGCATCCTGCCTTGTTGGAGATGTGCCTCCTCTCTCCTATCAGGCACCCACGTGGAGTCAGTGACCTTATTATCCCCTCCCTCCTCATCACTGGAGCAAACCTGGCAGTATGCTGCAGCTGGGGGAACATGACTGCCAGATTGCTGTCCTTGGGCACCCCCTCTCTCTGGGCTCACATTACTGTCTTACTCTAGCTGGGTACCATCATCAGAGCCTTCAAAACGCTGGGCATCCTCCTGGAGCATGTACCCAACACTGTGGTCAAACAGTTTGGGGGACTCCTCAGAAGGACATGGTGGGGCTGATGGGTGAGAGAGGATGAGGAGGATGAGGACAGCTTGGTCATCCACTCTACCAAGTCTTCGGTATGTTGCTGCTCAACATGGCCAGCTGCCGAAAAAAAGGACAAGCGTGTCCCACGACCACGTGCTGATGAGAATGCACCTTGTCCACGACCAGCACTGTTGCCTCTAGACACAGAGCCTGTTTGCCCTCTTTTATTGGCTTGTGACTGTCTGCCTCTCCTTGTTGGCCTTCCAGACATACTAATGGCCTGCAGGGAGATGTAGCTGCACAAAGCTGGGACGTATATATATATATATATATATATATATATATACATATACATATACATACATACATACATACATACATACATATATATATATATATATATATATATATATATATATATATATACACACACATACTGATTATACTGCAGCTAGCAGAATCAACTGCCTGCCTGTAGTATTATTAGTATGAAAACACACCGGCAATTGTATTCAGATAAAGCTTTAGGTGCACACTGTGCAAAGGACACTAAAATAAAATACTGCAGCGCCCTGACTGTATATTCAGGTAAAGCTTACAGGTGCACACTGTGCAAAGGACACTAAAACAAAATACTGCAGCTCCCTGTCTGTATTTGTATGAGAACGCCAGCAATTGTATTCAGGTAAAGCTTTAGGTGCACACTGTGCAAAGGACACAATACACCAAGTAAAAATAGTGCAGCTCCCTGCCTGTCAGTATATTATGAAGAGAAGAACAGGAAAGGATATATACAACACACCTGGGATGCATATATATCCTCTACACACTGTAAATGAAGCAAACTGACTCACCTGCCTACTCTATCTAACTCAAATTAAATGACACTCTCTCTCTGTCTGTCTCTAACCACTGCAACACACTACACAAGGCTGCCACGCAGGTAGCCTTATATATTGTGTGGCTTGTACTAAACCCCCTGAGACATAATTGGCCAAAGCCATCCGGGCTTTGAGCAATCATGGCTCTCCGTTTTTTCTGCGCTGTGATTGGCCAAAGCATGCGTGTCATAGTGCATGCTTGGCCAATCAGCAGCCAACAATGCACTGCGATGCCGCAGGGAATTATGGGCCGTGACGCACCATTCAAATTTGGCGCGAGCGGCCCATAACGCACCATTCAAATTTGGCGCGAGCGGCCCATAACGTTCGCAATTCGACTAACGGTCGAACAGCCGATGTTCGAGTTGAACATGGGTTTGTCTCGAACATGAAGCTCATCCCTAGTAAGGGCCCTTAAAAGGGCTGAGGTGCAGAGTCTAAGGAACTGCCTTGTCTTCTCCAGAGCTCTTGATGGTAAAGATAGTTTGTGCTGCAGGCAGTTCCCCGGTTGTGGCCCTCTTACTCACACAGGCAGGCAGATACCTAGAAATAAGGGCCAATGGACAAATGAGAATCCCTTGCAGCGCTAAGGTGCTGGGATCTCTAAACAGTAGGGAGTAAAATTCAAGCTGACAGGTGTGTGCCTGGACACACAGACATTGGGGGCTGATACACAAAGACACATAAGACAGCTAGAAATGAATAGCCATGCAAACAGTCACACAGGAATCTATAATGCCCCATACACACGGTCGGATTTTCCGATGACTATTTCCGTCGGATCATTTCCGTCAGAATTTGTCCGAAGCTGGTGTTGTGTACACACGGACAACGTTGTCGGAATTTCCGGTCTTCAAGAACGCCGTGACGTAAGCTGTGTTCCACGAGACTATAAAAGGGAAGTTCAGCACCACGTCCGGCACCCGTTGGGCTCCTTCTGCTGATTCTGTGTTTATCGCGTGTTAGTAGAAGTTTCGTTACATTCGATTCGCGCTTTTCAGACTCAGATCGTTACTGCTCTTCAGTTTGTGCTTGTCGTGCGTATCTGTTTATCGGTGCGTGTAGTCAGTTCACATTTGTTGGTCATTGCGGCCTATATCTTGATATAGGACGCTTTGATTTTCACTGCTTATTGTCTGCTCGTTTCTGGTATTCATTTCGTTCTTTCAGGCCTTGCTGTTTATCGGTGCTTTCTGTTTGTCCGTTCTGACCAGCCGACCGTTTGTGAGCTATGTTTCGTGTACGTACTCGTCGTAAAGTTCGTGCTTTGCAGGGGCTTGGTGTCAGGCTTTTAGCTTTCACCCAAGACCAGTCCATGAACAGGGCGAGGAGGAGTTCATGGACCAAGAATTGGTTGCTTCAGCGTGACCAATTCTCGCACATGCCTTTGCTTCGTAAGATCCGGGAGAATAATCCTGATGATTTCAGGAACTTTCTTAGGATGACGGACCCCGTTTTTCACCGTCTGTTGGCTTTGCTGACCCCTTTTATCAGCAGGCAGGATACCTGGATGAGGCAAGCCATCACTCCGGAGCAGAGACTTGTTGACACATTGAGGTACTTGGCGACAGGGAGAAGCCTTCAGGATCTGAAGTTCTCCACAGGTATCTCTCCCCAGGCTCTGGGAATCATTATTCCAGAGACCTGTTCTGCTATTATCCAGGTCCTGCAGGAGGACTATATTAAGGTAACATTTCTCCTTTACTATTCCCTTCTATGTATGCTCTGTTTGCTAATGTCTTGTATTTTTGACCTCCTTCCCTAATTACCATGATTGCAATATGCTCTAATATGCTGTGCCCCTTTTGTCCTTCATGCATTTTTGCCTTCACTTACCTCCCCAGCATGCTCTTCTGGGCCAATATACACCTAAGGCCTAGTCACTTAAGCAATGTATTTTGTCTGCTCCATAGTATTGGTTTCCCCCAAACACCCCCTAAAATATGCACCTATTTTTTTTTGTGTGTTTTACTTCATGCAGAGTCCCCCCCTTTTTTTTTTTTTTTTGGTGCGCCAAACTCATTAGGAACCCCCCTCCCCCAACTGCTCGGTCAGATGATACCAATCCTCTATCTGCTGGCTTTGCCAAGCTCAATACACACTATATACCTACCTCTTTATAGTGGTCATATTTAGGGATGAATTCAGCAAAGCATGTAGTGCAAGGGGCTGGCTCAATACTTCCAAATGTTTTTTTGGGGTTTTTTTCCTCCTATTATTAGCTTGATAGGTAATTGCAGAATGTCAAAATGTGCTTCCCTTTATGTTTTTTTTTTTTTGGGATTAGGAATCTTCTTTTATCTTTCCGGTGGGCTGCCAATAGTGTTAAGTAAGGAGGGTCTGGCCAAACTATCACACATTATTGAGCCATTCGGCTCTCAATGAAGTGGAGAGGGTTACCTGTCCAATCCCCCCCAAATCACTATTTTTTGTCAATGGCCCATCAGAAGTGGGGGGAGTGATGGGGGGTGAGTAATCTGCTAAGGGGACCTTGTACTTTGGTTTGCAAATACTTTCTTGTTTAAATTTTAGTCTGATCTTGTTCCAAAATGTTTGTGTCTAATCTGCTTGCAATGTTTATGTGCAAACTGACTAATTTTTTTTTCTTGTTTGACTCCACAGTTTCCTTCAACGCCACAGGAATAGCAGACTGTGGCCTCCCACTTTGCCAGCCGTTGGGACTTTCCTAACTACGGAGGTGCAATTGATGGGAAACACGTCCGCATCGTCCCACCCCCCAACTTGGGGTCATACTATTATAATTACAAGGGGTTTAATAGTATAGTGATGTTGGCGGTGGTGTCGGCGACATACGAGTTTTTGTATGTGGACGTGGGGAAGAATGGCCGGATCTCGGATGGTGGTGCCATTGCGCACACGGAGTTCAACTGGCGTCTCCAGAGTGGCAGTCTGTGCTTGCCACCTCCAGAGGAGAATGCGGAAGGACTCCCCTTCGTCTTTGTCGCGGATGAAGCATTTGCGTTGTCAAGCCATCTGATGCGGCCCTTCCCGATAAGGACCCTCACCCCGGACCAGAGGGTCTTTAATTACCGGCTGTCCAGAGCCCGCAGAGTGGTGGAGAACGCCTTTAGGGTCATGGCCAGCCGATTCCGCCTCTTTTTGACACCTATCAACATGACGGAATATAAACTGAACCACATTGTGCTTTCCTGCTGCATATTGCACAATTTCTTAAAGCGACATAGCACCAACTATGTTGTGTCTGTTGGCCCTGATGCAGACATGCCACCAAATGACAACCTCACAGCCCTTCAAGCTGCACGTCCTGGCTTGCCCCCCCTAAATGCCCGCGAAGTCCGCGAGAGGTATATGGAGTACTTTTTGGGTAGGGGGGCCATTGATATGCCAGACGATGTGTGAGAGGCATTTTTTAATAAATTTATTTTGGAACCTGAACTAAGATTTCTTTTCATTTACTGCTTGTGTTTCTTGTAGGTGTGTTCTAGCTTATTTTTTGTTTTCTTTTCAGGCTTTTATCTTCAACAGTGGGAATGCACTTTCTTGGCGAGAGGAGGTTACAGTCTCTTCTTCCTAAAAAGAATCTTCTCATGTTGTGGGTCTGATACATAATATTTTTTCTAGGTAAGGTATGTAGTGCATAACTGACCCCAAAAATACTCCTTTTCATCACCATGACAGAAATGTGTGTATTCCTGAAAATGGCGTGATAGGTGGTTTATTACAAAGCACTGTGGGTGTAATTTCCAAAAGACAAATCCACTATGCACTACAAGTGCACTGCAAAAGTGCACCGGAAACTGCACTTGGAGTGCAAAGTGGAATAGCCTTTAGTAAATAACACCCATTGTCACCAAATTAATTTACTTTTGATGCAAATAATGCTTTTGGGGTTTGAAATAAGGAAGCCACACATTGTTGATATGGTAAAATTTTACTTCAAACACATTCACAAGTGCCTTTCAAAAAGGCTTTTGGAAACTCAAAAGATCTTTGGTCTTTAGAACATTCTTTACTAACTTGGCGCATTTGTGTAAACCAGGCATGTAGCAAAGCAAAACATACTGAACACAGGAACTTATAAAGTTCAACTTTGAAAAGTGAAGACAAGATCAGACATGACTATGTCCAAACTGTGTTTGATCGTGCCTTCATCACATGGGGTGTCACCCCTGGAAAAGCTAAATTTAGAACATGCACACAATTTGGGGATCAAAATGGGCATTTGATGCAAGAACACATGCCTAGAATGTCCAAATGTGCAATCTCCCATCATGGGGATCAATGTACGTGTTTTGGGGGTGCAACCCCTTCACCTCAGCCACTTTAGTAGTTAGTAAAGTGGTTGCATCCACAAAACGTTGTCATTGATCCACCATGATGGAAGCTAGCACATGTTGACACACTGTGTGCATCTTCCAAATTTGGAAAAGTTCTGACGTAAAAATTTTGGGGTTACACACCCACAAATGTGTGATAAGTCGTTTGTGTGGTTTCATATTTTCCCTAAAACATCAATGATGTTCTTCATTTTTTGTTGAACATCATTGATGTTTTTCTTGATATCATCTAGATCTCGATTGCAAACCATCACTGGTAAAATGCGATTCTTCTTCCACAACATCCACATCACCAAAAAAAAAACGGGCTATTTTTAAGATGCAGGCATACATTGATTAGCTTACCTGTAGCTGTGGTCTCCGACACTCACCTGTTGTGGTGACAAGTTCTCCATCTTCTACAATCTCTCCTTCCTCCTCCTCCTCTGCTTCTGGTGTTGGTATTTCCCCTTCTTTGGGAGCTGTGGAGTTCCTGGTGTCCTCAGACGTCCCGAGTCTTCTCTCCCCTATGAGAATGTACAAAAGGAATATTTAGCACACCAATCTATGAGGGCAGAAATAGGAAATATGAAACATTGCTTGGACATGACGTACAATAGTGGTTTGTGGTCAGGTTCAAAGGACAACAACATTAATTTTGACACTTTGTAAAGGTGCAATACTTACTACCTTTTTGGTGCAAGTTTGTCAGATGGAGACACCCCTATAGTATCCACTGGAGCACGTGTGGGACAACATAATAAAAAGGGTGTTTGGGTGTCCCAGCACTAGTGCTCTAGAGTCCAGATGTGTAAACAGCTACTGAGTCACCTCTCCTTTACACTGAAGAAGTTTGCATTTCATTCTTGAAAAAAGCTCTATAGACAACAAACTTCCTTTGACTAAAAACAGTCCTGAAACAATGTAGTTAACTCCAACTTCACCAAACAGCGTATTATAAGTGGCCGAACGATCGAGGTTTAGTACGATCGAATGGAGACACGAACATGAAAGTGGCCATTTTCAAATGTCCAACATTGAAAAACAAAGCACATGGAGCAGTATGCAAGCAAGAAAAAAAAAGATAAACACACGACAACTACTTACTTTTTTGAAGAACTCGCTTGATTTTTCTGTACTGATCGTGCTCCCTCAGTTTCAGGTCTGACCAGCGTTTCCTCAGTTGATCCTTGGATCGTTGTAACCCAAAATTCTTTTGAAGCCTCTTCACAACTTTAGCCATGATCTTGGCCTTTCTGACATTTGGGTTGGGGTAAGGCCCATACTTCCCATCATAGTCGCTCCTCTTCAATATGTCCAACATTTCTCCAAAAGACATATTTGACGCCTTCAATTTTAGCCTCCGGGATCGTGACGTTTCTGCCTCCGGGCTTTCCTCGTCCTCCTCCTCGTTGCTGAAATAGTTAGGGCGCACCTGCTGTGTCCCCGCCATGTGCTCTCCCCACTGCGCCGTAAAGAGAAGGGGTGGGGAATAGACGAGAAAGATCGTCAGGGGCGGGCGGAGTTTCAAGCATGCGCACTGTATATAAAACGTCACACGCGTGTGTCGTACCGACGATCTGTGAGCAGAGGGGAGAGAGAGCTGACGCACGAGACGATCGCTATAACGAAGGTACAATTTGAACTTGGTACATCACTAGCCTAGACTGCTTATACATTGAGGCTTATTTATGGAGAAGATTAGGAGAGTTTAGCCTGACATTATTTAGTGTTTTGTCTGTTGTTGTGTCTTGCAGAGAATATGGATGGCTTCAATGACGTCAGCTTCCTCCCCCTGTTCATTGATAAGTTCAGGGAGATGCCCCTTTTGTGGCAGGCCAAGCACCCACTCTACAGCAACAAACTAAAGAGGCGAGCAGCGATGAAGAAACAGCTGGAATTTGTAACGCCGGTGATCCCCACGGCAACCGTTGAGAAGTTAAGAACCAAAATTGGCAGCCTGAGGAGTACGTATTTCAGGGAGCGCAATAAGGTCCTGAAGTCCCAAGCATCTGAAGCTGCAGCAGATGAGGTATATGTCCCCAGGCTGTGGTACTACGAGAGGCTCCATTTTCTCAAAGACCAGACTGATGTCAGGGAATCACTCTCGACTCTTCCTTCCATGCATTCCACCCCTGATGAGGCTTTCGAGGACCAACCTGGGCCTTCCAGTCAGGAAGATGTGGAGGAGCCCAGCTTGAGCCAGGTATAGTATTTTTCTACACTTTTTTTCGTGGAAAAATGAATGATGTTCACTGAATTTAGGATCAAAAATTGCTTATTTGCTAAAGTGTTTTACATATCAATAGACAGTAGTGTTGGAGACATTTTGGGCAAGAATATATACTGCTGGGCTGAGAATTCTGTGGTTTTCAAATTGTAAACATTTTGCAACAGTCAATAGCTGAAAATTGTGTGTGTTTGATGAACCAATAACTCAAACTATGTCCCTTTTTCATACACAGGAAGACCTCAGCCAGGAGGTGGCTGTGGAATGCGGGAGCCAGGAGGTGGCTGTGGAATGTGGCAGCCAGGAGGAGGCAGGGGTAAGTGGCAGCCAAGAGGTGGGCAGGCCTAGGAGCCTGACTCGATCCCAAGTCCCTTCCCTCCGCCTTCCCTACAAAAGGCCCAGAAAGGGGGGGGAAATGTGGGGGAGTCAGCGCTCCGGCTGATCAGGGAGGCTTCAGTGGCACTACATGCCACCCCAACATATGAAGAGGCCTTTGCCGCCTTGGCTGCCACAAAGCTGAAAGAGATGGAGGCGGGGCAACGCAGCATGTGCGAGGAGGTCATCCTCAAAATACTAAATAAGGGGGTGGCTGGGGAAATGACCCCAACGACACATGTTTGCGAGATGGACCATGCTCCTCCTCCTTCTGCCACACCTTCAGCACCACAGCCACAGCCTGGAAGGAAGCGTGGAAGGAAGACCAGAGTGTGACGACCTGGATTCAGTCTGGTCTGAGAGAAGATGGAGCCTCTCGTATGACCACAGCCTGGGGACATAGATGGCATCTACTGCAGTTTCGGATGTATTGGACTTCAGGACCAGATTGAACTCCCTTAAGATACGTACTCCTCAGGCCACCAATTTTTGAATAGAAAAAATTGATGTCTGCTGTGGGGGTCAAAAGCTTTGCAAATTTCCCCAGTTTCTCCATCGCTGCCTTCCTCTTTAGTTTGTTGCTGACACCTAATAAAGGTATTTTTGATTTCAATAATCCTTGCCTATGTGTTTTACTTTTCTAAAATGACAGTTTATTTGTGAGTAGGCAGGTACATTGCACAAGTCATAAAGTCAAATTAACAAGGGGCACCAACAACAAACAACCTCCTAGTGAATTTAGCCAAACAATACAAATGATAATAATGGTGTTGGGATAAGTTGAGACACACAACCCCCCCCCCCCCCCCCCCCACAAAAAAAAAAGAAATAAAGGAAATCTCGATTAAAAAACAAACCACTATAAATGACAAATCAAAAAATAAATAAATAAACATTCTTAAGATCTGACGAATAAAAAAATTCTAGCCAATAAATCAGGAAAAAGAATAACGAAAGAAGTTTGGGAGAAGTCAGTGTGAATATGAGCAGCTAAAAAACGTCATTCTTCTTGCATTGTAAAGAAAAAGAGAATGCGCTGCATTAACCGGTTCCCGACCGGCGCACGACAATATACGTCGGCAGAATGGCATGGACAGGCAGGAGGGCATATATATAAGTCCCTCTTTAATGCCGTCCGTGCCATCGGGAGCGCGCTGGGAGCGGCACGCTCCCGCGCCGGTCGGGACCCCCGTGAGGCCGGTCGCGGGACACCCGCGATCGTCTCACAGGAAGGCTGAACAGGGAGATGCAGAAATAAACAGCATCTCCCCGTTCTGCCTAGCAACTAGTGATGCCGATATCTGGAGCAGAGATCAGCATTCACTAGCTGACAGCCACGCCCCCCACAGTAATAAACACACCCCTAGGCATACTTAACCCCTACACTGCCCCCTTGTGGTTAACCCCTTCACTGCCAGTGTCATTTATACAGGAATCAATGCATTTAAATAGTATTGATTGCTGTATAAATGACAATGGCCCCAAAAATGTGTAAAAAATGTCTGATGTGTCCGCCATAATGTCGCAGTCACTAATCACCGCCATTACTAATAAAAAAAAATTATTAATAAAAATGCTATAAAACTATCCCCTATCTTGTAAAGGCTATAACTTCTGCGCAAACCAATCAATAATCGCTTATTGCGATTTTTTTTACCAAAAATATGTAGAAGAAAACGTATCGGCCTAAACTGAGGAAAAAAATGTTTTTTTTATATATTTTTGGGGGATATTTATTATAGCAAAAAATAAAAAAGAATGCGTTTTTTTTTTCAAAATTGTCTCTGTTTTTTGTTTATAGCGCAAAAAATAAAAACCGCAGGGGCGATCAAATACCACCAAAAGAAAGCTCTATTTGTGGGGAAAAAAAAGGACGTCAATTTTGTTTGGGAGCCACGTCGCACGACCGTACAATTGTCAGTTAAAGCGACGCAGTGCCGAATCGCAAAAAGGGGCCTGGTCCTTTGGCTGCAAATTGGTCCGGTCTGAAAGTGGTTAAACACATTTTAACATTGCAGCGTGACGAATGTGCTGTGTCGATTAGGAATGGTAGTTTTACCTGACCGAGCGCATCTGTCACAGAATTTCTTCTGAGCATGCGTGGCACTTTGTCCGTCGGACTAGGCTACACACGATCAGAATTTGCGTGATCGGACTTTGTTGTCGGAAAATCAGACGGAAAAAGTCAGATGGAGCCCACACACGGTCGGAATTTTCGACAACATGGTCCGATAGGACATTTTCCGTCGGAAAATCCAACCGTGTGTATGGGGCATAAGAGTAGTGAAGTTGCATGGTGTCACCGAAACAGGAAACTAGCTTAAAAAACACTTGGAGACACAAAGGCAGACTTGCTTGGGACATTATTATTATTCAAAGCCTAAGGCAATCTGCTTCAGCTTGAAAAGGCAGTACTGGCTGGGCATGTAGCTAATTCAATTAACAGGAGGTTTAATCTAGTCTTAAAACAAGTTTTGTGGGACAAGATACAACCACAGACCTTATAAGTTAAAGCATTGGAACTAAATGCCAATACCAATACAATAATCACACACATAGGTTGGACTTGATGTAGAATACCTGCTGATCTTTGGGAATAGAGGAGACAGATCTGTAGAAAATCTGACAATCTGTGACAGGTCTGATTTAAAATCGTAATAATACCCAAGTAATCTTAACACTTAATGTAGTAACACTGACATACATGTAGTAATACATTCATTACTTTTATTTTTTTTAATCATCATAGGTGTTTAAACTAGAGCAGCAATTATTCAATTCGATCTTAATTACTTTTGCATCTTCAAATAATATACAAAAACTATATAAGGCTCAGGTCCCACTATTGCGACTTAAAGTTGTAGCGACTTTGAAAAAGTTCTTGCACTACCTTGATGCGACCTTCGATGCAACACTGATCCAGAGTCTCTGAATCATGTGACTTTGGGGGTCATTATAGTGGAAACGTAGTCTAAGACAGGAGATGCTTAATTATCTAGGGCAGGGGTGTCAAACTCAATTTCATCGTGGGCCGCATCTGTATCTGGAAGATTAGATGTCCAGCACATCCCCTCCTCTTACATTAGATGTCAAGAGACACCCCACCATCAGAAGTTGAGTCCCCTACTCTCCCTTACATCACAGTGCACTCCCTTTCCTTATGCTGCTGCTGGGAAGAAGCTGGATGCATTGCTTGAAAACAGAAAGTAGGGGTCTGGAGGAGGACCAGAGGAGGGCTGAAGCTCTCCTGCAGCTGCAGGAGAGATGCGAGGGCCACATGAAATGGCCTGGAGGCCTGATTCGGCCTGCGGGCCTTGTGTTTGACACCTGTGATCTAGGGCATTGAAACTCATTACATTTCAAAGCTCATACATGTCAGATCATAGCACAACAAAAAAAGTTTAGCACCTTATAATGTAAATAGGAACAAGAAACTACTAAGGGCAGTACAGACTCAGATGACTGCATCAATATTTACATATGAAAATAGAAAAACTTTAGAACAATACTTCCATTGGTGAATTGTCTTTGAAGGCTGTGGTCTCCTGTTCTGAAGACCTTAAATAAATAAACTCAGGGCATAGAACTTATCTGAGCATCAAAATCTTAGTAACAAAACACATTATATTTTCCTCCTAAAAATAAACCACAGGTTAGAGATATTTAGCATTCAGTAAGCACTTTGAACATTTTCTTTCTTAGATGTTTTACCAGTGCACTTTTTCTAATACCAAAAATTGTTTGACGTCAAACTAAATGTTACCACGTGGTTTTTATGTATGGTATACCATTACTATAAAAAAAACTATTATTCACCATTGTTAAAAATGAGCAGCTAAAAAAAAACAAATTTTTTAGTTTAGACAAATATATATATATATATATACCAAATCAGAAACACGTTTTGATAATCATGACTAAAGGTTTGATAAATAAATGGCTATTCGATTTACCCGATCAGGGGGCATAGGTAAGTTTCACAAGGACAAGATGGGGGGCACGGGAGGAGGGGGGGCTGATAAGGAAGATGAAAAAGGTGGTGAAAGTTCAAGAGGGTAGGGGTTGCACAAGATGAGGGGAGGATGAGGGAAATGCACAAGATATGAGGGGGAAGGGAAACTGCATAAGATACCCTTTGATAAAGTCCCATGTGAGTGACGAAGCGCGTCAGTGCGTTTTTTTAAGAAGTATACGATCACCCATGAGGGCAGCAGGGCCGAGGACTTGCAGACAATTTTGTGACCCCAGGGACAGATCTGTATATGTTCAAGTTCATCACCTGTATGCACCAGGGCTACTGCATTCTTAAATGTGAGTGTAATAGTTGCTTGTGTTTTTAAATAAATTTAATTTTACAGTATTACACTATGCTAGTGCCTTCTTTACCTTTATGTTGCCACCATCTATGAGAGACTACACTTGCAGGAGCCCACTGTTGGGAGCTTAAAAGACACTGAATTGAGACCCCAAAGGGGGAAGGTGTTACTAAGCCTAATTGGGGGCCATTTTGGGGGTGAGCGCATAGTGTGACTGGTGGAGGGTCCACTTGGTGTTTTTCACTCATTTGCCTTTATTCACCGCTGGATTGTGTGTGGGCAGTATTTGTTTACAGAAGATATCACTGGATATATGGACTTTATTTGATATTTGCATCTATGTATTGTATTTATTATCTCCACTAGAGGTCACTGGTTGCACATACTATTCACACAAATGTGTTTTATGCAACATTATATGTGCTATATGTTACACTCCCACTAGGGGTCACTATTTTCACTTTGTTTTTTCATTATTAAATTTTTATTAATTTTGTAGGGAGGTAGAACTTCATTTTTATTTTTCATTTCACTTTGGTCTGCTAATAACAGTTGGTGTTAACAGCAACCTCCTTTATTCAATATTTAGCACTTATTACAAATTATTTCAATAGTAGTGCAGAAGTATTTTGTATATTTTTTTATGCACAAGGCAAAGGGAGTGCACAAGGTGAGGGCTAAGGGTGAAGCTGCAAAAGGTGTGGGAAGAGAGAAAGACAAGGTGAGGGGGGGTCAGGGGGTGCACAAGATGAGGAGGAGGATGGGGAATGTGCAAAAGGTAAGGGGGGTAGAGGAGGATAAGGTTGAGGGGTGCACAAGGAGCAAGGAGGAGTATGGAGAAGCTGAACAAGGTAGGGGAATGGGAAAGTGCACAAGGTGAAGGTGAGAATGACAAGGTGTGGGGATATCAGGGGGTGCCCAAGATGAGGGGAAGGGTGGGGAAGCTACACAAGGAGAAGGGGGGTGGAGAAACTGCAGGAGGGTAAAAGCTGTAGGCGGGAGGGGAGGGAAGTGCTGCAGTGGTGGCAGTGGATCTTGCATAATGTCAGCAAGGTGAGACCCATCGATAACTGCTGTATGATCACATGGTGCTCCCTTGACCCACCCACCCTCAGCGCTGCCAGCTCTTTACTACGCTTCAGTTTGTGAATGAACAGGAAGCCAATCAGCACAGAGCACTTCCAATTCATTCACAACTAAAACTGCAGAGGAAGGAACTGGGGAAGCTCTGTCCTCAATCCCTTTCTCTGTCTCAAAAATTAGACATTAGGGGTCTCTGATATTTTACGAAAGACCCCCAACAGGGCTGCTAAAAAAATACATATACCCATTGTTGTGAATTGATGAAGAAATAATACATTTTATAGTCTACTGACAGAGATGTTAAAATTCAAGTAGGCCTCAAAACAGATGAACTAAAAGGACTTTGTAACTCAGATATTTTCCAAGTTTTTGGCGGATTAGCCAATTTTTAAGACCAAAGAATATTATATGTTGTTTTAAAGGGGAGGTCCACCCTAAAAAAAAATGCATAAAAAAGGCTCCAAAAAAATTAACAACACAGCGCGCCCCATTCACAAAGCGCCACGTGACTCGCGCATGGGCAGTAGTAAACGGTCGTAGTAGTTTCTGCCCATGTCTCACGATGTCTCTGCAGACTGCCCATGTCTCATGTGGATGGAGACAGCCATAAACCTGTTTAGGTATATGACAAGACTCTGGCGGGAGACATCGTTTACATCCCACCCTCACAGAAACTACAGGTACATCTGACAGACCAACACTAAGGCCTAATTCACACCTATGCATTTTTAGTGCTTTTTGTATTTTGCAGATTTGCACTCCAGAATGTGATCCATAGAAAAACATGTTAAATAGACTGTAGTGCAAATCTGCAAAATGCAAAAAGCACAAAAAATGCACAGGTGTGAATCAGGCCTAAAAGAGAAAAATTTCTCGCTATACCTCATAGAGCACTGCGATGGGGACTGGGGGACTGGTCTAGAGCCAAGAAGAACTAATTACTCATCACATGATATATCTCTCAACTAGCCATTCCTCTCCTTGTTGATCATGTTGGTCTACCTGTTTGTACAGACTCTGTTCCTGTTTTCAAGGCTCTGATGAAGAGGTTATCCTCGAAATGCGTCGGCCTATTTTTAAGTACTTGCCCTTGCATGGGCATGACCAACTTTTAACCTTTTAAGTGCATATTTTGTAACCTAACTTTTACGAAAATTAGTATATATATATATATATATATATATATATATATATATATATGTTTTATATATATATATGTACCGTATGTATTTTATTGTACATGAATAAACTGTATGACTTTGATGCAAGCGGTTGATCACGCGCCTTCCATCCACCCTTCCCGCATAGTGTCCATCAGTGCAGCCTATCAGTATCCATTAGTGCCCACCAGTGCAGCCTGGCAGTGCAACCTCATCAGTACCCACCAGTGCAGCCCATCAGTGCCAATCAGTGGAGCCTATCAGTGTCCATCAGTGCCACCTCATTAGTGTCCACCAGTTCATCCTGTCAGTGCCACCTCATCAGTGCCCACCAGTGCAGCCCATCAGTGCCCACCAGTGCAGCCCATCAGTGCCCACCAGTGGAGCCTATCAGTGTCCATCAGTGCCACCTCATTAGTGTCCACCAGTTCATCCTGTCAGTGCCACCTCATCAGTGCCCACCAGTGCAGCCCATCAGTGCCCACCAGTACCACCTAATTAGTGCCCACCAGTGGAGCCTATCAGTGTCCATCAGTGCCACCTCATTAGTGTCCACCAGTTCATCCTGTCAGTGGCAGCCCATCAGTGCCCACCAGTGCAGCCCATCAGTGCCCACCAGTGGAGCCTATCAGTGTCCATCAGTGCCATCTCATTAGTGTCCACCAGTTCATCCTGTCAGTGCCACCTCATCAGTGCCCACCAGTGCAGCCCATCAGTGCCCACCAGTACCACCTAATTAGTGCCCACCAGTGGAGCCTATCAGTGTCCATCAGTGCCACCTCATTAGTGTCCACCAGTTCATCCTGTCAGTGGCAGCCCATCAGTGCCCACCAGTGCAGCCCATCAGTGCCCACCAGTGGAGCCTATCAGTGTCCATCAGTGCCATCTCATTAGTGTCCACCGGTTCATCCTGTCAGTGCCACCTCATCAGTGCCCACCTGTGCAGCCCATCAGTGCCCACCAGTACCACCTCATTAGTGCCCACCAGTGCCTATCAGTGTCCATCAGTGCCACCTCAGTGCCACCTCATCAGTGCCCACAGTGCAGCCCATCAGTGCCCAACAGTACCATCTCATTAGTGCCCACCAGTGGAGCCTATTAGTGTCCATCAGTGCCACCTCATTATTGTCTACCAGTTCAGCATGTCAGTGCCACCTCATTAGTGCCCACCAGGGCAGCCCACCAGTGCAAACCAGTGCATCCCATCAGTGCAGCCCAGTGCCAACCAGTGCATCTCATCAGTACCCATCAGTCCCACCTTATCAGTGTCCACCAGTGCAGCCCATCAGTCCCACCTCAGTGCCCACCAGTGCAGCCCATCAGTGCCACCTCATCAGTGTCCACCAGTTCATCCCATCATTGCCCACCAGTGCATCCCATCAGTACAAACCAGCGCATCCCATCAGTGCCAACCAGTGCATCACATCAGTACCAACCAGTGCATCCCATCAGTGCCCACCAGTGCACCACATCAGTGCCCACCAGTGCACCCCATCAGTGCCATCAGTGCCCACCAGTGCATCACATCAGTGCCAACCAGTGCTTTACATCAGTCCCACCTCATCAGTGCCCACCAGTACAGCTCATCAGTGCCCACCAGTACAGCTCATCAGTGCCCACCAGTACAGCCTAATAATGTCATTCACTGCCATCTCATCAGTGCCCACCAGCGGAGTGCTTCCAGCTCCGTTCCGTCCCTTCGACTGGCCAAAGACAGCTCCATATGTCCCCTGACCGTGATATCAGCCATTTAGAATAGATGGTTGTTATGCCTGCGTTTATCTATTAAGTTCTTGTGGTAAAACCAAGGAAACCTAGACTTCTGAAGTGTATTAATGCTTTACTAAACAGGGAAAAAATCTGCACATACAAACTGTAGGATGAACAATACAATACATCACAACTTATAGCTTCACATATAAGCATGTATAATATGTACACATTAGGTAAACTAAACAATTACTCAACTTAGGGGTTAAGATGTCCTTCATAGTTCCTTGTTCAAAGTCCAACTCACAAACGCGTCTCCAACGTTATCCAGTTCCTCAAAGCCATCTTGTCCTTTGTCCTTCCAAAACACCACTGTCTCTCTGTCCCAAAACACATGTCCCTTCCAAACCCTCTCCATGCCCCTCCCACCCACTTCCTGCAAACACCAACTTCTTCAAAACCTGGCTATCTGGTTTATTTACATATCAATGGAGGGGGAAGAGGCCTTTGTAGACATATGCTGTTACTAAATCTAATTGCAATAAAGTCACTATACAAATGCCCATAGCAACACATACCACCTCTTGACTTTATAGGATAATATAGGAAACTTCTTAAAGCCTTTTGTCCAGGAAAGGGCAAAATAAACCCCCCGTATAAATGGGAGGAACAAATTCCCTTTCAACCCCCATCTTGTGGGCGGTCAGATGATTGGTTTGTCCCTGGAACGCTACAACATTACTTTTGAGCAGGGTTAACAATGTCTTTTGGCAGTTTGTAAAGAAAGTCCCAGATGAAAAGTCTCTTTTCTTCTTGGTCATAAGGAAAATGCTCAGATGGAAGTCCACTCCAATTCAGCCACCTTTCCTCAGGCTCTCTTCTGGTCTGTCTCCTCCCATCCAGTATGGTCATCTGCTCTGCCTGCTCCACCTCTCGATGCTCAATACCTGAAAAGAGTAAAAGACAAAGCAGATTATATGTTCCTTCCAACTGTGCCAAAAAACATAGCTCACTGCTCACATTTCTCTATCTGCCCATTTCTAACTGCAAAACTATTGTAGGGTGCCCACTGTTGCCTTGAAACACTTTCACGGAAAGGCATTGATTTCCAACGTAACGAATAAACTTGCATGTCTCTCCGTGCTGTCCTGGGAAGCACACGGGCCTGCTGTTGTTCAGTCTTCACAGCATGGCACATTTTTGCAAAATGGCCCATTTTATGGCAACAGAAACACTTAATGTGACTGAATCTACCATTCCCAACCATTTGCTTCCACTTCTTAAACAATGCTGGTGTAGGAATCCCATCTATTTCCTCTCTAGGGACCCCCACCTTAAGTAAATCAATCCACATGTGTCTCCTGGAGATCATAGGCCTTGCCTTCCTTGTATCTGACTCAACTCGGTCATTTGAGCTGATCAAATCCTCTGCTTCCTGGTTATGAGAAGTTACAGTGGCACATGTCCTACTTCTGCTTTCAGGCTTTGGGCCTTTGTCCTTTGTTAGGGCATCATTAGACTTGGTCATGAGCGCTGCACACCGCTCACTCAAATCTTCAGCTCGGCCTACAGGGGTTTGAACACACTTCAAAGCCACTGCAGGTTTAACTTTGATTACCCTCCTTTCTAAATCTTTTTCCTTGCTTGCAGTTTCTTCCAAACATTTGGATGCCACTGCAAGCTGCTCCTTCAGTAAATCTCTTTCTAATTCCGCCTTTTCCCTCTTTTCAGATTCAATATGTAGAGCATGCAGGAAGTGCAAACCAAACACAGCAACTGCCCGCATCTCTCCCTTACTGAACCCAAAACTTTTGAGACTAAAATCTGAGGAAAGATCACAGTCTCCATCCCCCCAATATCTGTTCAAAGGAGACGCATATCTAGCTAGCTCCTTTGCAACAGGCATCCACTGACTATTTCTGGCCCAGATAGGAAGGGTGCACGCCTTCAAGTCCTCCTGGACACCAGAAATCTTTGCAGCCTTACTCCTCCTAAACAGTGTACGCAGCATTTTTCCCCAGCACAAGCAACAAAACACACAATATAAAACAGGTCTGCTTCAGTTGAAATTTTAGCACAAATAACGGCTGAGCCCCCAAATGTAATGCCTTGCGTCTATCTAGCAAGTTCTTGTGGTAAAACCAAGGAAGCTTAGACTTCTGAAGTGTATCAATGCTTTACTAAACAGGGAAACATCTGCACATACAAACTGTAGGATGAACAATACAATACATCACAACTTATAGCTTCACATATAAGCATGTATAATATGTACACATTAGGTAAACTAAACAATTACTCAACTTAGGGGTTAAGATGTCCTTCATAGTTCCTTGTTCAAAGTCCAACTCACAAACGCGTCTCCAACGTTATCCAGTTCCTCAAAGCCATCTTGTCCTTTGTCCTTCCAAAACACCACTGTCTCTCTGTCCCAAAACACATGTCCCTTCCAAACCCTCTCCATGCCCCTCCCACCCACTTCCTGCAAACACCAACTTCTTCAAAACCTGGCTATCTGGTTTATTTACATATCAATGGAGGGGGAAGAGGCCTTTGTAGACATATGCTGTTACTAAATCTAATTGCAATAAAGTCACTATACAAATGCCCATAGCAACACAATGGTGGGCGGCCGGGGGGTTTCCACCCAGCACTCCCCTGCCTCAGATCCCTCACAATCGGCCTTTTTTACATAATAATTGGCTGATGCCGATCTCTTTAAAAAGGGAATATATCGGTAGATAGATAATCAGTTTATGTGATAATGATTAATGTGTATAGCATGTGGTTCTTCTTTTTAAGGGCTTTGTTTTCCCATTTTTATTAAAAGAAAGTTTAACAAACAAAGATAGGTTTCCCTCGCAGGGGTTTCAGCATTCCTTTTCATCAACTAGGGGTTTTACTGATGGTCCAGTGCACTTTCACAGTAGGAAGTTATAAGTGTGTTGCATAATTGGAGCTGCTGTTACCCACTACTTTATGTTACTTTATCATTTGCTAATTCATTTGGAATACAAATACTGCAGTATAATATGGCTAGCTGAAGAAAGAAGACTATGCTATTCACTGTAAGGCCTTGTGTTTCCGTTACATGCAAAGGACTGCATTACATTACAGGGGGAGCTCTTGAGCAATTATATTGTGTTGTATTGTTTTACTAGCGCTGCATAGTGTGCTGTGGGTTTAGTGTGTCTGCACAGGCGTGCTGGAAGTAGGAAAGTGCTCAGTGTCAAGGTATTACCACCCTGAGCATCAGTCCCACTTGGAGACGCGTCTGCACGCACCATTTATTCAGTGTGTGTTAGAGTGAACATTTGATAATATCTTTATTGCAACTGTTTGTTTTGTTTAGGTGAATTTGAGAGTTTTTTCTCCATTTAACTAAATCTCTTTTTAGTAAACTAATTACATCAATTACAATTGTGTGTGTGACCTTTTACTGAAAGCATGGAACCCAAGGTGTCAGAGGTAAGGGTAGCCCTGAGTAACAGGGATAGCCAATGGGAAATAGAACCAACCAGCAGCCCCCACGGGGTACCACTACATACATATGCAAATATATAATAAAGGTTACTCAGTCAAAAAATGAATGTGCAAATAAATAAATCCAAGCTTTATGGAAGGTTCCAACTCTAGCAACTGTAATAAAGTGCTCGCAGTGCAAAGAAAAAAAAATAGTCAATCAACATGTTTCAGTGCAAATGTGAAAGCAGTTTACCAACAGCAAAAATCTCACACACACAGCAGATCTGATATGCGAGCTCTGAAACGCGATGGGCAGAGCTGATCTTGTGTAAGCAGAATACTGTGTAATACACTGCTGTTTACATGCTGCTTAAATTGTAAGGTCAATATCCCATTATTAAATCTTACGGGAGTTTACTGCACTATGAGGCTTCTCCCATCTTTTATATTTTAACCGTTACATACAACTGTCAGTGATATGTGGAATTGGAGCTTCAGGTCTATGATCTTCATAAGGTAGATGGTGTCCTGAGCTGGCTGGCAGAGTTACTTACCTTTATGTACACAAGAGCATATCACATTTCCTTTGCTGTTGGTAAGCTGCTTGCATGAGAGTTGCACATCTCTCATGCAACTCTCTGTTGAGAGTGCTACCCAACACAGTGGTGTAGTGGGTAGCACTCTCGCCTAGCAGTAAAAAGGGGCGCTGGTTTGAATCCCAACTACGACACTACCTGCCCGGAGTTTGCATGTTCTCCCTGTGCCAGCGTGGGTTTCCTCCGGGTACTCCGGTTTCCTCCCACACTCCAAAGACATGCTGGTAGGTTATATGGCTTCTGTCCAAAATTGGCCCTAGTATATGAATGTGAGTTAGAAACCTTGGATTGTGGGCACCTTGAGGGTAGGGACCAATGTGGGTGTGCGATATATGTGTGGAGCGCTGCGTAAATTGACGGCGCTATATGGGTACCTTAAATAAATAGGGATAATTGTAGACACACACCCACACTCACTCAGGTTGAACTGGATGGACTGGTGTCTTTATTCAACCTTACTAACTATGTAACTATCTGCACTGGGGCCACTTTGATTGCCATTTTTTGTACGGTAAGCACTTTATCACTACTGCTAGAGTTGGGACCTTCCATAAAATTTGAATTTAGGCCTGGTTCACACCTATGCATTTTTTAGTGCGTTTTCAGTTTTACAGAAACACACTACAGTCCATTTAACATGGTTTCCTATGGGACCCATTCACATCTGTGCTTTTTATGGAAAAGGTCAGGGACTGTTTTTTTTGTTTTTGGTTCCTTAGACTTCAATAGATCAAAAATATGTATTGAAAAACTCAGAATGCACCTGGAATATGCAAACCGCAACCTGAATAGGTGTTAACCAGACCTTATTTGCACATTCATTTTTAGACTGCGTTACATTTATTATATATTTGCACGTAATATATACTCTTTCGGATTGGATTATATGTTTTGGACACAATTTTTTTTTTTTTTTTTCATTTTTTTTTTTTTTTTTTTGCACATGAATTTCTGATTATGAAATTTTGTGGTATATGGATTATTGTATATTAGTTTGCACATATATGTATTGATTTTCAGTTTATACGCATGTGAGCCTGATTATTTTAAAAGAATAAGTGCACCTGTTTCATTTTGTTAATTTATTAGTCTAGTATTCAGACTAGGTTGGTGTAAATCTAAGCATGAGATTTATTCTGTTATTTTTTTTTTTTATAACATTCCATATCTCAGTATGTAAAAAGACTAGTTTTTTTTTTTTTTGCAAATGTTCCACTTGACATTAATATGATATATCTATGTAAAAAAAAAAAAAAAAAAAAAAAGTAGGGAGACAACATACAAATGCACCATCACAATATGGATTCATTTTTCCTTAAAGGGGTTTCACCATTAAGGTGAAAAACCTTCTGTAGTGCAGCAGCCCCCTAGACCCCCCCCCCCCCCTTTTACTTACCTGAACCCGATCTTTCCAGCGACGGGAATGAGCACAGCAGCTCCTGCCGTTGTCTTGGGTCCTCATTGGATAGATTGATAGCAGTTCCTGCTGCTGTCAATCAAATCCAATGACGCGGAAGCCGGGGGCATGACCGAGATCTGCAGTCTGTCAATGGACACAGCAGCAGGACTCGGGAGCATGCCCACACGAGTGCCCCCATGTGTTTAGCCTAAACCAAAATGATTTTGTGAAACCAGGTAAAAAAAAACTTAGTTGAATAAAAATTTAAAAATAAATTAGTCAATATAAATGTTGAGCAAACAGAATATATAATCCCAATTGAAAGTCCACAGTGGTTAGTTCTAAAAAACTTCCAAACGAGATAACACCAGTGATATCCACAATGGAGTGCACCACCACCTTATGAAATTTCTGCTTACCAGAAAGTAAGCCAAATGCGCAGTTGGCTTAAACTCAGCCTGGGCCTTTTATTTGCAAATGGATACGGCAAAAGTGAGGTTTTTGAAGACTTGCAGTCATAGGCAAACTTTGGCTCCACACACGTATTTAACCCAGAAAAAAATGTGTAACAGCGTAATATTGTCACAAAAATAAAAAAATAATAAAAAAACACATAATTGCACTTACAATGTGATTTAAGCTTTTATGCAGAAAATAAATAAAAACACCCAGTGATTCAAACGAATAACTTTGACAGATCCAAGTGTCCCAACACCACATAGAGGGCCTCCTTACCAGATGACAAGACCACAAATGCAATTAATCTCTAAGGCCCCTTTCACACGGGACGGATCCGTATTGATCTGCCCCGTGAAGATCCGCTGCTCAGCGGGGATCGCTCAGCTGATCTCCGCTGAGCCGGCGGATGACAGGGTGGTCCCTGCACGCTGTGCATGGACTGCCCTGTCAGATCTCCGCTCTCCCCTATGGGGGATCGGATGAACACGGACCGTCTGTCCGTGTTCATCCGATCCGCTCTGCAGACGGCTAGAAAAATAGGGTTTTCCTCCGTCTGCAGAATCGGACAATAGCGGAGGCGGACGATATTGGGTGTCAGCGGATGCTCATCCGCTGACACCCGCTATCCCATAGGGCAACATGTATGTCCGTTTTTCATCCAAAAATGGATGGATGAAAAACGGACATACGGTCCTCTAGTGTGAAAGGGGCCTTAGATGGGTAAATCCTCAGCTGGATACGCAGGGGGAATCAGATATTAATTGGTCCAAATTCACAGCAGACAGATATCCGTGTCATTAGTTTCACTAGACCAGTGGTTGGGAACCAACTTACTTTCTGGTAAGCAGAAATTTCATATGGTGGTGGTGCACTCCATTGTGAATATCACTGGTGTTATCTCGTTTGGAAGTTTTTCCATTTGGAAGTTTTTTTAGAACTAACCACTGTGGTCTTTCAATTGGGATTATTTATTCTGTTTGCTCAACATTTATATTGACTAATTTATTTTTTCATTTTTATTCAACTAAGTTTTTTACCTGGTTTCACAAAATCATTTTGGTTTAGGCTAAACACATAGGTTTCACTAATTAAGCGCAGCTTCCCCCCCCCCCCCCTCTCTACATACAGCTAATTGATTTTGTCTCAGCAGTCTATCATCATAGATGCTAAGCACATTACCTGGAACATAGATAACTGCTAGAGGGAGAATGTACAATACAAGTCTTTATATGAAAAATAATCAGCAAAATATTGGAAAGAAAGCAAAAAAAAATGTGAAAGTATATATTGTAAGCTCTAATGAGCATGGCCTTCTAATTCTTCCTGTATTGAATTGTATTGTAATTGTACTGTCTGCCCTACTGTTGTAAAGCGCTGTGCAAACTGCCAGCGCTATATAAATCCTGTTTTATAATAATAATTTTAATAATAATATACAAAATTGTATCAGGTTAACAATAAGATAATTACTCAAAATGATTCTGTCTCACTAAAAATACACTAAAGTTTTTCCCTAGCTGTCAGCAATTACACAAAAAAAAGTGTATTTATTTCTCTATAATTGGGTGGAATGGTAGCGTTGTTTGCCAAAACAGTGTTAGACTATTTCCATTTGGATGATCTGACTTCATCTCATTAAGCAGTTCCAGATCTTTTTCATCCAACAGCCATCCAAACATGTCCAATTGTTTCAGGCTATGGAGTTTAGATACACATCGAATTAAGGCAATCAGAGTTACAGGTACTGTTTTAAATTGGACTGGAATGGGTCTGGAAATGCCAAAATGTTGTAATTTTGGCACATTATCTATAATATTAAAGAAGTCTGTCCATCCAGACTGAGTGATGTCCTGGTTATGGTTCAGATCCAAAGCTTGCAAATTTCTTACATAGCCATCTGCACAGACTTTGCCTGTAAAGAAAGTAATATTATTATAATAGTATTAAAAAGGAATAAGACAAAAATAAGAAAAGTGAATACAATACACAAAGCAACATGTTTCAAGGCATACATTTAATAGTGCTGGTTTCAATATCTTAGTCACATAAGGTTCAGTCTTTTCTACAATCAATTTTACTTATTGTTTTAGCAAGTATACTCAATATATTTAAAGTGATATTAAAGAGGAGGTCCACCTGAATTTTTTTTTTAAAAAGTCAGCAGCTACAAATACTGCAGCTGCTGACTTTGAATAAATAGACACTCACCTGTTCCAGGTTCCAGCGATGTCGCCAGAAGATGGCAAGCGATCGCTCGTCTCTCGGCTGCCCCCGCCACCATCCTCTGTCAGGGAATCAGGAAGTGAAGCTTGCGGCTTCACTGCCCGGTTCCCTACTGCGCATGCGCGAGTCACGCTGCGCGTCTTTATTGGTCCCCGTCGTGTCCGGGGAACTGTGTGTTTCCCAAGACACAACCAGCATCTTCGGATAGGGGCGGGCATCCTCGGATTGGGGCGGGGCATTGGTCCGGAAGTGGGTGCAGATACCTGGATTATACAGGTATCTTCACCCCCCTCCCCCCTGAAAGGTGCCAATTGTGGCACCGGAGGGGGGGAGGAATCCGATAAGTGGAAGTTCCACTTTAGGGTGGAGCTCCGCTTTAACCACTTCAATACAGGGCATTTATACACCCTTCCTTCCCAGACCAATTTTTAGCTTTCAGTGCTCTCACACTTTGAATGCCAATTACTCAGTCATGCAACACTGTACCCAAACAAAATGTTTGTTCAAAATCATTTTTTTTCATACAAATAGAGCTTTCTTTTGGTGGTATTTAATCACCACAGTTTATTTTTTTTGCGTCATAAGTGAAAAAAGAGCGAAAATTTTGAAAAAACAACACTTTTTTTTTGTTTCTATGATAAAATTTTGCAAATAAGTAATTTTTGTTCGTAAATTTGGGCCAAAATTTATGCTGCTACATCTCTTTGGTAAAAATAACCCAAATTAGTGGATATTATTTAGTCTCCTTGAAAGCTATAGAGTCTACAAGCTATGATGCAAATCATTGAAAATTGATCACATCTGATCACACCTGATGCACTGACAGCCTCATCTCATTTCTTGAGGCTCTGAAATGTCAGGAAAGTACAAATACCCCCCAAATGACCCCTTTTTTGAAAAGTAGACAGTCCAAGGTATTTAGTAAGGGGCATGGTGAGTTTTTTGAAGTTGTAATTTTTTCCCACAATTCTTGGGAAAAGAAGAATGTTTTTTTTTTTTTTTTTTTACAAAAAACACACAGCATATGCATACTTCCAATTACACCCCAAAATACATTCTGCAACTCCTCCAGAGTATGGCGATACCACATGTGTGGGACTTTTACACAGCCTGGCCACACAGAGAGGTCCAACATGCAGGGATCGCCATCAGGGGTTCTAGGAGCATAAATTACACCGCTAATTTCCTAACAACCTATTACATTTGTGAAGGCCCTGGAGCACCAGGACAATGGAATTACCCACAAAATGACCCCATTTTGGAAAACAAACACCCCAAAGTATATTCTATGAAGCATTATGAGTCTTTTGAACGGTTCATATTTTTACACTAGTCTTCAGAAAACGTGGAAAGAAAATGAAAATCTTTTTTTTTTTTTTACACACATTTGTCCACATAGCATGTATATAGCAAAAATGACACCCCAAAACACATTCTGCTACTCCTCCTGAGTATGGCGATACCACAGGTGAAAGGTACTCCGATGGGCTGGTGACAGGTACTTGGGTACTCAGATGGACTTGACAGGTATTCGGTTACTCGGATACTCAGATGGACTGTGACAGGTACTCAGGTATTCGGGTACTCAGATGGGCTGTGACAGGTACTCGGATGGACTGTGACATGTACTCAGGTACTCAGATGGGCTAGGACAGGTATTTCGGGTACTCAGATGGGCTTTGACAGGTACTCAGGTACTAGAATATTCAGATGGACTGTGACAGGTACTCAGGTACCCGGGTACTCAGATGGGCTGTGACAGGTACTCGGATGGACTGTGACATTTACTCAGGTACTCAGATGGGCTTGACAGGTACTCGGGTACTCAGATGGGCTGTGACAGGTACTCAGGTACTCGGATATTCAGATGGACTGTGACAGGTACTCAGGTACCCGGGTACTCAGATGGGCTGTGACAGGTACTCGGATGGACTGTGACATGTACTCAGGTACTCAGATGGGCTGTGACAGGTACTCGGGTACTCAGATGGGCTGTGACAGAAACTCAGATGGGCTGTGACAGGTACTCAGATGGGCTGTGACAGGTACTCAGGTACTCGGATACTCAGATGGACTGTGACAGGTACTCAGGTACTCGGGTACTCAGATGGGCTGTGACAGGTACTCAGGTACTCGGATACTCTGATGGACTATGACAGGTACTCAGGTACTCGGATACTCAGATGGGCTGTGACAGGTACTCAGGTACTCGGATACTCAGATGGACTGTGACAGGTACTCAGGTAGTCGGGTACTCAGATGGGCTGTGACAGGTACTCAGGTACTCGGATACTCAGATGGACTGTGACAGGTACTCAGGTACGCGGATACTCAGATGGACTGTGACAGGTACTCAGGTACGCGGATACTCATATGGACTGTGACAGGTACTCGGATACTCAGATGGACTGTGACAGGTACTCAGGTACACGGATACTTGGACTGTGACAGGTACTCAGGAACTGGGGTACACAGATGGGCTGAGACAGGTACTTGGGTACTCAGATGGGCTGTGACAGGTATTCGGGTACTCAGATGGGCTGGGACGGGTGATGGTGGCTGGTGACAGGTACTTTGATGGCTGGTGACAGCACTCGTATGTCACAGACCTGGATCTGTGTGTGCAAAGTCCCGATCCCCTACACCGGCTCGTGTGATAGTCTTCTAGATGGAACACTGATTGAATCAGTGTTCCGCCTATCACACGAGCTGGTCTAGCTAGGGGGGCGGGACCTTGTACACAGACCCAGCTCCGTGACATACGAGCGCCAGAGGACAGAGGGAGGGGAGCACTGTGTGTTATCCAGAAAATGGTGAGGCTGACATTAGTGGGCACAGAGGCTGCAATTAGTGGGCACAGAGAGGCTAAAATTGGTGGGCACAGTGAGGCTACAATTGGTGGGCACAGCGAGGCTGCATTCGTGGGCACAGTGAGGCTGCATTGGTCTGCACAGTGAGGCTGCATTGGTGGGCAGAGAGAGGCTGCAATTGATTGGACACAGAGGCTGCATTGGGCACAGAGAGGCTGCATGGGCACAGAGGCTGCAATTGGTGGGCACAGTGAGGCTGCATTGGTGGGCACAGTGAGGCTGCATTGGTGGGCACAGCGAGGCGGCATTGGTGGGCACAGCAAGGCTGCATTGGTGGGCACAGCAAGGCTGCATTGGTGGGCACAGCAAGGCTGCATTGGTGGGCACAGCAAGGCTGCATTGGTGGGCACAGAGAGGCTGCAATGAAGTGACACTGCATTGGTAGGCACCGCAAAGCTGCATTGGTGGGCACAGAGAGGCTGCATTGGTGCACAGGCTGCATTGGTGGGCACAATGAGGCTGCAATGATGGGCACAGTGAGGCTGCATTGGTGGGCACAGGGGGGCTGCATTGGTGGGCACAGGGGGGCTGCATTCATGGGCACCATAAAACTGCATTTGATGGGTACAGTGAAGCTGCAATGATGGGCACGATGAAGCTGCATTGATGGGCACGGCAAGGCTGCATTGATGGGCACGGCGAGGCTGCACTGATGGGCACAGTGAGAGTGCATTGATAGGCACAGTGAGGCTGCAATGATGGGCACCATAAAGCTGCATTTGATGGGCACAGTGAGGCTGAAATGGGGCACAGTGAGGCTGAAATGATGGGCACAGTGAGGCTGCAATGATGGGCACAATGAGGCTGTAATGATGGGCACAGTGAGGCTCCATTTGATGGGCACTGATGAGGCTGCATTGATCTCTTGTATCATGTCTGCAGTCTCTGGCCATCTTTAGTATGATGTCCTCAGTCTCTAACAATCTCCTGTACTATGCCCGCAGCCTCCGACACCTCTTGTATCATGTCTGCTGCCTCTGACATCTACTGTATCATGCCTGCAGCCTCTGACCATCTCCTGTACCATGCCTGGAGCCTCTGACACCTCCTGTATCATGTCTGCAGCCTCTGACACCTCCTGTATCATGTCTGCAGCCTCTGACATCTACTGTATCATGCCTGCAGCCTCTGACATCTACTGTATCATGCCTGCAGCCTCTGACCATCTCTTGTATCATGTCCTCAGTCTCTAGCCATCTCTTGTATCATGTTCTCAGTCTCTAGCCATCTCTTGTACTCTGTCCTCAGTCTCTAGCCATCACTTGTATCATGTCCTCAGTCTCTAACCATCTCTTGTACCATGTCCGCAACCTCTGACCATAGCTTGTCTTATATCATGTCTGCAGTCTCTGAGGGGGAGTCTGGAGAGGAGTTAAGAGTGGGAGTGCCGCCAGGATGGGGGTCATTGGAGAAGTCAGATGTGTGTGGACTGTGGAGAGGATACTATAGGATAAAACCCAGAGCCATCAACCTGGAGCCGTCTAACTGAGTCCTGCACAGTGCACCTGAGAGGAGGTCAGTGACAGTCCCGCCAGGCAAGTCTGAGGGGGGTCACTGATGTAAGGGGGGAGTGAATACAATACAATAATATAAGGGGGCATTGATATAAAGGTTTCCCCCTTATATCAGTAAACCAGTATGGAAACCAGAGTCCCCCTTGATGATGGACCAATTTTACCACTTTTAACTGGAATTTGCTTATATATATATATATATATATATATATATATATATATATATATATACACAGTGGTGTGAAAAAGTGTTTGCCCCCTTCCTCATTTCCTGTTCCTTTGCAAGTTTGTCACACTTAAGTGTTTCGGAACATCAAACCAATTTAAACAATAGTCAAGGACAACACAAGTAAACACAAAATGCAATTTGTAAATGAAGGTGTTTATTATTAAAGATGAAAAAAAATCCAAACCATCATGGCCCTGTGTGAAAAAGTGATTGCCCCCTAAACCTAATAACTGGTTGGGCCACCCTTAGCAGCAACAACTGCAACCAAGCGTTTGCGATAACGTGCAATGAGGCTTTTACAGCGTCCTGGAGGAATTTTGGCCCACTCATCTTTGCAGAATTGTCCTAATTCAGTTACATTAGAGGGTTTTCGAGCATGAACGGCCTTTTTAAGGTCATACCACAACATCTCAATAGGATTCAGGTCAGGACTTTGGCTAGGCCACTCCAAAGTCTTCATTTTGTTTTTCTTCAGCCATTCGGTGGTGGACTTGCTGGTGTGTTTAGGATCATTGTCCTGCTGCAGAACCCAAGTTCGTTTCAGCTTGAGTACACGAACAGATGGTCGGACATTCTCCTTCAGGATCTCTTGGTAGACAGCAGAATTCATAGTTCCTTTTATCACGGCAAGTCTTCCAGGTCCTGAAGCAGCAAAACAGCCCCAGACCATCACACTACCACCACCATATTTTACTGTTGGTATAATGTTATTTTTCTGAAATGCAGTGTTCCTTCTACGCCAGATATACTTGGACACACACCTTCCAAAGAGTTCCACTTTTGTCTCATCGGTCCACAGAATGTTGTCCCAAAAGTCTTGGGGATCATCAAGATGTGTTGTGGAGAAATTGAGACGAGCTTTGATGTTCTTTTTGCTCAGCAGTGTTTTCTCCTTGGAACTCTGCCATGCAGGCCATTTTTGCCAGTCTTTTCCTGATGGTGGAGGCATGAACGCTGACCTTAACTGAGGCAAGTGAGGCCTGCAGTTCCTTGGACGTTGTTGTGGGGTGTTTTGTGACCTCTTGGATGAGTCGTCGCTGCGCTCTTGGGGTAATTTTGGGCGACGGCCACTCCTGGGAAGGTTCACTACTGTTCCATGTCTTCACCATTTGTGGATAATGGCTCTCACTGTGGTTCGCTGGATTCCCAAAGCTTTGGAAATGGCTTTATAACCCTTTCCAGACTGATAGATCTCAATTACTTTCTTTCTCAATTGTTCCTGAATTTCTTTGGGTCTCGGCATGATGTGTAGCTTTTAAGGATCTTCTGGTGGACCTTACTGTGTCAAGCAGCTCCTATTTAAGTGATGCCTTGATTGTGAACAGGTGTGGCAATAATCAGGCCTGGGTGTGGCTAGAGAAATTGAACTCAGGTGTGGACAACCACAGTTATAGTATGTTTTAACAAGGGGGGCAATCACTTTTTCACACAGGGCCATGATGGTTTGGATTTTTTTTCACATTTAATAATAAACACCTTCATTTACAAATTGCATTTTGTGTTTATTTGTGTTGTCCTTGACTATTGTTTAAATTGGTTTGATGTTCCGAAACACTTAAGTGTGACAAACATGCAAAGGAACAGGAAATGAGGAAGGGGGCAAACACTTTTTCACACCACTGTGTATATATATATATATATATATATATATATATATATATATATATATATATATATATATATATATATATATAAATAAAGCCCTATGTGCTTTCATAACTGCCTTCTATGTATGTGTACATATATATATATAAAAAATACACTCTTCAAATGTGCTTTAAAATGCATGGTTTTCCCTTTCACGAACAAGGAAGTAATGACGTTATGATGGTTATGATGTTGGGCTGGTATAATAATGCTATGGGCTGGTATGACATTTTTTCCACGGCTGATTTTTATTCCCAGTCCGGCCCTGCTCCTGGCTCCTCCCCCTGTTGAGTGCCCCCATAGCAAGCAGCTTGCTCTTGGGCCTCGCCCCCGCTCCCTCTTTACTGGCTGTGAATGACAGCAGCAGGAGTCAGCTGTCCTGCTGGAGGGTACATCCAGGGGAAAATAGAGCAGGAAGGTGGCTGTTTGTATTGGAACACCAGGGGTTAAGACTTCATGACTAATGAATGTCCTGAAAAATCTGGGTAGAAGCTACTACCAATGGACATTGCAGGAGGTCCCAGTGTGAAGAGTGCAGTGTCGGTTCCAGATTAAAGACCCTAATTACGTATTACCTCTTAAGTAGAGTTTGGAGTCTGCATTTTTGGTTGTTATTGGCTACCCTGTGCCCTTATCCCTATCTGAGTTTATGGTCCTAATAAACTTTGTTAACCTTCCAAACATATCTTCCAACCCACCAAGAGTCAAGAATTCTGACCTGGGGTCCCCAAATGCTTTTAGGAGGTAAAGTAAAGTAATCAAAGCTCATCATGCACACATACAGTCATTTTGTTGTACGTTACCAATAGTTATTTGTCAACTGTGCACCTACCAAGCTCTAGTAGGCTGCTGTCCGTCAGTGGTCTGTGGTTTATGCACAGCTTCCTGAGGTTGGGCATATGCTTCAATTGCTGTATGAAACAGGACACTGTTTGCCTTGCTGCAGTTCCTCTTGGGAAAATGAATTCTTCAAGCTTCTCTAAAGATGCTAAAGCTTTGGCTGGGATAAAATATTTAGAAAAATGTAAATAAATTCTTGTATTCCCTTATTAAAGCCCATCTTCAGCCAATATTTTAATTTAAGTTTTAGGAAGGGGGACCTCTGTTTTTACTGCTTTAAGTTTCTCCTTCAGGGAGATCTTCCTCTACTTCATACACACACACAAACGAGGAGACATTTCTCCAATACAATTAAAATAGTAGAACAGATAAAGGTTAGAACCTTGGCCACTGGGAAAACCCACCCCTCACTTACTGTCTTGGTGACACTGACCAAGAAGTAAAAGGAAAATAGGGACAAAGACAGCAATAAAGACAGCAATAAATATCAGAAAGATCTTTTGTCCAAAACTAGCAAAAAAATTTGTCTGGAGTTAGTCTTTGACCAAAAAAATCCCACAGAAGAGTCTATCCCACTGTGTAGAAATAAGACGATCCCCCAGTCACAAAACATAGAAGCCTCATTATTACTACAAATTTTCCCAAAGCACAAAAATCTATAGGATACCATTATCTCTTAGAGCAGTGGTCTCCAAACTGTGGCCCTTTACTTGTCTTTATCTAACCATTGAGGCATCATTTCTGCCACTGACACCAAAAATATTTTTTTTTAGGGAAAAATAAAACACTTTCATGAATTAGAAAAAAGATGTTACGCTGACTAAATAGATGCCTAACATATCATGCTTTAAAATTGCACACACTTGTGGAATGGCGCCAAACTTTGGTACTTAACCGCTTCAATACCCACGTATAGTCATATGACGCTCCCACAAGGTGGATCTCCCATCCTGGATGGGCGTCATATGACGTCCTCCCATTCCAGGCTGCCTAGGGGGCGCGCGTGCGCCCGCGGAGTTGCTCGGGACCCAGTGCGCGTGCCCTGCGGCCGCAATGTCTGCCGGGCACCCGCGATTGCCCGGGAAAACAGAAGGACCGTGGAGCTGTGTGTGTGAACACACAGCTACACGTCCTGTCAGTGGAGAGGAGACCGATGGTGTATTCCCAGTACAGTTAGAATCACTCACATAGGGAACATATTAACCCCTGCAGCGCCCCCTGGTGTTAACCCCTTCCCTGCCAGTCACATTTACACAGTAATCAGTATAATTTTATAGCAACGATCGCTGTGTAAATGTGAATGGTCCCAAAAATGTGTCAAAAGTGTCCGAAGTGTCCGCCGCAATGTCGCAGTCACGAAAAAAATCGCAGATCAACACCATTACTAGTAAAAAAAATGCAATAAATCTATCCACTATTTTGTAGACTCTATATACGCTTATTGCGATTTTACCAAAAATATGTAGAAGAATACGTATCAGCCTAAACTGAGTAAAAAATTTGTTTAAAAAAAAAAAATGTGATATTTATTATAGCAAAAAGTAAAAAATATTATGTTTTTTTCAAAATTGTCGCTCTTGTTTTGTTTATAGCGCAAAAAATAAAAACCGCTGAGGTGATCAAATACCACCAAAAGAAAGCTCTATTTGTGGGAAAAAAAGGACGTCAATTTTGTTTTGGTGCCACGTCGCACGATTGCGAAATTGTCAGTTAAAGCGACGCAGTGCCGAATCGCAAAAAGTGCTCTGGTAAGGAAGGGGTAAAATCGTCCGGGGCTGAAGTGGTTAAAAATCTCCATAGCCTACACTTTAAATTTTTTTATAGGTTACCAGTTTAGAATTACAGAGGAGGTCTTGTGCTAGAAATATTGCTCTTGCTCTAACGTTCGTGGCGATATCTATGTGGTTTGAACGCCGTTTACATATGTGGTCGGAATCTACGTATGCATTCGCTTCTGTTTGCCCTTTAATTTATTTTTATTTTTTATAACTTTTATTCCTATTACAAGAAATGTAAACATCCCTTGTAATAGGGATAGGGCATGACAGGTCCTCTTTACGGAGAGATCTGGTGTATAAAAGTCTCCACATTCTATGCTGGAAAGCCTGAGATAAAAAAAAAATATTAAAAAAACGACCTCAGGCTCCAGTGTTTACATCTGCCGATGCCGGAAGTGACGTCATAATGTTGCTTCTGGCCTACGAAAGTCATATAGATGGCCAGGGACCATCTGGTTCGTGGTCAGCTCTATGGTAAACCACCGCCACAACAGGCGAGCCAAGAGAAGCACCACTATGATGGCTTTTACATTGCAGGGAGTCGCCTGCTGAAAAAAAAGATATCTGAATGATGACTGCAGCTGCAGGCATCATTCAGATATCTCCGCTCAAAGTCCAGGACAGCATATGACGTCCTTGGTCAGGAAGTGGTTAAACCAATAATATGGGACTATTCCTTCTATTAACACCAACAATGGGGCACTATTCACCTCACTGACACCAATGATGGGGGCACTGTTCCTCCCACTGACACCAATGCTGGGGCACTATTCCTCCCACTGATACTAACAATGGGCACTATTCCCCCCACTGGCATCAAAAATTGGCACTATTTCTTCTAATACCATAGATGGGGCATTGTTTACTCTTACTGGGCACAGTCCAACCCCTCCTGAAGAAAACTATCCTTTGTTTAGAAAATTTGGAGACCCCTGTCTTAGAGCACAGGAAGCGATCTAAAGTTTTAGAACAGAAATTCTTCCATTGTACCATATTTGTTTTTTTATTCTATGCAAAACTTAAAAGAAAGTGATCATTCATTTTTTTATCATAATAGGATAACAATCTTAGTTTTTTTAATTTCTAAATGTGTATTATTAATTACACAAAATGTGTATAAATAGGATAACAATCTTTAATCACTCATTAGAGACATCTGCAGAAAAATGCTCCAATTCTGCTCCAGTTGTAATAATTGTGTAATGCAAAATAATGTGATCCTGTACATGAGCACTATAGAAAGGGGAAAGGAATATAAAGTATTATCTATTAAGTATAAATGAATTGTATGCATAATTGAAATACCAAATGTTTCTGATGCTTCAACGTCCACTGAATATTGATCGTCAACTTCCAGAATTTTCAGATTTTTAAGAGAGGGTAATACAGAAGCTGAAGAAATACAATAAACACAGAAAGGAAAATGTAAGTTATATTGTGAAGTTAATGATCAGTGCAAAGCGGCACACTCTGGTAAATGCACAAGGAACTCAGAGAAAGAGTGAGTAACTCAGAGAGACACAGTTAGGCAGGAAATCCCAGCAGGTGGCTGGTGGTGACGGTCGGAATTGGGAAATTATTAAATTAAATAATTTTAGTGACTAGTCACTCAAATTTGCTCATTTCAGGCAGGCAGCAGGCCAGGCACACTGGCAGTGCCTCTGTGACAGTCAGAGGCAGAGCTCAGGGCCGGCCCAGGCAGAGCCCCCCTGGCTCCTGCCCCACTGCAAAACTACCCCCCCAGCCCAACCTGTGAACGCTTGCTAATGCTTTGTAAAGTTTGTTTGCTGGCTGGGGGCAGATTAGGACACTACTGTTGGAAGGGGGTGATATGTAATGGACACTGCAGTGGGGGGGGGGGGTCATGATATGAAGGGGGGCAAAGAAGGACACTAAAGGGGGGCAGGAGGACACTACTGTGTGGGGCAGTGTTGCCAACCTCCCGTTAATTTACGGGCAGCCTGTAAAAAATATGGCTGTCCGCAGCCTCTAAACCATCTCTTGTCTTTTATCATGTCTGCAGTCGCTGAGGGGGAGTTTAGAGAGGAGTCAAGAATGGGAGCGCCGCCGGGATGGGGGTCACCAGAGCCCCCCCCCCTTACATCATGATCTGCAGCATTCCCCTTTATGTCAGAGTTCTCTTTCACTGTAAGGGGGAATCTTGCAGACTCTGATATATGGGGGAACTCTGTGCTGGCTGGGTTATATTAACCTGACCTTCATGTAAATGGAAAAATATGTTTTTTGACTTTTGTTTAACTTAACTACTTGCTGACCAGCCACCCAGTTGTGTGAGAATAGCGAATGAATATTCACTATTCTCACACGGATCCTCCTCCTAGCCCCTCAGGAAGCGGGTCGTGAGTCCCGTCACATGATTGGCTGAAAGGACAGGCGATCCTATTGGACGCATAGGAGGAGGAGGGAGGAGACGCACGGCGGAAACCGTCGTGATGCAGAGGAGAAGGAGATGCCTGCTGCCCGTTGCAGCACTGCCAGCCAGGAACCTAGATGGGGTAAGTGCTGGATGACCGACCGCAAAACCCACAGGGGGGGGGGGGGGGGGGGGTGTGATTGTTTGCCGCCCCCCCCCCCCCCCAAAAAAAAAAAAACTCCAGCCACCACTGGTGTAGGCACATAAAAATGATACACTATTATTACTAGACAATAAATCATTGACTCACCCAAATGGATTAGTTCCCTGTTTAACATTGGTTTCTTAATACAGAGCGTTTCCATTTTTGTATTCTGACATAAAGAAGTGATAACCTTCTCAAACTCAGGACAATGATTACATTGTATCGTGAAAGAGTTCAGATTGGGAAAGTGGTCAATCATCTTTGCTGCAAAGTAAGGTAAACACTCATTGTGATTAAAATGATAGCAATGGCACATATTAGTATACCAACAAATACACATAGCATCTCTTAATGAGATGGAAAAGAGGGACACTTTTTAGTAAAACGTATGTGGGGAAAAAGGACCCATCCATTTATTTCCACACTGAATTTCAATTTTTAGTCCTCGCCTACTCTTATTACTGAATGATCTTGAAGTTTGGAAAAAAATCTTTTTGAAGAATCCCACTCATTTACTTAATTGAATGCAGGAACAAATATTTACAATGAAACAGTGGGGTTTTTACTGTGTGGGTAAATGACACAACCAATTATAGCACCACATATCTTGAATGAATATTCAAATGAAATGGGATTTTGAAGGGTACTGAGCTTTTACACTCATACATGAAACATCACGATTTAAAAAAATGTCAACATTTTATTGAATCACAATGTCAAAATTCATATGAATAAAATATATACACATTTTATCTAGATTTATACCTACTATTGTAAATTGCAGCACACTATAACTGTTATGACTTTGTGACAGATATTATGATATACAGTCTGTGTAAGGCTGGGCCTTGTTCCCTGCTCTAGGGATTAGGCACCCCACATGACCATTCAGATTACACATTGTGAGTACTGAATTGGATATCCTCGCCCCGGTTAATATATACCAATTAATTTGATTTAAAATACTCACACAATAAATATGTATCTATTATAGTTAGTTTGGTCCTGTTGTACCTCCTGTGGTCACACAGAACACCACTCTGATTCCGAGCGGACAAGTCCATTTTTGGTTAATACGCGTAATGGGTAAGCATGAAAATGGCCTAGCATAGAGGATAATTGAATATGTGAATGCATTACATGTCCCTTTATGGTCACTATACCAGTTGATTGATATTTTATCTTTTGATATAGTCTTTAGATCATTGCGGCTATCAGACACCTCTGAAGAAGCCCCAGTAGGCGAAACATGTTTGGGTCTACTCTACGATATCCCTGCACTAATGAGCACATCAGCCAATGTAACAAATGTGTGTGTATTTTATTCATATGGTTTTTAACACTGTGAATCAATAAAATTATGAAATGTTTTTAAATTGTCATGTTTCATTTATGAGTGTAAAAAGCTCAGCACCCTTCAAAATCCTATTAGTTTACCCGTTCATTTACATATTCACCATGTTTCACTGCTGTGTCAACCTTTTCACAGAGCCTGCTGTTTGAACTACAGCTATATATCTGGATGTTCTGAGGAGGTGGCTTTTTAGGAGACAGCCAGTACAGGTAATATACCACATGTGACATCACTGCTAGCAGGCAGAAAGGTACCATGCGATATGTAGTTCTAAGGAAATTGAAAGTGAACAAAAGTAATGAGAGAGGAGGAGAAGCTGCAAAGCACGCAAGGAATCCAGGAAGTTGTTAAAAGAGATGACTGACAGATAGGCAGCACTCTGAGCATGAAAGCTAATTTTTTATGTAAACTTATTAATAATTATGAAAAATAATTACTGTATTTTCTGGCGTATAAGACTACCTTTTACACTGAAATTACACAGCCAAAAAGTGGGGGTCGTCTTATATGCCGGGTGAAGAAGCCGCCAGATGGTTATCAGTCCGCTGGGTGCTCTGTAAAATTGTAATATGTATACAGTATGCGCCGCTCAGTCAATCCCGGCAGGCGATGCACTCTGATGAATACTGAGCCTGCTAAGCCTGCTTGGATTGGGTAACAACCTCTGCCAATCCGAGCAGGCTACATGAGTCAGAGCGGCACAGGCTGATGTCACAGCCACTGCTAATCCGAGCAGGCTTTGTATCCATCAACAGATTAGTAAAATACAATGCCTGCTGTGATTGGCCCAGCGGTGCACACTGTCTGCACACTGTATTCTGAAGTGTACCTGGCGCTACTGTATGAACACAGCATCATATACTTTGTGTACTTGGTGCTCTACATATTAACAAAGCACCCTGTACTGCACATCCAGCTCCAGATCTCCCCTAAAATACAGGTATGATTTATTGTGCTTTGGAGGAGAGGATTCATTGTTGCTGCCTACAAATTGTGGGATCTCTGGGACTTGTAGTTCACCAGTTTCCTTTTTCTGATGTTAAGTCTGATGATTTTTTATTTTTTTTGTTTCTGATGTTTTTTTGTAAATGGTGTTGCCTCGGAAGGGAGGTAGTCTTATATGGCGAGTATAGCCCCAAACCTAAGTTTTCACTGGAAAAATAGGGGGTCGTCCTATACACCCAGTCGTCTTATACGCCGGCAAATACGGTACTGTTTATGTTGCTAAATTAGAGGTCAATAAATACTCCTTACCTTAGAGATCAATTGAGAAATGCTGCCTATCATTGGTGGTCAGAGGAGAAGGGCTCCAACTAAAGCCCTTTTAATGTGGAAGATCGGATCAGGTCCACCCCTCAGTTTTTACAGGTGGACATGATCAGATGATCCATGTATCCCTTCGGACCAGCAGGTGTACACAGACTTGTGTCCTTTTACATCTACCTACCTTCAATCCAATATAGTCCGCTTAAAAAAAAAGAAGGGGATTCGCCCCTTCCATCTAGGCAGATCGAAGCAGAGTCCATTTACTCCCAGCTACCTATAGAGCAGAGTGGGTTCTGTCCATCTCCGCTCTACAGAAACTGAGTGAACATGGACCTGGCATTCGCTTGCTCTGTTCTGATCAGCAGGGGATCAGCAGACAGATCCCCTGCTGATCATAACAGAGTCTACCCTGTGTGAAAGGGGCCTTACATTGGCAGTCAATAGGAAGAATAATGCCTATTACATTGGCAATTAGTGATAGGCAGGAAGAATGTCCCTTACATTGGTGGTCGGTGGAAAGAATTTCTCTTACATTGAGGGGCCAGTTGGAGGAATACCACCCTTACATACTGCTAAAAGATTATTGGTGTAAGTAGCTGTTTATATGAGAAATGACAGGAGAGGCTCCACTGGTGCCAGGCCCTGAGGCCTGGGACCTTCAGATGAGAGGTGACTCTTCTGCTACTTTTGGAACAATTTTAAGGTTCCAGGTAGCTGTGGTTGAGAAAGGTTGTTCAATGCATTTACTGGCACTTTATGCTGTGATTATTCTTATTCTCAGACTTTAGAAGCTATAATACATTTACTGTCAATAGGAGATATAGGAGAATAAAATACTAATCGTGGACATTTTACACACCCAGTTGTTCACACTGTGTTTCCATACTCTCATTCTTGAATACAAGTTTTTCAATTCTTTGAAGGCTTTTAAACTCCTCTGGCAAAACCCCAATGATGTCCCATTTACCAGTTGGGCATTCCACCTCTAGTTCCTTCAGCTCTTTAAAATTGTGAATGTTTGAAAGGATGTACTCTGTAGAAGATAAAACCAAGAGCTACAGTGACCAAATCAAGAGCTACATCTAAGTGACCAAAAGAAAAAAAAAAAACATTTTGTGTATAGTAAAACAGGTTTCAGGAGTCCTGTTAACACTATGTTGATGTGTGTGTGTGCAAGCCTTACCCAGGTTCCCAAAGGTACCGTTGGCTTTGCAGGGCTAGTTTTACCTCGGATGTAATAAAGCTTCAAACTTTGCTTGTAATTATAATCTTCTAGCAGCTACAACGTCTCTATCTGTCAATCAACAGAGCTAAACACAGTTAAATTGTGTAAATTACTTTACACAAAGAATTTGTCACGGCAGTTTCCTAGTTTAGACACCTAAGCCACACAATGCAGAATATACCATTCTAACCATCTGCTTCTCTCCACTGCTGTTATAGCAATCAGGGCCATCTTAACGCATGGGCACCCCTGAGCACTGCCCAGGGGCCCCAGGTGCATGGGGGCACCATGATAATCTTGCATTACATCATACTTGCAAATTGTCCTGGATTTGCCGGGAAAATCGCGCTTTTTACTAAGCTGTTCCAGGATGGTCAGGTTCCCGACAGCATCCCAGAATCTGAGCTGCAGGGACAGCAGCAACCTGTCACTGAATTAAATCTACAATCGGAATGACATCTCTCCCAGCTACTTTCCTCCCACAGTTTCTGGCGCTTTGCAGGGGTTAAGGAGGAACCCCCAAGACGGAGCATCTTACTACTGCTGCTGTTTGCATGGGCAGGATGTGTACTGCTCTGATTACATGGGATGAGTAAAAGACAGCCAGCAGGGATTGGGGCCCCAGTGAATTACTTTGCCCAGGGGCCCATGATGTTATTAAGATGGCCCTGATAGCAGTAGAGCATAGTCAAGATTATGATTTAAAGTATAACTAAAGAAAGATGATACCCCTTGTAATGTCAATGCATTGTTTTCACATGTAATGTTTTATTACTATTTCAATAACCATTCCTTCTGTTAAAAAATAAAAAAAAATAGAAAAAAAATAAACTAAAGGCACATTTATTTATTTTAATTTTGAATAGAGTAATTAGAACCCCTGACAGGTTTTTATTGCCATCTGCACTCCTGTTAAGGAGCTTCACCCTCTCTATTTTTCCTGTTTATCATTATAATTGAAACAGAAAGTTAAAGAAAAATCCCAAATTTAGGGTTGTCCCCAGAAAAGTAATAGAGGGGAAATCTTACAATCTGGGCCCTAGCTCTGGTGACATGGGGGTCCCCAAGAATCCCCTTAATTTGCAGGAATTTACTCTCACTTCCTGCTTGGCGATGGGATAGCTGCAATGGGACACAGATGGCGAAAACAAAATCTGGCAGGAGTTATAACCCTCCATCAGGGACGGACTGAGCATTCGGTGACTCGGTGGCCGCCCGAGGGCCCCGTGCAGGGGGGGGCCCGGGCCGGCTCAGTCCGCCCCTGGAGGTTCCAGTCCTGCTTTTCTCGCACTTTGCAATGCAAACCTGTCTGTGCCTCCTCTTCTGATCCAGCGCCGCCCACTGATATGCTGCCTGTCGCAGCCGCCTGAGTGAGGGGAGGAGCATTCGGCCCGTGCGGCGCCAGCACCGCTGATTCCTCCTACCGTTCGGGGCCCGCCCACTAGTCTGCACGAGGAGAATAGGAGAAGTGGACGGCCGCTGGTGGATCAGAAGAATTAAGGTCGGTCAATGTCTCTCTCTCTCTCTCTCTCTCTCTCCCCCTCCCCCTCCCCCCCCCCCTCTCTCTCTCTCCCCCTCCCCCCTCCCCCTCTCTCTCTCTCTCTCTCTCCCCCCTCTCTCTCCCCCTCCCCCTCTCTCTTTTCCCCTCCCTCTCTCTCTCCCCCCTATCTCTCTCTCTCCCCCCTATCTCTCTCTCTCTCCCCATCTCTCTCTCTCTCCCCTCCCCTCTCTCTCTCCCCTCCCTCTCTCTCTACCTCCTATCTCTCTCTCTCTCTCCCCTATCTCTCTCCCCCCTATCTCTCTCTCTCTCTCCCCCCTATCTCTCTCTCCCCCTCCCTCTCTCTCTTTCTCTCTCCCCCCTATCTCTCTCTCCCCCCCTCCCTCTCTCTCTCTCTCTCTCTCTTTCTCTCTCCCCTCTATCTCAAAAAAAAGAGTGCATTTTTTGATTTTTTTTTTTGCCTGTAGAGCTTTGCAGTTTTTTGGGGGGACGCAAACTGAAAAAAAGACAATGTGCCCTCAAACGCAGCCACTGTGCCATAAATTGCCACCATTGTGCCCATCAAACGCAGCCACTGTGCCATAAATTGCCACCATTGTGCCCATCAAACGCAGCCACTGTGCCATAAATTGCCACCATTGTGCCCATCAAACGCAGCCACTGTGCCATAAATTGCCACCATTGTGCCCATCAAACGCAGCCACTGTGCCCTCAAACGCAGCCACTGTGCCCATAAATTGCCACCACAATGCCCATTAAATGCAGCCAATGTGCCCTCAAACGCAGCCACTGTGCCATAAATTGCAGCCACTGTGCCCATAAATTGCAGCCACTGTGCCCATCAAACGCAGCCACTGTGCCATCAACCGCAGCCACTGTACCCATAAATTGCCACCACTGTGCCCATCAAACGCAGCCACTGTGCCCTCAAACGCAGCCACTGTGCCCATAAATTGCCACCATGGTGCCCTCAAACGCAGCCACTGTGCCATAAAACACAGCCACTGTGCCCATAAATTGCCACCACTGTGCCCATTAAATGCTGCCACTGTGCCCATTAAATGCAGCCACGGTGCCCATAACTTGCCACCACTGTGGCCATCAAACGCAGCCACTGTGCCATCAAACGCAGCCACTGTGCCCATAAATTGCCACCACTGTGCCCATCAAACGCAGCCACTGTGCCCGTCAAACGCAGCCACTGTGCCATCAAACGCAGCCACTGTGCCCAGCCACTGTACCCATAAATTGCCACCATTGTGCCCATCAAACGCAGCCACTGTGCCATCAAACGCAGCCATTGTGCCCATCAAATGCAGCCACTGTACCATCGAACACAGCCACTGTACCCATAAATTGCCACCACTGTGCCATCAAATGCAGACACTGTATCCATAATTTGCCACCACTGTGCCCATCAAACGCAGCCACTGTGCCCATAAATTGGCACCACTGTGCCCATCAAATGCAGCCATTGTGCCCATCAAACGCAGCCACTGTACCATCAAGCAAAGCCACTGTACCCATAAATTGCCATCATTGTGCCATCAAACGCAGCCACCGTATCCATAAATTGCCACCACTGTGCCCATCAAATGTTGTCAGTGAGAAGAATGTTCCTTACATTGGTGATCAGTGAGAAGAATGTTCCTTACATTGGTGGTCAGTGAGAAGAATGTTCCTTACATTGGTGGTCAGTGAGAAGAATGTTCCTTACATTGGTGCTCAGTGATAACAATGTTCCTTACATTGGTGATCAGTGGGAAGAATGTTCCTTACATTGGTGGTCAGTGAGAAGAATGTTCCTTACATTGGTGGTCAGTGAGAAGAATGTTCCTTACATTGGTGGTCAGTGAGAAGAATGTTCCTTACATTGGTGCTCAGTGAGAAGAATGTTCCTTACATTGGTGCTCAGTGAGAAGAATGTTCCTTACATTGGTGCTCAGTGATAACAATGTTCCTTACATTGGTGATCAGTGGGAAGAATGTTCCTTACATTGGTGGTCAGTGAGAAGAATGTTCCTTACATTGGTGGTCAGTGAGAAGAATGTTCCTTACATTGGTGATCAGTGAGAAGAATGTTCCTTACATTGGTGATCAGTGAGAAGAATGTTCCTTACATTGGTGATCAGTGGGAAAAATGTTCCTTACATTGGTGGTCAGTGAGAATTATGTTCCTTACATTGGTGGTCACTGAGTAGAATGTTCCTTACATTGGTGGTCAGTGAGAAGAATGTTCCTTACATTGGTGATCAGTGAGAAGAATGTTCCTTACATTGGTGATCAGTGAGAAGAATGTTCCTTACATTGGTGATCAGTGGGAAAAATGTTCCTTACATTGGTGGTCAGTGAGAATTATGTTCCTTACATTGGTGGTCACTGAGTAGAATGTTCCTTACATTGGTGGTCAGTGAGAAGAATGTTCCTTACATTGGTGGTCAGTGAGAAGAATGTTTATTACATTGGTGATCAGTGGGAAGAATGTTCCTTACATTGGTGATCAGTGGGAAGAATGTTCCTTACATTGGTGATCAGTGGGAAGAATGCTCCTTACATTGGTGATCAGTGGGAAGAATGTTCCTTACATTGGTGGTCAGTGAGAAGAATGTTCCTTACATTGGTGGTCAGAGGGAAGAATGTCCCTTACATTGGTGGTCAGTGAGAAGAATGTTCCTTACATTGGTGGCCAGAGGGAAGAATGTCCCTTACATTGGTGGTCAGTGAGAAGAATGCTCCTTACATTGGTGGTCAGAGGGAAGAATGTTCCTTACATTGGTGGCCAGAGGGAAGAATGTCCCTTACATTGGTGGTCAGTGAGAAGAATGCTCCTTACATTGGTGGTCAGAGGGAAGAATGTCCCTTACATTGGTGGTCAGTGAGAAGAATGCCTCTTACATTGGTGGTCAGAGGGAAGAATGCCTCTTACATTGGTGGTCAGAGGGAAGAATGTCCCTTACATTGGTGGTCAGTGAGAAGAATGCCTCTTACATTGGTGGTCAGTGAGAAGAATGCCTCTTACATTGGTGGTCAGAGGGAAGAATGTTCCTTACATTGGTGGTCAGAGGGAAGAATGTCCCTTACATTGGTGGTCAGAGGGAAGAATGTCCCTTACATTGGTGGTAAGAGGGAAGAATGTTTCTTACATTGGTGCTCAGTGAGAAGAATGTTCATTACATGGGCGGGGACACATGGGTGGAGACACAGGGGGCCCCATGATCTCCTTTTGCCCGGGGGCCCCATGAGCTGTCAGTCCGCCCCTGCCCTCCATTGATCTATCCAAAATGAAAAAAAAAAGTTTTGCTTATAGTCCTACTTTAATATTGAAGAGGTTATGTGTTTGGGGTACTAAAAGTTAAAGGTTTAAACATACAGTTTCCTTACTGGTGCTTGTGATTTGTCAAGACCATATTGTGACTTTAAGAAGAAAGCCAACCTCACTTTGTTTATAGTTAGATGTGGCCAAGCTATCTTACATCATAGTTTTTACTATTATTATTTTGACATTAGTTTAGCATCAAATGCTTTCATAATGTTGAATTGCTTACTTTATATCTGTGATCCAAGTATGTGCTTTTCTGTTTACCTGGTGGTGGCATTTCAGTTATTTGCAGGATTTCCAGTGAAGTCAGATGTGTAAATAGTTCTTCTCCCTCTCTGGAAAAATCGGTAGCCTTTAGACTTAATTTCATAATGGAAGCCTTGTACAGGTCAATAACAGGCCAGATGAAATTCAGAAATCCTTTGCAGTTAGAAAAGTCTAATTCAATGCGATTAGCTAGATTGCAAAAGACCATAATGTTACCTAGGCTGTTTTCATCCTCCATGTCACTACCCAGAGCTTTAATTCTTAGCACAGAAATTCTGTGTTGAACAGGGTCAAAACCAAGCTTGGACAGATCGGGAACCTTTAAACTGTTAATATATTTAAACTCTGGCTTAGTCAGAACGTCTGAAGTATACTGGAATGCATTGGAATAGTCTTCCTCAACTGTTGGCACAGTCCAAATAGATTTAAATCCTTCTGAATTCCAGAATGCAGGGATTGCATTGTTCATATTATGAGGTAAATTTATCTCCAGACTCTTCATTAACATCAGTCCTTCAGGATATTTGTGCAGGAATTTCAGCAGCCAAAGGTCTTGTTCCCATAATACAATGTCTTTGTCTTTGATAAAATGCAAAATAATGGGAGCACAGTCATCCAAATATTTACTCTTATTGGCTATGTCAATAGCAAACTCAAGCAACATCCTGATTACAAAATGCTGGGAAAGCTCTGGCTTAATGACGCTAAGAATAGAATCCATAATGCCCAAATCTAGAAGAGAATGGACATTTGTAGCCCCTTCATGTGCATATGCCTTTGGATTACTCATCAAGCTGAAAAGATGAGAGATAATGGATGTAGCTGTTTTAGGAGAATGCATGCATGAGTTCTTCAAGAAAGAATGATAGCGATTCTGGACACCTAAGAAAGTATTAATTTTCTGCAGATAAGATAAGCCACTTTTATTTTCTGCAACATCTTCTGACTGCAGAAGTTCATTCATCTTCCTACCAGCTAAGTACTCCTGAAATAAGGGATGGAAGAATTTGAAGATGGGCTTAAGTCTCTGTGACGTGAACCTACTCAATAGACCAAACCGAAGAGCCTCCTCACTTTGTACACCAGCTTTATCTAGATTCTCCTGAGTGAATTCAAAGCGTGATTGGAAGATACCTTCAAGTGCAAGCTGTCCACATGACAACACTGCAGCTTCTATTTTGTCTTTTTCTGTGCTGTATTTTAAGATTTTGTGCATCAAGTAAGTTGTGCAAATGAAAAAGTCCTCTGATTTGTTTTCAGCAAAATTTTGTACCCAAAAAACACAAAGAGCAAAAGCAAATAGGGGAGTTGTTAAAGCTGCCTGGAGCATAGCAGATTCAGGTAGCAGCAAGTGAAAGCCAAAGGTTTCCATAAATGTTATATCATGGGAGAAAAGCTGTTTCAAAATGTATGATGAACTAAAGAGAGGGAAGTCCTGAATACTTAGTATGTTCTTTGCATATTGTCGCACCTTGCATGAAGCATTGGTACTCACTGTGACTGCTAGAGTCGTTCTGTTCCAGGGGTTCTTTGTTATAAGTTCTTCTACGGCTCTAGACGCTGAGCCCACTAAGCCATAATCATCCAGCAGGAACAGCACCTTTTCTTTTAACTGCTGTATAATTTCTCCCAGAGACTCCTCAGTAAGAGATGCAGCGGATCCCTTCAGTTGCTGGCAGATGATGTCACACAGGGATTGATGCCTCTCAGTGGAGGATACAGAGATATAAAACACAAGGTCGAACCTGTTGAGTATAGGACACTTTCCTGAGGCCCAAAGCATGGCAATCTTCTTGAGCAGTGCCGTCTTCCCACTGCCAGCTTCTCCTTCTATCATAGTGATGTCCCCCAGCTCTGACAGGACATCTGGTAATGTAAGCTGCCTCAATGGGCGATTTCTAGTGTCCTTCAACAGTATGGAGATATCAGCAAAGAGTGACCTCAGATCTACTGAAATATGAGAGAATTCTGGAAATGGTAACATGTTGCTGAAGGTAGAATTATTATAGACATCGGTCAGACACCGTCTTAATTCCCTTGCTTTGTCAGGCCAATGCGCATTGGGGGTTTTTAAACCTGGCAATTCAAAAAGTATAAATATAATAGGGAACATTTAAACAAAAACACATTCTAGTTTTAACAGCTTAGTACTAAAATACAGACTTACAGCTCTCTATGTTGTGAAGCTCTTTCCTGTCCACATCCTGATGAGGCTGGAGAGGGAAGATAATCATGAACCAATTTTAAATAAGTTGTCACTTGGCTCAGTCTGTGTAATACAAATGGTACTGAGCACTGGTGTTGTATAGCATAAAGTAATATAAGAATGCCAGTGTGTAAAAGCAAGAAGAGTCTTGTAGCATAGATATGCAGAGTGACCTCTTAGTATCTATGTGGGAATTACTTGTTCTGATTTCCATATAAAGAGTCTAATACAGGACAATTAGAGAGTAATTCTTGGGCCAGCTGATTCAAGACTTTATTTCATATAGGGGTAGAATCCGATAGCTCCTTATATAGTTTGTGAATTCCAGAGGTGAGATCTCATCACCTGAATTCCTGACACTGCGCTCTTTGTGATGGTGGCCAGCATAAGTTTAAAGTGTATCTAAACCCAAAAATGAAAATGTATATGTAATATACTGTATAGCAGCTTACCAGTTCCTAAATGTGGTGACTGCTTTATTTTTATTTTTTCAGTCTTTATTTTGCTTTTTATCAACTGTTAATCCTGACAGTAACACACTTCCTATCCTAAGGTAACAAAGTATCTATGGAGAAGCAATGTTGTTCACCTAAGCTGTTCGTGCATAACATTGTTTGATAATTCAGTTCAATGCTGTTTAAAGAACACTGGATTTCTGGCATGATCAGCATTAGATATACTTTAAGAGGCAGTGGCTGGAGGAGTTGGTTCCTTCCTAGAGGGGATCACACGGGGACGCCATTTTGTGTGCCATTGGCCATTATGTGTCCTGCTGCGGTGGGAAATGGATGGTTCCACAAACCTAACATATGTTTCATTATTCAATTAGTAATTGAGTGGAGTTATGACTTATATATAGCCATCCTTCATTATAAGCTTTATTTGAGGTTTGAGCTGATTTGTGACATGTATCATATCAAGGTAAAGCATACCTTTCCGTGAATATAGAATGGATTGAATTTTCTATTTGGCCCATACTGCACTTATATAAATGGGGCTATACTGAACTATATTTTTGATTGCTTATATACATTTTTTGATCCTAGCTGGCTTATGCATGATCTAATATCACATATCACAATTTGAATTAAAACCAAAAATCATTTAAACATTCCTTCCTCTTTGGGCCGGAGGTTTGGTTGGACCTCACACTCCTCAATTTTTCAAGCTGATTAGTCCTTTTATTGATTGACATTACAAATTATATACATTTTTGACTGGCAATATATAATTTTTTTTTAGTGTCTTTTGAGCATCTTTTTTGAATATATACCGGTAACTTATATTTGTATAGGTGTTGTGCAATATGAGACAATTGAGGCCTTTCTAAGGACTTTGTTCATGTAGTAACTCCAGTTTACACAGCATGCCTCTGCATTGGTTAGTACATTAGTCATGCAGTAATAACCAGCACAAATGCACCTATCACTTATGTTGATTTTTACTATGTAGCCATCAATTAACAAACTGAATATAAAATAGATGAAAAAAAAATATGAAAAAGATACAGATTATCTAAAAAAAAAAAAAAAAGGTTAGCGAGGAATCAGAAATATAAATGAGGCATTATTTATTTTAATAAAATAGTTAATATAAAAAAATGGTATAATAATGTAAAATAATAAAAAGGATAATATTTACCTGATCTACTAGTAGTTGAAACTGTTGGTTCTCTGTAAGACTGATTTTCTCTGTATTTTCACATTTTATTTCCAATATTCTCTTCAAAAATGTGCAACTTAAAGAAAAAAAAAAAAAAGATTAACAGCTGATGAGATAATCAAAAAAATGAAGGGCATACTCACACCAAATGCAGTGGGACTGCATTGGGCGGCTACTCCAGCGCAGTCCTAATGCCTTGTCTCCTATTTGCTCGGGTCAGGCCAATGTGTTGCGGTGACGTGTGGGCACAGTGTGCTGATAGATGTACTGCATGCACTACTTTTTATCAGCACAGCGCGGTGAGAAGCAATCCACTTGCATAAAAAAAAAAAAAAAGAAGAAACAGTGCGGTCCACTGGTGTGAACCAGCCTTGAAAAAACTCACTTTATCAGAGCACATTACTTGCTTGAAGATTTACCTTACAGCTGAACACATATAAAACACACAATTTAATGCAGCCCTGTAATCTTTAATATATGAAGAAAAAAAAACTTATATTTTCTTTTTGATTGTAAGTACCTGAATTTACTTAACCGCTTCCCGACCGACGCACGACGATGTACGTCGGCAGAATAGCACGGATAGGCATAAGGGCATACAGGTATGTCCCTTTGAATTTGCCTCCGTGCCATCGCGTGCGCCGGCAAATTTGGTCGGGACCCCCGTGAGTCCGATCGCGGGTACCACAGACTCAATCGCCGCAGGGATACCTGCGATCGTCTCATGGGGAGGAAAAATGGGGAGATGCCGATGTAAACAGCATCTCCCCGTTTTGCCTAGTAACAAGTGACACTGATCTCACTGACAGTGCTCCCTGTGATTGAAGCAGAGATTAGTGATCAGTAAAACACAGCCACGCCCCCCACAGTTAGCAACACGCCCCTAGGACACACTTAACCCCTACACTGCCACCCCTGGTTAACCCCTTCACTGCCAGTGTCCTTTACACAGGAATCAGTGCATTTGTATAGCACTGATTGCTGTATAAATGACAATGGTCCCAAAAATGTGTCAAAAATGTCTGATGTGTCCGCCATAATGTCGCAGTCACAATAAAAATCGCTGATCGCCGCCATTACTAGTAAAAAAAAAAAATTATTAATAAAAATGCCATAAAACTATCCCCTATTTTGTAAACGCTATAACTTTTGCGCAAACCAATCAATAATCGCTTATTGTGATTTTTTTTTTTTTACCAAAAATATGTAGAAGAATACGTATCGGCCTAAACTGAGGAAAATGTTTTTTTTTTTTTATATTTTTTGGGGATATTTATTATAGCAAAAAATAATGTGTTTTTTTCAAAATTGTCGCTCTTTTTTTGTTTATAGCGCAAAAAATAAAACTGCAGGGGTGATCAAATACCACCAAAAGAAAGCTCTATTTGTGGGAAAAAAGGACATCAATTTTGTTTGGTAGCCACGTCGCACGACTGCGCAATTGTCAGTTAAAGCGACGCAGTGCCAAATCGCAAAAAGTGCTCTGGTCTTAAGCCAGCAAAATGGTCTGGTCTGAAAGTGGTTAAAGTGATTGTAAACCTTGTTTTTTGTTTTTTTTTAAATAACAAACATATCATACATACCACCACTGTGCAGTTCGTTTTGCACAATGTGGCTCCGAACCTCATCTTCTGGGGGTCCCCCGGCGGCAAACGCGGCTCCTCCTCACATCGGCCCTGTTCCCCGGTGCCCGCGTCATTGGATTTAATTGACAGCAGCGGGAGCCAATGGCTGCGATGCTATAAATCTATCCAATCAAGAGCCAAAAACCCCGGGCAGAGAAGGTGAGCGCGTCTCCGCCGAGGGATCGAACAGGCTCAGGTGTCAGAAGTTTTTTCACCTTAATGCATAGGATGCTTTAAGGTGAAAAAACACATGGGCTAACATTCTGGAGTTATTACCATATAAAACACAAACACAACTTAATATCTTTAAACCATAATTTATTGTTGGATTTTTTATGGCCCTGGTGTCGGTCAAGGGGTAACCTTTTAAAATAAATATCCATTAGCCAACTCGGCTATAACCATCAAAATTAAATTTATTTTTTGTACACGCTGTCCATCCAGCCAAAGCTGGACGACTAATCCCCCACTAACCAACACCATGACTTAAATAAATTAGTAAAAATAAATAAAGAATAATGGGAGGGGGGGTGGGGGTCCCGGTCTTGCTTCCAAGAGGAGGTAACGCCGGACTGCTTCCTCCTTAAAAGACCCCGAATTTGCGGGCTTTCAGCGCGCCCGCCGCCGTCCACCAACCAGGTGCTGTTGCTACCCTGCTGCCATATCCAATAGCAACCTGTGGATTATATAATCACGTCCCCTTCATGCTCCCCCATGTTTGCCCTGCATATAGCAGGGCTTGCCAAGGGCTTACAACCCCTTTAAACCTATGGTCTATAAACTGAAAAAAATTGAGTTTGCTTTACTTAAAACAATAAAGGTTGAAAATGAAAAGTCTAATGAGTCAGACAAAAATACGTTTAGTTGACAGCAATTAAAAAGCTGATGCATATAGTTGAGTTCATTTTTTTTCAGTAGACCCAGCACAATATATTCTTTACATCGTAGAAGTTCAGTTTTTAGATTACATTTAGCAACATTTATGCAAACTTGGCTGTTGTAATGCTAGATACTAAGGCCCCTTTCACACTGGGGCGGGGAGCCGCGGTGACGGTAAAGCAGCGCTATATTTAGCGCTGCTTTACCGTCGTTTTAACCGCGGTTTTCGGCCGCTCGCGGTGCGGTTTTACCCCCCGCGAGCTGCCGAAAAAGGGTTAAAGACCCCCGCAGAGCACCGCCGTAGCGGCGCTTTGCGGTGGTATTGCCGCGGTTTCACCGCGGTGTCCCATTCTAATCAATGGGAAGGAGCGGTATAGGAGCGGAGAACACACCGCTCCTATACCGCTCCAAAGATGCTGCTAGCAGGACTTTTTTTGTCATCCTGCTAGCGCACCGCTCCAGTGTGAAAGCCCGCCGGCTTTCACACTGGAGTTAAAGGGGCCGGATTTTTTCATGCGGTGAACAGGCGCTATTTTTAGCGCTGTACCGCATGAAAAACGCCCCGGTGTGAAAGGGGCCTAAGTAAAACATGGAATGACATGCAGACAATTTGCAGCTAGGTATTTTTTAATTAATAATTTAGAGGGTTTCATAACACTTTATACTTTATACTCACTCAGAACTGTGTTTTACATGTTCAGTCATTGGGTCTTCCCCAGGTTGAAATGAATGAATGCAGATACCACATGTGTAGCACTTCACTGCATCTCCTTTTCCTAAAATAATACAGATAGTTCACTTGGATTTATAGTTTTTTTCCACAATTTTTTATGATGTATAATGTTTACTTGATTTGAATAGAATATTTTTTTTTTTTTCTATTTTCCCTTCTATTAAAATGGAAATCCAAGCATAAAAAACTCTGATTTAAATATATTCCTCAATAGCCACAAAGGATATAAATCCACTCTGTGTGCACCAAATGCCCTTGCAAACTGAGTTATTACCTTGTAAAATTAGCAGTGACTTCATCACTGTGCTGCCTATAGCTTGCGAAGAGCGCAGAGCTGTGGGAGTGACCCAGCAGGTCCTATCTACTACAGGCTGCCGGCAGAAAACTACAGGGTGGGGATTACTAGGCATGGTGGGTGATGTACAAGATAGAAAGATTGGGCGCCAGTCACTTTTATGCTTGAACAAAGAGACGTTTATTTATCAAAACAGGAAAAATGTGGGAGAGAGAGGATAGGACACAGGACACCCTGAGTCAAAAATAGTAACGGTCAGCAGACAGGCAGAATGGAAGACTCCTTAGACAAAATAGGTGAGATAAGGTAGACAACAGTACAGGAAAAGAGCCTTTAAGCTGAACCAGCACATCTGTACTTTGTAGAATAGGCTGTTTCCTCTAGTAACTAAACTCAACTCACGGAAGGTGCAGGAATTCTATGGATGATTATCTCAATGCTTTCTCAGGCTCTCCATGGGTCCCCAGTCATGCAAGAGTCACCTCTGGTACTTCATCTCAGGTCTACATTCTTTCCTTCATGCCTCCAAGTAGTGAGCAGGCTCTCCTCTGGGGAATATTGAACACCTGGACATGCCTCAAACAGACCTAGCACCCAGTAGGACTCCTGGATAGGCCTCTGTTTGACACACATCCTCCCAGGCCGCAGCCCCGGGAGGGAAGACCTAGATCACCTGACTTCTTCCAAATAAATAGCTTCTCCCAGCATTCATAGTGGCCAATCTGATTGTCTGAGAAAGGTACAGTATATTTATGCATAACCTGAATGCACTGTATCCTATTATACTAGTGCAAGAGGCGACAGTGCCACCTACTGACAAACGAGAGGAGCCACAGCTAAACAGGATTAGGAGAAAAGCCACTTGACCACTAAATAATACAAATTAGCCAGGCTGGCTACCACCCAGCACAACTAAATTTACCCGGAGCCCTGCTTTGGGACACTAGTGCTACACTAGATGATTAATTCACCATTTTATAGATGAAAAGGATATAGACTTTTCCTTTTGCCAGACTCCCCTTATTACACAACATGGCACTTCACTGCTATGCAGCATCACTGATTTCCCAGACCACCCTCACATTTCATTAATATTCTTCCTCACAATAAAGTGCAACTACCTAAGGATATCAATAGTTAAAATCCTAGATAAACTTTGCCAGCCTTTATACCTTGGAGGAACTGTTTAAATGAATTTGAGGGCCTCAGAGAACCCCTGCTAAAAACTTATTAGGCTTGGTTTACACTAGCTGACTCCAAAGTCATGTGATTTTAAGTGCAACTTTGGAGTCCGACTTTTATTTGACTTTAAAAGGACTTTTACACTGTGCGGCACTGAAGGCGCATCAAAGTTATGTCAAAGTAGTGCAGGAACCTTTTCTAAAGTCGCAGCAATTTCAGTAGCATCGATTGGAACTTCTCTCATAAAAATACATGGAATTATACATGTCCTGCAACTTTGGGTCTCACAAGTCGCATCCTAAGTTGCAGGAGTGTGAACCGAGCCTCATCTATAGTTCATAAAGTAGCATATTTGACACCTAAATTGGATTATTTTTAGCACCTCCCTCCACTTCATGAAAACTTTCAGGATTAATTATTAAATTGAACAAATATTCATAATATCCACAAAAAAAATGCAGACAGTGAAAGTTGTGATATCACTTTACAGCAGTGGTCAGTGGAAAAATTGCCCATTACATTGGTGGTTAGTAAAAAAGTGTCCTTCTGCATTGGATATCATAGAAAAAAATCCCTTTACAATATTGGTCAGTAGGATAGGTGCCCCCTTACATTGGTGTTTAGTGGGAGAGATGACTATGGTGCTAAGTATAAGGTATGCCTTGTTATCCTGCTCAAGGAACCCCTAGCAACCACTGCAGGATCCCCAGGGTTCCAGAGAAGAACCATGGATGAGAAAGACTTTAGCTATTAAGCTATTGAATGGCAACCTTTGCTGGTACCTTTAATGCAGAAATTGTATAGAAATACTTCCTAGTCTTTATTATGCATTCATTAGGCATGATCTAAGGATCAGCCAACCCAAGAGTGAGTGAGTTTTAGGTTGTAATGTCAGGGCTTGGCTCAGCCCTTCCTTCTCTGAGCTGGCCACTCAGCTGTCGGCTAATTGCCAGCTCCAATCTCTCCACAGTTACCTACCTGTTGATGATATCCTGCTCGTCAGTCCTGCCTACTTAAGCCCAGATGATCTCTGCCTTCGCCTTGGTCAACATCACAGAGACTCTCCTGCGTTCCTTGCTTGGCTGACATTCGTTCTGGCTCCAGATCCTGCTTGCTGTTCCACTACGCTGATCCCTGGCTCCCCGACTTTCTGGCTTGTCTGACTATCCGTTCCGGTTACCAAACTTTGGCTATGTTTTGACTACATTTGTTCTATTTACTTTTATTATTAAACAAGTGTGATTTAACTGTACTTTTGTCTCGGTCTGAGTCATGGTTTCTGACAGGTATCTGATGGACTTTTACCCAATAGCTTCTTAGATTTCTTGGGAACGCCACCAATAAGATCTCCCTAAGAAAATGAGGTGTTCCCACTCCTGATATACCGTATATGACAGAAAACAAACCCAAAATGTAAAATTTGTGCTGTCTGTGTCCCATTGGGAGGAACTACCTTCACTTTTAGTAGACACACAGGGAAGTAAAAGGAAATCTCTCCAAAATAAAGAATATCCCTTCTTGACGGCTGTCACACAACAAGCGTACACATTCAAAGATCTTCCCCTTTATTCATGTTCTGGTAGCAACTCAAAATTTTGGATTTCACCTCACTTTCTGTCCCAGTGACAATGATCACCAGAGAAGACAAGCAATGTGAATCTCCCCTTTGGTGACTGAGAGAAATAAAGCCTAACAGGAGTTCTAACCCTTACCTCTACCCAAAATGACAAAAAAATAAAGTTTTGGCTTTGGGATCACTTTAAGTTAAATTAGTTACCTGTTCCTACAAGCAAAATGCTTGTAGGAACAGGTATTATACTGTGAAATATATGCGGTCTGGCTTTGAAAAATAGCATAAAAAAAAGAGTTCCTTAGCAACGTTTTTGTAATAGTTTAGGAGGACAGAGAGCCCCTGCTTTAGAAGGTGCGCTATATTGTGCCCAATAAAGATGAGTGAGACCAAGGCTCCATGAACAGCGTGCATTACGGGCATTTGTCCCTGGTTGCATACTGCCCATAACAGAAGTACCACTAGATGCACCACCCAGGCCTGTCCAGCTACAGCAGCTGTCAGACTCTCATAGAATTTAACAGGATGCCAGCAGCAGGGCCAGACACCACATTTGTGCCCTCCACCTATGGCTAAACGCTGGAGCCCCATGCATCGGGGCTAAACGCCCAGTGACCATGGGGCTTAACACATGAACTGACAAAAGAAGAAAAAAAAATGGCACTCAAAAATCAGCTTTACCTGTATAGAAAAATCCCCATCTGGCAAGTGAAGCAGGATCTACATTGGCATTTGCAGGCCACTTTTTAAACGACTCCAGACGAACATTCTCATTTTCAAAGACATTCAGGTTGGCAGCACCTGGGAAACAAATTTTTACTGATGTGATATTAATGTAATTACCAAGTCACCAGCAAACATGGAATTTGCCCAGCTCTGAAGGTTACAATTCAATATGAGCCATATGCGTTTAGATATGTATGACCCAAACTCAGAAATTCTATGTTCAGGGCACACATCCCTGAATGCATATGGCTTTGAACCTATTTTAGCCTATCATTGATTTTGACAGAACTGTTGATAGCAGGCTGTACGCGACACCTTTGCCTCCTGGGTGCTGGAATACACCCATTTTTTACACTATACGAGCAAAGGTGCTTGTGTGCATGAGCCCTAAACAGTAGCAGGCAGGAGTAGTTAATACCCTGAGCTTAGTAAAAACCTGGAAAACACAGAAAAAAAAAACAAATGCATAGGTTGGCAACAGCCTAGCTGTAAAAATAGATACAGAAAAACTAACAAGGAATACACCAGCTTAGGAAAGTGTCCCTACAAGTGAATCTTCTTTAATAGTGACTAATAGTCACATGTTATGGTGCAAAAAAAAATATTCTTCTGCTGAAACAGTGGCATTGCAATGCGTTACCAACCACTGTTAACACTTTGCAATTTTTATTGAAACCAGAGATAAATTTAACCACTTGACCTCTGGAAACTTTGCCCCCCTTCATGACCAGGCCATTTTTTGCGATACGGCACAGAGTTATTTAACTGAGAATTGCAACGCTGTGCACAAATAAAATGTATCTCCTTTTTTTCCCCACAATCAGGGCCATCTTAAGAGCATTATAGGCCCCCGGGCAATACAGTGCACCGGGCCCCTGTGTGCACTACACTACATACCGCACTGACCACTACACACCACACTGACCACTACACTACATACCACACCACACTGACCACTACACTACATACCACACCACACTACACTACACTACAAACCACACTGACCACTACACTACAAACCAAACCACACTGACCACTACACTACATACCACACCACACTGACCACTACACTACACACCACACTACACTACACACCACCACACTACACTACAAACCACACTGAACACTACACTACAAACCACACTGACCACTACACACCACACTACACACCACAAACCACACTGACCACTACACTACATACCACACTGACCACTACACACCACACTGACCACACTACATACCACACTGACCACTACACACCACACTCCACTACACACCACACTGACCACACTACATACCACACTGACCACTACACACCACACTGACCACTACACTACATACCACACACACCACTACCCACCACACTGACCACTACATACCACACACACACACACTGACCACTACACTACTACACTACATACCACACTGACCACTACACACACCACACTGACCACTACACTACATACCACACTGACCGCTACACACCACACTGACCACTACACACCATACCACACTGACCACTACATACCACACTGACCACTACACTACAAACCACACCAAATACAAATGTACACTGACCTACCTGACCTACACTGACCACTACACACAAACCACACCAACCATACCACACACCACACCACACTACCACACACCACACCACACTGACAACTACACTACATACCACACCACCTGAATCCTATACTGACCACTACTACACTACCCACTGACCACTACATACCACACCACACAACACTAACCTACCTGATTCCTATACTGACCAGTACACTACACACTGACCACTACACACCACCCTACCTGATTTCTATACTGACCACTACTACACAATCTACACTATCCACTGACTACCACTATCCACTACACTATACACTACATACTGACCGCTACACCATACTCTATCCACAGACCAATACACACACACACACATACATTACACTGCACACAATACATTACACTACACACAATACACTGCACACAATACATTACACTACACATTACACATTGTTACATTACACACAATACATTACACTATACACACAATAAATACACTACACTACACACAATACATTACACACAATACACTATACATTACACTACACTACACACAATACATTACACTACACTACACACAATACACTACACAGAATACATGCATATACCCCCCCCCCCCCCCCCGGCCAGCAAAAAAAACTCACGAGTGAGTCCCTTACCTTTTCTTTCCTTTCATCTCTGCTCTGCCTCTGCGCCGCCTGTCACACTGCCAGACTGCCTGCCCCAGCGGGGACATGATCGGTGACCCGGAGAGGAGGAGGCGAAGATAGCGGCCACAGCTCACAGTGAAGGCCAGCCCGCTCTCCCACGATCGAGGACAGGCCAGCCCCACCTGCTGCACATGACCCCTTTCGCCCAATCACAGGGCGCCAGGGGCCGGCCTGAGACTGGACATGGCGGCCGGAGCGCGGGGTCACAGGCAATAAAAACGAGGGTGACACATAGATGATGCTTGGCTCGCTGGGCAGGTGGGGCCCCCCAGGCAAGTGGGGCCCCCGGGCAACTGCCCAGCGTGCCCAATGGAAAAGACGGCCCTGCCCACAATTAGAGCTTTCTTTTGGTGGTATTTGATCACCACTGTGCTTTTTATGTTTCGAGCTATAAATAATAAGCTATTGGCCGGCATCCGCTGATCTGCATTACAGAAAAAATAAAATCACAGCAGAGCCAGATCGCTGTCGATGCGTGCCCACGATCCCTACCCGGAAATGCCAGATCACATACTAGATATGTGATCTGGCGCAGGAAAGCTGCTGTATATGTAAGTTATACGGTCGGCAAGCTGTTAAAATACCTCCAAGACACACAGTCTTTGTATGTAACTATGAATATATGTTGTCATTTAATATTAAGTGCCTTGAAAAAGTATTCACACCCCTTGAAATTTTCCACATTTTGTCATGTTACAACCAAAAACATAAATGTACTTTATTGGGATTTTATGTGATAGACCAACACAAAGTGGCACATAAGTGTGAAGTGGAAGGAAAATAATAAATGGTTTACAATTTTTTTTACAAATAAATATGTGAAAAGTGTGGCGTGCATTTGTATTCAGCCCCCCCCCCCCCTTCCAGTCAATAATTTGTAGAACCACCTTTCACTGCAGTTACAGCTGCAAGTCTTTTTGAGAATGTCTCTACCAGCGCTATACATCTAGAGAGTGACATTTTTGCCCATTCTTCTTTGAAAATAGCTCAAGCTCTGTCAGATTGGATGGAGAGCGTCTGTGAACAGCAATTGTCAAGTCTTGCCACAGATTCTCAATTGGATTTAGTTCTGGACTTTGGCTGGGCCATTCTATCACATGAATATGCTTTGATCTAAACCATTCCATTGTAGCTCTGGCTGTATGTTTAGGGTCTTTGTCCTGCTGGAAGGTGAACCTCCACCCCAATCTGAAGTCTTTTGCAGATTCTAAAAGGTTTTCTTCTAAGATTGCCCTGTATTTATCTCATCCAGTAAAATACCCGAACACCGAGACGGTGATTCTAGTGTAGACTGGATTGTTGCTCATATGTAATGATCAGATTGTTATTTTGTTTAAGTTATTGGCGTATCTGATCACTATTTGTGAATGTTATGGTTTTAAGTTGGATCTGCACTGACTGTAATTGATGGACTAACGATGATTCCGCTGTTTTTTTTTTTGTACTGCACACCATTTTCTCAATAAAGCACTCCGGTTTGTAAAAAAAAAAAAAAAAAAAAAAGATTGCCCTGTATTTGACTCCATCCATCTTCCCATCAACTCTGACCAGCTTCCTTGTCCCTACTGAAGAGCATCCCCACAACATGATGCTGCCACCATCATGTTTCACAGTGGGGATGGTGTGCTCAGGGTGATGTGTAGTGTTAGTTTTCCGCCACACATATAGTTTTGCTTTTAGGCCAAAAAGTTCAATTTTGGTCTCATCTGACCAGAGCACCTTCTTCCACATCTTTGCTGTGTCCCCCACATGGCTTCTTGCAAACTACAAACAGGACTTCTTATGGCTTTCTTTCAACAATGGCTTTCCTCTTGCCACTCTTCGATAAAGGCCAGATTTGTAGAGTGCACTACTAATAGTTGTCCCTCTAAGCTGTGGATCTCTGCAGCTACTCCAGAGTCACCATGGGCCTCTTGGCTGCTTCTCTGATTAATACTCTGTCAGTGCCTGTCAGTTTAGATGGACGGCCATGTCTTGGTAGGTTTGCAGTTGTGCCACACTATTTCCATTTTCCGATGATGGATTGCACAGAGCTCCGTGAGATGTTCAAAGTATGGGATATTTTTTTTATAACCTAACCCTGCTTTAAACTTTTCTACAACGTTATGCCTGACCTGTCTGGTGTATTCCTTGGCCTTCATGATGCTGTTTGTTCACAAAGGTTCTCTAATAAACCTCTGAAGGCTTCACAGAACAACTGTGTTTATACTGAGATTAAATTACACACAGGTGGATTCTATTTACTAATAGAATAATATACTAATATACACTAGATTTTATTTAGGGTTTTAGAGTAAAGGGGGTTGAATACAAATGCACATCACACTTTTCAAATATTTATTTGAAAACATTTATCATTTTCCTTCCACTTCACAATTATGTGCCACTTTGTGTTGGTCTATGACATAAAAACCCAATAAAATACATTTCCGTTTTTGGTTGTAACATGACAAAATGTGGAAAATTTTAAGGGGTATGAATACTTTTTCCAGACACTGTTTATATGAGAAATCAGCCAGTGCAGAATATTGGCAATTCTGAAGGAAGAATGGCCAATAATGTTATGTATCAGTTGTGCCATTTTTATTGTGTAAAAACACACAGGTCTACAGCCCATGTATTTTTCAACTCAGATTGATTCTATGGCCCCAAATGAAATGCTGGCCTTTAGAACTGTGCTCTACAGAGCAATGTAATCATCATGGTCAGCACAAGCACATATCCCTGGTAGTTCACTGCTGATTCTCCACTAATCACCAGTTAATATGCAGTGCTCTGCCCTAGGATCAATAAATTTAGTTTTTGGCTCTGCTAAACCCAGTGGAGCAGCACTGTATTTTTCAGGTCTGGTCAGGTCTATCCCTAAACCTGGAGGTTGATTGCTCTTGCTTGCCTCTGGAAGAAGCTTCCAGAAATATAACAGGAGGAGAGATCTCTGGACTATGAATATTTATCCGACCTCAGCCAATCCCTGGGAGAAGTTGCCCAGAAGGTGGCTGGGGAGAAAATAAATGTTTGGCAAGGCTTGTTTAAAGCTGTCTTGTCCTGGGGCCTCTGGCCCGGGAGGAAGCCTATGTTACTGTAGTGCTGTTGGTTCTAGACCTGAGCATGTGCTTGACTGAGGGCCTGGAGAAACCTGGGTTGAAAGGCATTTGCTGGAGGTCACTACCTTAGAAAGCTGGCCTGGAGAAGGACCCCTTTTCACTGAAGAGCTCCAGGTGTGCCCTTGCCTTGAGGGTTGGATGCCAAGGGTAGCTACAAGAACCGTGACTGCTTTTGCACAGTCTCAGGCAGACTGGCTATCCCTTCTACCTCCAGCAATACTTAATGGCTGCTGCCGAAGGATTTTTGCTGGCAAATCTGTCCTCCTGTATCTGCTTTTTTTTTTTTATATATCCTGCACCCTCGCTGCTCTCTTCTGTTCAAGTACTACAAAAAGAAAACCTAGACTGAACCTGTGTTTGTGTGATCTGGAACTGGTATCTAGGCCTGGCAGCCTTTTGGACAGGTACGGAAGAGTTGGGCTATATCCAGTGGCCCCTCTGGGGGTAAGCACTACAAATACATATCAAAATTCCTTATAAAAACAGTCTGTTTAAAATGTATACAGTGACTTACATGGTTGGATGGGCAGAGTCCAATCAATGTTATTGTAAATAAAATCTTCCCCCTGTGATAAAAAACAAATGGTTTGAACCACACCAATTAACTAGTAAGCCAAGTTCTATAATTCACTTTACAGACAAAAAAGTGTATACAGTATATTTACTAAACTGCAAACATAAAATCACAGCCCTTCAAGTGTTACTAAACATAACATGGAAATGCAATTATTTTAGTAAATATAAACCGCTAAGTACCTTTTCTCATCAGCAGTATATAGCAGTCTTGTGCCTTCTATCAGTGTCTGGTTAAAGCTTGTAGGAGAAGTTTTCATTCTCCTCTGACTGTCCTATGAGGCTACATGACCCCTGGCTCTCTGTCTGGACAGTGTTAATTGGCCCTCTGCTGATCACATGCACCCATCCAAGAAATAAGAATAAAATACACACCAAACTGAGCATGTGCAGAGTGCCTCCTAAGGATCTGTACTATCAGCAGATGGATTGTGGAGGAAGGGGAGAATCAGAGAAGACAGGATTAAACAGTCTTTTTACACAATGCGGAGGATTAACCCCTAAGGTTCCACAGTGAGTATAACAAGCATGCTTTACTGCATATACAGACTGATTTTACTGTTGTGGGTTTAGTAACACTTTAAATGGTTAGTTCACATTTACAATAAAACTGCCTATGCAGGTAACTGGTGCCTGTAGATAAAAACAACCTGTGCAGCTTTGACTAAAGTTGGATAATGCCCTTGCTATAGGTGTAGGCCATTTCTGTACCTTCTGAAGCCTGACTGAAGAAATCCCAGAGATGGCATCATCCCATTCTGCCTTGTTGCTAAGACATTTCTAAGAGACTCCCAGCCATTACTGCTTATCCCCACCATCACAGGAGCGAGCTCTCTATCCCCCGCACATGTGTGGATCACTATCTCCTCCATCTCAGAATCGCTGAGCCAGAGGCCTAATTAGAATGTTCAGGCCCCCGGTGCAAGAAACCATGACGGGCCCTTTCCATCAGTCCTAGGGCACTTTCCTCTGAACCCAAGGCCCTTCACACTGATCCTGGGGCCCTTTATTATGGTCCTGCAGTGGGGCCCTTTCAAATGGTCTGCGGCTGGCCCCCTTCCTGCTATCTTAGGGCCCCCCTACGGTGGCAGATTGCTAGGGCCCAGTCACAAGTGTGACCTTTGCGACCCTGTTAGTTCCACCACTGACCTTACTATTACTAGGGGGGCAATTTGGCGGATGTAAGAGGGCACTCTGTTAAATGTGATCTGGAACTCTGGAGGCACTAAGGGGGCACTCTAAAGGCACTAAGAGGGCACTCAGGAAGATGTAAGGGGGCTCTCTGGAACATATAAGGCGGCACTCTGGAGGTACTAAAATAGTACCTTCAGAGTGCCCCCTTACATCCTCTTCCAGAGTGCTCCCTTAATGCCTCCAGAGTGCTCCCTCAGTACCTCCAGAGTCCCCCCCCCCTAGTGCCCGTTACAGTGCACTGTAGAACTACTATGTTAGTACCATTTACATCCTCCAGAGTGCCCCTTTCAATTCTCCTCCAGAGCTCAAAAAGAGAATCTGGAATTTGTGCTGTCAGTAATGTTAGTGGCTATATAGCCAAAAGTCCAGGCACTCACCAGTCACCTTCTTTTCCCAGTTTCATTGTGGGCTTTGGCTTTGAGGGAGGCAAGCAAGTGGAGAGATTGAGTACAGCGGACCGCCCGCAACTCGCAAGAGGCTGGGCTGGTGTAAAAACACTTTTAAAAAAGAGTCCTTGACGATGACTTGGAGCATGGCCTGTGCAGGTCTGAATTCAGCCGATTAGGCCCCTTTCACACCGGAGCGTTTTTCAGGCGGTACAGCGCTAAAAAATAGCGCCTGTTCACCGCCTGAAAAAATCCGGCCCCTTTAACTCCAGTGTGAAAGCCGGCGGGCTTTCACACTGGAGCGGTGCGCTAGCAGGACGGCAAAAAAAAGTCCTGCTAGCAGCATCTTTGGAGCGGTATAGGAGTGGTGTGTTCACCGCTCCTATACCGCTCCTTCCCATTGATTTGAATGGGAAACCGCGGTAAAACCGCGGCAATACCGCCGCAAAGCGCCGCTACGGCATCGCTCTGCGGGGGGTCTTTAACCCTTTTTCGGCCGCTCGCGGGGGGTAAAACCCCGGTTCAAACGACGGTAAAGCAGCGCTAAATATAGCGCTGCTTTACCGTCACCGCGGCTCCCCGCCCCAGTGTGAAAGGGGCCTTAGTGTACTGCTGAGCTCGGTCTCTACTCATTCGGTATGGAATGTATAATCCACACCTCGCTGCCTGACCTAAGGCCAAGCCCTGCAGTTCTCTAATCATCTGCTTCAGGAACTGTGCATGAGCAGTTCAAAGCCGCTGACACAGACATTTTTACAGGTACCTTACTCCTGTCTACAGACAGGAGAAAAGTGCCTGTTGACGCTGCCCCAGACACACGGCTGTCTCGGGCCTCCCCCCACAGTAGCGGAACATCAGGGCCCGGTCACAAGTGCAACCTTTGCAACCCTGGTAGTTCCACCACTGCGCTAAGCTCAGAGCTTCTGTGGCAGGGGGGGAGACCGCATGTAAGAGGCTTTGAATCAGCTGGGAGTGTCTTAGCAAGGTTCTAGCACCAAGGCAGAATGAGATGATGCCATCTCTGGGAATATTTTGATCACGGTTTGGGAGGTACGTAAATAGCCTACACCAATAGCGGGGCAAATTTTAACTTTGGTCAAGCTGCAAAGCTTGTTTTTATCTATAGGCATCCCTTACCTGCCTAGGCAGTTTTATAGTTAAAGTGAACGAACCCTTTTGCAGCTTTTCCTCTATTCATCACTACGAAAGAAGTCTCATTTGACAGCAATAACTCTATTTTACACCGGTGCAAGGATTTACAGTCGTATTGGAGTTCAAGATATGACTCATAAACAAAAAATATATTTACTTACTCTAAGTCCTTCAAATCCACTGTAGGAATCGATGTATTCTGTAATTTCTTTGTGAGTTTTCATTCTTTTTAGAAAATCACACCTGTGACAGTCACCAAAATATAATGTAAGTACAATTATTCTTCCAGCTTTTCCCTTGAAAAATATATATTGTATATGCGAGGGGAGGGGCTTAATATGTATATATATATATATATATATATATATATATATATATATATATATATATACACACACACAGTATCTCACAAAAGTGAGTACACCCCTCACATTTTTGTAAATATTTTATCATATATTTTCATATCTTCCCTGCCTGCAAAGGGCATTCACTTGGATCTGACTGAGATTGAGTTGGATCAAACTGTCAGTGCTAGCTGGTCCTGTGAGATGTAGTTCTACAAGCAAGTCTGTGCTGGAGGTAGAAGAGGAGGAGTTTATATACTAGATTGTATATAGTTGAGTCCCTGAAGAGTTTATTTGCTGATCAAATGGGCATCCCATAAAACCCCTTTCCCCATCCAAGTTTAATCCCCCTAATAAAGAAAAATAAAAAAACCTGCAAAAACTGATTCTTGTCTGCAGAGTGAGTGAAAAATGTGCAGTGTGGGAGATACCCTTATTCACCAGTGGCTCCTTCGGGGGTAGTGCTACACGTATATAAGGGGAGCTCAGATTAGTGTCTTAGGCCTCTTTCACACTGGGGTGGGAGCCGCGGTGACGGTAAAGCAGCGATATATTTAGCGCTGCTTTACCGTCGTTTAGCCCCCGGGATTCGGCCGCTCGCGGTGCGGTTTTACCCCCCGCGAGCGGCCGAAAAAGGGTTAAAATCCCCCGCAGAGCGCCGCCGTAGCTGCGATTTGCGGCGGTATTGCCGCGGTATTACCGCGCTGTCCCATTCAAATCAATGGGAAGGAGTGGTATAGGAGCGGTGAATACACCGCTCCTATCCCGCTCCAAAGATGCTGCTAGCAGGACTTTTTTTGCTGTCCTGCTAGCGCACCGCTCCAGTGTGAAAGCCCGCCGGCTTTCACACTGGAGTGAATGGGGCCGTTTTTTTTTCAGGTGGTGTACAGACGCTGTACCGCCTGAAAACCGCCCCAGTGTGAAAGGGGCCTTAGGCTGAGCAGTGTGATCTAGACTGCAAAGGGGAGCTCAGATTAGTGTTTTATGCTGTACAATGTAATCTAGACTGCAAATACATGTAACACACATCATCTGGTTTATGGTCTTCTATTGTGCACATTTAGATAAAGCTCTGAGTATAAGTTCAGCTAGGCATGGTGTTTGCTAAATGTCAGTCACTGTTGAGCGTGTATTACTACAGTAATGTGCTGGCTCCACAGGCCAGTATAGAGCAAGGTTAAAGAGGAAGTAAAGCCTCTTAAAAAGAGACCCTGCAAGGCAAAGGCATAATGAGCTAGTATGCATATTAAACTAGCTCATTATGAATGACTTACCTGAAAACGAAGCCCCCGAAGCGGTCCTCATCCACGATCTTCTGCGTCGCCATCAAACTTGGAGTGACTTCCGGGTCTCGCCGCTCCATCGCTGTCATTCGCTGGATCGGCGATGACGTCACTCCCGCGCATGCGCAGGAAAGCGGCATATCGCCGTGAACCCGGCATGCGCGGTGCGCCTACGCGGCGCTGTCTACGGCGCATGCGCCGTAGACAGCAATGCCTTTTCTTTTCTAAATATCTCCTAAACCATGTAGGTTTAGGAGATATTTATTGGACCTACAGGTAAGCCTTAATCTAGGCTTACCTGTAGGTCAAAGTAGTTTGTAAGGGTTTACAACCACTTTAAAAGACCTAGCATGGTCATGTGACCTAATTTTTCTCTCTGGTGTTTAGGTAGAAAACATCAGATAAATGTTAATTATAAGGACAGAGAGTTGTACAAAAGACACAGTTAAAGTATAAAAATATAGACTTCTGCAAACTGGAGTTAAGCTCTCAACTCACTCAGGGAACCACTTGGCATGTTCCTTCCAGGGATCATCATTTTCTTGCCAGTTGCCAAGACAGCCACCGCAAATGAAACACTGTACTGTGTCTCTTCTACCTGGAAGGCACAGCAAACAAACTTAATAATAATAACCATCATAATAACACACTACACTAATTACAGGTGGTTGTAGGTAAAATCATATTACATGATGCAAAATCAATTAGAATATGTAAGTATATATATTGGGGTTCAGAGAAGGTGCAGTGAACCTCACAAGACTCCTCTGCATGTATCACATAATAATCATTCATCCAAGAAATATTTTTTCTACAGACATAGTAGTGTCAGAGATTAGATCTGCAGTATATTACCTAAAAAATAGCCTTTTTTTTTAAAAAGAAAGAAAAATTATTTTTGAGCCCCATTTAAACAAATGATTTATCAATGATTACTGAGCTACATTATTTTATGAAGAGAACTTGGGAAGTAATTAGATCCCCGGGAAAACAAATTCCCAATTTCAAAAAATCCACTCAAAGGGGAAAAAAAATCCACAAAACTAGGAAAAAATCACATTGCCTCCAAACTATAATAGTGATACTATCATACTCTGCATTATTTTGTGTCTTTAATGTAGCAAAGTCCCGAGGCCCCTGAGGCCTAATGGTGACCCCCCAGAGTTAGGGACAGCTGACATCCTTCTGTGTAGAGTGGGTTACAAGGCATGGTGGGTGTAATGTAAGATGAAATGGTGGGCGCCAGACACTTTTTGAATGCAAAGAGAATTATTGTCTCTTAAACATAACTGGGGGAGAGAGGGTTAGGGCCAGGATACCCTTAGGTAGATGCAATGACAATTAGCAGACCCTGAGACTTCTATAGGTAGACAGCTATACACAGGGCCGTCTTTAATATGGTTTGGGCCCTGGGCAAACATTTTTTCTGGGTCCCCCCCCCCCCCCCACATGCAATTTTGCTCTTCACCCCAACATCTCAAAAACCAGACACACACGTAGAATTATCTAAAAAAAAACTTTGCAGAACCCCCTTCACAGCAGTCTCACAGTGTCCTCAGTTCTCTTTCATGACACACTGCAGCCTCTTCACATCACAGCGCCCCATTACATTAGAGTCCCCTTCATGTCATAGTGCCCCTTTACACATCACAGCACCCCAATTACATTGCAGCCATTGTCACATCACACATTCACATGTAGGTGTTTTGGCGGGCCATTTGAATGGGCTGCCATGCCTTTGTTTCCTGCAGAAAAAAAAAAGGTGCATGCAGCATTTTAAAAATGCAGTGGCCTTGAAATCCATTCTGCTTTTGCACCATGCGACTTACCTGCAGTTCCTGCACACACAAGTGTGGCCTAAACATCTAAAAATGCAGCAAGTTTGCCGGTGCAGGAACTGCAGGCAAGTCACATGGTGCAAAAGCAGAATGGACAGACAGTGCTATATTTCATTGCTTGATGGGCATAGGTGTGCGCGGCCTATTATATAATGCATGCACATACACATACATGTGAACCAGCCAGGCCCAAAATAAGCCTATCAAGCAGTTAAATAGACTAATGCTATGCCATGTGCTGTAATGCTGTGTGCTCTGTAATAAAAAATACAGCCACAGCCTCAATCAGCCTGAGTGGTGGCTGGTGCTCAATATTTTTGGTGGGGCGCAAACATTTTTTGAAAAAAAATCATCAATTGCAGCCACTGTGCCATCGAACGCTGCCACTGTACCCTCAAATGCTGCCACTGTGCCCATTAAACGCTGCAACTGTGCCATCAAATGCTGCCACTGTGCAATCAAATGCTGCCACTGTGCCATCAAACGCTGCCACTGTGCCATCAATTGCAGCCGCAATGGCAAATGCTGCCACTGTGCCCATTAAACGCTGCCACTGTGCCATCAAACACTGCCACTGTGCCAACATTGCCACTGTGCCCATTAAATGCTGCCATTGTGCCATCAAATGCAGCCGCCACTGTGCCAATGCTGCCACTGTGCCCATTAAATGCTGCCACTGTGCCAATCAAACGCAGCCACTGTGCCAATCAAACGCAGCCACTGTGCCCATCAAATGCAGCCACTGTGCCCATCAAATGCAGCCACTGTGCCCATCATATGCTGCCAGTGTACCCATCATATGCTGCCACTGTGCCATCGAACGCTGCCACTGTGCCATCGAACGCTGCCACTGTGCCAAACGCTGCCACTGTGCCATGAATTGCAGCCACTAAGCCAAACGCTGCCACTGTGCCCATTAAAGGCTGCCACTGTGCCAAATGCTGCCACTGTGCCCTCAAATGCTGCCACTGTGCCCTCAAATGCTGCCACTGTGCCAAAACGCTGCCACTGTGCCATCAATTGCAGCCACTATGCCATCAAACGCTGCCACTGTGCCCATTAAATGCTGCCACTGTGCCAATGCTGCCACTGTGCCCATTAAATGCTGCCACTGTGCCAACGCTGCCACTGGGCCCATTAAATGCTGTCACTGTGCCATCAAACACTGCCACTGTGCCATCAAACGCAGCCACTGTGCCATCAAATGCAACCACTGTGCCATTAAATGCTGCCACTGTGCCATTAAACGCTGCCAGTGTGCCCATCAAATGCTGCCACTGTGCCCATTCAATTTTAAAACTTTCTAGTGTGTTCCAGTTCTATACATGGGGTGCGTGGAAGCCAAGGGAGGAGAAAAAAAGACCTACCTTCATTGTCCTCCTGGCCAGCTCAGCTCCGAATCCGTGCCGCGGTCTGACTCCTCCTACCGAGGCCTCCGCGCTCCTCTGAGTGAGATCACAACGGTACACACACTTGCTTGCAGGCAGCATAGCAAGGGGCGGGCCAGAGCGTCAGTGGAGCTCAAGGCTCCGCCCACCCGTGGCCCGCTCCTTGACACTGGTACTGCTGCACTGTGTGTGCATGTGCTGCTGAGCTGATGCCGGCTGATGACTGTCTGTGCCAGACAGACACAGGGCCGTCTTTACCGCACAGTGAGGAGTTCCAGCGCCGATTTTCGGGCAGTGCATGGGCTTTACCCTGGCTATACAGGTGAAGGCCTCCAGCCGGACACCACTTCTGTATAGGTAGGACCGCTGTCTCCTATGGCAACAATCTTGTAGTAGTTAATAATGGCAATTGTATTCAACTATTTGCAACACAAACAGTTTACTCCACAATCACTCACTGTGGGTCTTCACTCAACGAACTCCCAGTCTTTCACTAGACTTTGGATCCAACACTCAGTATCTTCCCGTCACCCCCGCTTCCCTGCTGGGTCCCTGTCTTGGCACTCACAGATACTCTTCAAGCGTCACCCTCGCTGACACGCTAGGTCCCTGGCTTGGCACTCACTGATTCTCCGCAAGCATCACCACTGCTGTCCTGCTGGGTCCCTGACTTGCACTTGCTGAGGTTTCCCACTTCTTCACCGTCCTCGGCTGGCAAGAAGTCTGCTCTGGTACTGTCCTCAGCTTACTCACAATGGTCTAAGGTAACAAGGTGGATGGTCCCTTAGTGGCGACAGCTTCCCCTTTCTACCTCTGACCACAGTTGGATCCCCGTCCGGGATCTGCTACCCTGCGCTGCTCTCCTGCTTATGGATAGGCCCTCAGACAGCCTAGCAGCTAGATGTCCCTAGAATAGGCCTCAGGCTTATGGCCTAGCAGCCGGGGGCAGCATAACACACATTCACTCCGACAGCCGCCCAGTTGGCACAGAACTCCGATCATCTGACTCCATCCAAATAAATAGGCTCTGCCAACAGGCCAAGAGACCAAAGAAAATCCCTGCCCATTGGCTGAGACACCCCATCCATTCATGTCTGAGCTTGCAAAGTCCCTGTCTTATCTAATTTTACTAGCATAGTGCCACCTAGTGACAGAAGAGAAAGGGTGCAACAAGTCCAGATTTAGAGAGGAGTCAATTGATCCCCTAACAATTGACCACAGCGACTATCAACTGGCAACTAAATTTGATACCAACCTGCCTAAACATCAGGGTGCTACATCAATATCTGCCATGAATTTAGATTTAACAGTCATTCAGATTTATTTTGACATTTTGACGCATGCTCGGAAGCATTGAACTTAATTTTCTCGGCTCGTCGTAGTGTTGTACGTCACTGCGTTCTTGACGGTCGAAAGTTCAGAGAACTTTTGTGTGACCGTGTGTATGCAAGACAAGCTTGAGCGGAATTCCGTCGGAAAAACCATCCAAGATTAAACTCTTTCATCTAATATACCCTATATCACTGGATCTCTGTGCATCTTTATGCAATGCAGGCAGATCATAGCTAATAGGCAGGGCCAGCCAGGTGCGGTACATAACTTCCTATAATTGTCACTGCAGCCTGCCTTAGTACTACATTCAAGAGCCCTCGGTCCTGATGCAAGCAGTGGCCTGGCTCTTGGGAGAGGTTATGCAGATATTAACATGAGCCAGAAATTCAGGCTGGAGAGGAAAGGGTTAGATGATGGTGGATGTCCTCCAGGAAATGGGGTGAGCTCTGTCTTGCTGCAGCTTCTTATGCAGAATGTAAAAAGCTCTAAATAGATTAAGCAATTTCATTACAGGAGAGGAGTAAAACTGTGCATGCCTAAAAGTGAGGCTGGAGTCCAATCAAAACAACTACCGTAACTGCGAATTTTAAAATTTGAAAGATTAAAAATATTATGTTTGTTTTATATTTGTATCATTATATAAATGCTTCTGTCATTTTTTTAATACACTACACAATATTATATATACTTCGATAATTACTATCTGGGTTGCAATCCAATGTACAATGTTGATAATTTTCACTTTTTTCTATGTATTAAAATGCATTTGAAAAGTTGTATTACAGCGCTGTCTAATTATCACTCAAAAAGTGAAATCTAAATATAAAAAATAAAATGCTGCAACTTAATGTGAGACACACAATAAACAAAATATAAGGTAAGAAAGCTGCGCTAAAAACTAATACTAGATACGAATATAGTAAATGATTAGTCCATATGATCTTAAATTACTAAACTAACATACATAAATTAGAGCAATGATCCACTAAGCAGAGTAATATAAATGTCCAGCAAAATCCTAAGATGTAACTGAACGAATGCTTTTAAAATTAATAATGTATAGTCCACAGTATAGGATGAACGATGATTCCTCAGCCCTCTATGGTGACACCACACACGACACCAAAGAAGATACAACAGGAAAGATCCTCCACCAATAAAAATACTGCCGCTTACCAGCTGGCTAGATCTCTTGTTTAAGGAGATCTAATATGCCTGTGGCTTATCCCCCAGCCCGGTTCCCTGTAGCAGGATAGCAAGATGTTTCCCAATGCTCCACTCAGTAGAACAGCAAGATATTTCCAAATTTTTAAGATAACAGAATGTTTCCAAGACATCCACAGTGAACTGATATACACTAATTTCCCATGTAAAAATAGAAAAGCTTCCATAGCGTAATTCTATAAAACGTTTAATCATTAAAAGGCGACAATAATGAGCTTACACTCTTGCCGTATGTATAAAAGCATGTTTCAAATAGTATTCAAGCCGGCTGGCTCTCGATCGATGCCCGTTGTTTCCGGGACAAGCATGGAATTGTGGTGACGTCAGCACACCGCTCCTCCCTACGCCGTTTCATCAAAGATGACGTCTTCCAGGGGCACAGGCGGCGTGCTGACTCGCTGCCATATATACAAAATGGACAAAACTAGAAACGCCTAGCTCTGAGCTCCTGGTGTCCCTCCGCAAGTTCACCATTTTGGAATAGGGCAAATGCCCATACCTCTAATTAATGCTGGAAATACACGAATTGACACTCCACTATTGAGCCCAGCTGATAGCCATATCAAATGGCTACCAGCATGAGATGGGAATAATAGTATTTATTAAAAAAAAAAAATGTAGATTTTTTATAAAAAGCGTTTTTTTTAAATGTACTTATACCACAAACCAATGGTGCCCTGAAGTCACTTCTCATCTACATTCAGATGACATAGTGAGGCAGCTCAACATTAGTAATCACGCATTAAGAAGCTCCAAATGGCCTATAACCATAGATATTATAGCAAAAGGAAAACATTAATTATTCATAAATGAACTCCATATGCTATCACTAGATGCCAAATTAATGTATCCCACCATGGTTCTTTCCTGAGTGACAGATCACCTGACCATCTCAGAAAAACAGATAGAAAATTTTAATTTTCTCAGACCATGATGAAACATTGCATTATTATCCAATTCTAACAAATAAAAATATAAAAATAACATGATAAATGTATTACCATGTTTCTAAAAGAGAAAAAAGTATTATTTGTTTAGATTATATTACCATATGCCTCCATTATTCAAAAAAGGAGAAATGAGTGGACCAAACAATCAACCCCCACACGTATTTCCCCCTTCCCATCCTTGAAAGCATGGGCCTTTAGGAGAAAAAATATCCAAAAGGACTACATATTCATCCGAATTTCAGACAAAATGCAGTCTCAAAATGGATTAATAACCTCTGCCAGTCTTTTCCAATACCCAGAGAGCACCCAGAGGGTACCGACTATGGCATAGAAAAGATCTCAAAAGGCCAAAATAATGAAATTAACCATAGGCCACAAATTCTATAAAAATTTATGTAAATGGATATAAAATTGAAATGAAAAAAAATAAAAATAAATATAAATAACCAGACAATTTCCCTAATGGATGGAGTGAGTACTACCTACCAGATCACACCCCCTATGAAACTCCATATGGGTCTACCAGAAACTCAGAGTAGGTACACATAATAAAGGCCTAACCATTATCAATAAAGGCATTGACGTCTACATCAATATTAAAGCCATACGGAGTATAGCAACGTACCCTGTGTATCCAGGCCATCTCCAACCTAGACAATTCCCTAACTAGGGAGCTGCCCCTCCAGTGGGCACTAAACTTGTCCATCCCTATAAAGAGTGTATTTGCAGGGTTATGATTATGGTGGATAGCATAGTGTTTAGATACAGAGGGAAATCTAAAACCACTCTTTATATTTGTAATGTGCTCGCCCAAGCGGACCTGCATGGACCACTTGGTCCTGCCAATGTATTGGAGCCCACATGGGCATTGTAATAGATACACAACGCCTGTTGAGCTACATGTAATGAACGGCTCAATTCTGTGTTCTCCCGAGGTACTAGTAGAAACAAAGGACTCTGTTTTCCTCTGTTCGCTTTTGTTCAGTGTACAGATCTGACATCGGCGACACTGATGATAACCTGAAAGGTTTTGAAAAACGGACACCGTTTTAGTAGGAGGATCCACCACATTAGGCGCAACCCTATCCCGAAGGGAAGGGACTCCCCTAAAGTTAAAATGCATTTAGCTAAAGAATTTTTGAAGAAAAAAATGTTTGCCAGTGTCACATCACATTCGGCTACCCATCACATTTTGCTACCCGCTGGAGTGCGCATGCGCGACGCCAAATGCGTTCCAACACTGTTGTAAGACACCACTTTGCCACAGGGCCCCTCGCGGGGTCGCTTTGCTCGCCACGCTTCAGGCATGGCCTCGCTATGCTTGGCATAGTTATAATCTAACTCTATGTCCACTTGGATGGTGGGGCTCGAAACCTGGACTCAGGGGTGTAACCACAAAATTCTCCGCAAGCAAAGATCGTCACAGTGTTGGAGCGCATATGGCGGCGTCGCACATGCGCAGTCCAGCGAGTAGCCAAATGTGATGGGTCGCCATATGTGTCAAAACACCAGCTAGTAGGATTTCTCATTGTGATTAGCCAATCTTGAGGTTAACATTTCCCACACTGTGCAGCCAGACAGGAGACACGTGTAGTTCTGGATTAAGCAACTCATCTTCCTCTTTCATTTCTGTGCCTCCAGCTTCCTCATTAGGCAGGTAATCTTCACTTCTGCCAGAGAGACAGAAAGGGATCCAGCAACACTACAGAGTCTTCCTTGCTATGCAAACACCATGGTAAAGTTATATTACACCCTCAGCATATTTTAGTTTACTACACTGAGCACAATAAAATGAACACTCCCCGGTAAACTGTTATGTTTGTTAAATGTTTTTCAGTTCTGCTAGCTCCTGCTGTCTCAGTGCTGCTTCCCTTTATTTTGGGTCTTCACCAGTGGCGGCTGGTGCTCAAAATTTTTAGGGGGGCGCAAACAAACAGAAAAATTCTTTAAAAAACCCCATCAATTGCAGCCTTACTGTGCCATCAATCGCAGCCACTGTGCAATCAATCGCAGTCACTGGGCAATCAATCGCAGCCACTGTGCCCATCAATTACCGCCACTGTGCCATCAAACGCAGCCACTGTGCCCATCAAATCGCAGCCACTGTGCCCATCAAATCGCAGCCACTGTGCCCATCAATCGCAATCAATTAAAAGTAGCCACTGTGCCCATCATTTGCTCCCACTGTTCCCATCAATTGCCCCCACTGTGCCCCTCAATTGCTCCCACTGTACCCATCAATTGCTTCCACTGTGCCATATCAAATGCTGCCAGTGTGCCCCCCCGCCGGCCCGCTATCTGCACTTACCTGTCTCAGTGGGACAGCTCCTCGATATCTTCTCCTGTCCTCTCCACCCGTCCTCTGCTATGATTGGACGCCTGGCATCCAATTACAACGCCTGTCGCTTCAGCCAATCAGGTGACAGGTAACAGATCCAAGCACCTCATTAGCAGAGAGGCGGTTTAGTGTTAGGAAATCGAATATTCATTTGCTTTTCCAACACAGCTGAGTGACCTGCGAGCGCCCAGCATAGCGATCACAGGTCACCTTTTTTGACGCCTATTAGAGCCTATGGCTCTAATCAGGTGCTTCCAAACCACCCCCTGCCGCTTTAATTCAGGCGCACTGCGCCCGAAAAGGGGCCAGGCACCTGAATAGGGGGTGGAAGCGGCAGCCATAGATAGATTCATGCAATGCATGAATTTATCTATTGGTGCTAGAGGAGTGGCAGGAGAGAGGGGGCGGCGCCCGTGCGCCCTTATAGATGTACCGCCACTGGTCTTCACAGTAAAGAGATAACGCCGATCCTGCCACCTCTTACTTTTTGGAAACAGGTCAATAATAGTTTGCCCCTTTACAAGGATACCTATGTCAACAGAGGTTGCCCCAAAAAATATGACAAGATCTGGTCCAAATGGTTAGCGGAGCTTCTGACACGACCACGGTTTGATGTACCTTGTCTTAATGCTTTTGTCTGGATATCTGCTACCTTAGTACCAATTTAGCTTTAACCGTTTTATGAACATGTGTTGATGATTATGTTAGCTATCGGCTCAAGGGAGCCATGCCTTATTTTCCATTGATGTGACTCTCCTAAGTTGCCAACGTTTACATTTTGTCATGTACCATATTTCTCACCCCCCTGCGAGGGTCACATGGCTACTAATGATTTGTTTGTGTATTTGTTGCATGTTTGTGACCTTAAAACCATTAAACAGATAAAAAAAAAAAAAAAAAGAAAAAGAGTTAACAGTGGACAGTGCAGTCTCCAGTCACTCTGTTAGCTTGGAGAAAGAATGTGGGGAGGAGGGAGTAGCAGGGGAGAAGCTTGACATCTTAGGTTGCAGGGCTGTAGGTTTCTATTGATGCACACAGTGTAGGGAGACTCAACTCTAGTCCCTGCATGCAAGGATGACTCCATAGGATACCATCAGAGAAAGGAGCCAACTTGAAACAGGAAACCTGGGGCAGTGATCATGGCACCAATTAAAAAAATTAAATGTATAAAAAAAATCAGCACACTCAGGCCTGGTTCTCACCTATGCAGGTTGTGGTTGATGCCTTTTTCTGGTGCGTTTAGCATTTTTTCACACACATTTTGCGTTTCTTGGGAGGTGCCTGTTGTCTTGCAGGAGAAACCAGTAAAAATACAGCACAAAAGTATCAAAAACTGTGAGCACTGCGTTTCTGCTGCATTTCCATTGAAGTTTTTTTTCTCTTTTATTGGTTGAACTAGATGGACTTGTGTCTTTTTTCAACCTGAATAACTACCGTATTTATCGGCGTATAACACGCACCGGCGTATAACAACCCCAAGTTTAGGAGGGCATTTTAAGGAAAAAAAGTTTTAGGAGGGAAGTTTAGGGAAAAAAAACACTTACATTTAAGCGTCATTTGCAGCTTGCCCAGTGTGATTTGCAGCTTGCCCAGCGTCATTTGCAGCTTGTCAGCGTCATTTGCAGCTTGCCCAGTGTCATTTGCAGCTTTGCCCAGTGTCATTTGCAGCTTTGCCCAGTGTGATATGCAGCTTTGCCCAGTGTGATATGCAGCTTGCCCAGTGTGATCTGCAGCTTGCCCAGTGTGATCTGCAGCTTGTCAGTGTCAGTTGCAGCTTGCCAGCGTCATTTCCATCTTTTTCACATTTAAAATTGCCGCCTAGAAAGACCGCTCGGCCGAAAAAGACGGAGCGTCGGCGGAAAAAGCCTGAGCCGTCTGTTCGGCTCCTGCTCTCAGTCCCGCCTCCCTGCTGTTTCGGAAGCGAACGCAGGGAGGCGGGACTGCGAGTGGAGCCGGAAAAGCCAGAGCCGTCTGTTCGGCTCTGCTCGCAGTCCCGCCTCCCTGCTGTTTCGGAAGCAAGCGCAGGGAGGTGGGACTGCGAGCAGAGCGGAACAGACAGATCGGTCTTTTTTCGGCGGCGCTCGTTTTTTTTCCGGCGGCACTCGTTTTTTTTCGGCGGCGGACACTGTTTTTCGGCGGCGGACGCTGTTTTTCGGCGCCGTTTTAATTTTTTGGGCACTTTTTTTGGGGGCATCGGCGTATAACACGCACCCACGACTTTCCCCCGATTTTAAGGGGGAAAAAGTGCGTGTTATACGCCGATAAATACGGTATGTAACTATGTATCTATGAAATCCTCTTAAATGGACTGTAGTGCGTTTTGCAAAACCGAAAATGCAGTGAAAAACGAATTGGTGTGAATCAGGCCTAAGTGATTAAATCAGCTGCTGAAAGTGCTTAAAAAAATGAGGGTTTAATATTACTTTAATATATTAACAAACACTTGTCATTAGTGCATCATTTACTTACCAGTAAAGAAGAATCCAGCACTGACAAGCTGATCTGGTTGAATCGTGGCATAGGAAGGCCAATTTGTGAAGGACTTGTGTCGGGCTTCCTCGGTTGCGTATGCTCCTGTGGACACATGATCCAGATCTGGGGGTTGAACACGGACCTCGAACATAGAAATATTACCCACATCGTCTCCTTTCATGAAAGGACAGGTTGGGCTTTCTATAACATGAAGTCTCTTTGGTGGATATGTCAAAGGTCTTTTGTTGACAACAACCCCACAGCAAAAGCACTGAAGACTATTACTGACTCCAGTATGATATAATCCAGCATTGGCCATTTCTGATGGAGACCACCATGAAAACTTCTCAGAATTGGAATCTCTTAAAGCTTGGAATGATTTTAATCTCCTGGCTTCACACCTCATTTCAGTTTTTTTACTTGTTCCCAGCTGCTTACGTATGGCAGCATTTTGTTCTGCGAAATCAGTGGTAAATTTTTCCCAGTCGAAATTAAAAACTGAATTTATTGGGTGAGACTGATTTGCTTTCTCTTCTCTGCCATCATTATGGTCTCCAGAAGCCATTTTCCTTCCTAAAATTCAAATTTACAAAAGCAAGTTAATCAACATACCAAAATTTTGAAGGTTTTTGAATCTCAGTTTTCATTCATTGAAGCCTAAGGTTAGCCATATACTGTACATTAAGATCTCTCTAATTCAAGCAAGAGAAAACACTTGATCCCCCCCATCTATGCTAAACAACATCGATGGAGGAATTTCCCTTGTCAGCTACTGTATTCAGACTGTCTGAATACCAGGACAGTGACCACATATGATTAGATGCGATCGCTGTTCAGCCAACACAACTTTCAAACCGGCTCCTTCGATATTTTAATCAAAGCTTATCAATCTTATTTGTGCCGACAGGGCCACTAACAGCTTGAGATTTAAGCCCTGTATGCCCAGTTTGGATTGAGTATGGAAGAGTTTATAATTCTCTAGGAAGATTTTCACTTAATTCCTGCCTCTGCGACACCAGGACAAGAAATGGGGAAAGTGGTTGTCACCAGGACAGAAAGGCACAGATGGCAATAATAATAAAAATGTGTTCTTATCTGTGTCCCTGTTGAAAAGATTTCCTTATGCTTCCTACTCTGTTCCTAATAGGAACATAGACAGAAATAGCAGTTCCTAACCATTTCCCACTCAATCCAAAAAAAAGAAAAGGTTTTGGCTGGAGCTGGACTTTAGTTACACACTGTGACCAACTTAAAAAAATACAGGTAAAAATTATTTCAAATGCGTATTATTTGTTTCCATAAATGATTTTTACTTTACTTGAGCCTTTGAATTTTCTTTGAAATTTTGACCACTGCAAAAAAAGGTAAATTCTCTAACTTAGCTCCCTTCCTCCTTGCATATCATAGCCCACTCTTCTCCTGGGAGTGTCCAATTATGGCCTGTACTGGCCTGTGGAACTGTCTGAGGGTCAAGCACCAGAACACTAATCCCAGCACCCGACTCCAGTCCTTTCACAAGCTGTCCAGTGGAGTAATCTCCTTCCTAGCAGTAGGTGCATAGTTCTAGCAAAAGGAGGTAGAGAGAGAGCAGTAGAGCAGGACGCTTACTACTCGGCAGGTTTTTACCCCCCCCCCCCCCCCCCCCACTGACAACCAATGTCTTCCCCTCAACCCACACTGACACACAATCTCTCCCCCCAACACACCAACATGAGCAATTAATCTTTCCCACTGATTGCCAATGGCAAGCATTTTATTCCTCCAACTGATGAAATATTTTTTTCCCCACTTACCACTGAAACTGTACAGTGCATCCAGAAAGTATTCACAGCGCTTCACTTTTTCCACATTTTGTTATGTTACAGCCTTATTCCAAAATCGATTAAATTCATTGTTTTCCTCAAAATTCTACAAACAATACCCCCTAATGACAACGTCAAAGTAGTTTGTTTGAAATCTTTGCAAATTTCTTAGAAAAAAAATGAAAAAAAAATATCACTTGTAAGTAATCATAGCCTTTGCAGGCAGAGATCTGGAGAAGGTCCCAATGAGCACAGTGGCCTCCATCATCTGTAAGTGCAAGAAGTTTGGAACCACCAGGACTCTTCCTAGAGTGGGACACCTGGCCAAACTGAGCGATCGGAAGAGAAGTTCCTTAGTCAGGGAGGTGACCAAGAACTCGAAGGTCACTCTGACAGAGCTCCAGCGTTTCTCTGTGGAGAGAGGAGAACCTTCCAGAAGAACAATCATCTCTGCAGCACTCCACCAATAAGGCCTATATATTAGAGTGGCCAGATGGAAGCCACTCCTCAGTAAAAGTCACGACAGCCCGCCAGAAGTTTGCAAAAAAGGCACCTGAAGGACAATGAGAAACAAAATTCTCTGGTCTGATGAAACAAAGATTGAACTCTATGGCAAGCATCATATCTGGAGGAAACCAGACACTGCTCATCATCTGGCCAATACCATCCCTACAGTGAAGCTTGGTGGTGGCAGCATCATGCTGCGGGGATGTTTTTTAGCGGCAGGAACTGGGAGAATAGCCAGGATTGAGAAAAAAGATAAATGCAGCAATGTACAGAGATATCCTTGATGAAAACCTGCTCCAGAGCGCTCTGGATATGGCTGTGCACCGACGTTCCTCATCCAACTTGATGGAGCTTGAGAGGTCTTGCAAAGAAGAATGGGAGGAACTGCCCAAAATTGGTGTGCCTCAAAAAGACTTGAGGCTGTAATTGGTGCCAAAGGTGCTTCAACAAACTATTGCACAAAAGCTTTGAATACTTATGTACATGTGTTTTTTTTATAATTACTTGCCAAAAGACGGCTACAGCGTGGACTTAATTTGCCGGGAGGGTGTCCATGCGGTGTCCACTTGGCGCTCTCTGTGATCAGCGAGTCTATGAGATTCGCCTGATCACAGATCTGAGTAAGGGGTCAACCCCTTACCACGTGATCAGCTGTCAGCCAATGACAGCTGATCATGTGACCTAAACAGAGTCGGTAATTGGCTATTTTTTTTTCCTCATGCTGATAGCGCGAGGAGAAAAAAAAAGGCGATCGCCGGCGGCTGCGAGAGGGACATCAGTCCCGATCGTGGAGAGGCTCCTGTGCCCACTAGCCTTACCTACCAGTGCCACCTACCAGTGCCCACCAGCGCCACCCGTCAGTGCCCACAGTACCACCCATCAGTGCCACCTATCAGTGCCCACAGTGTGCCATCACCAGTGCTGCCTATCAATATCACCTACCAGTGCCCACAGTGCCACCCATCAGTGCCACCTACCAGTGCCCATCAGTGCCACCTACAAGTGCCCATCAGTGACATCTATCAGTGCCACCCACCAGTGCCACCCAGTGCCTTCTTATCAGTGCCCATCAGTGTTGTCCTATCTGTGCCTATCAGTTTTGCCTTATCTGTGCCCATCAGGGCAGCCCATCAGTGCCCATCAGTGCAGCCTCATCAGCGAATATCAATGAAGGAGAAAAATTACATGTTTGCAAAATTTTATAACGAACTGTTTAGCGAAAAATAAAAACCCCAGCTGTGATTAAATACCACCAAAAGAAAGCTCCATTTGTGTGAAAAAAAATGATAAAAATGTAATTTGAGTACAGTTTAGCATGACCGCGTAATTGTCATTCAAAGTGCGACAGCGCCGAAAGCTAAAAATTGGTCTGGTCAGGAGGGGGGATTAAGTGCCCAGTAAGCAAGTGGTTAAATAAATTTGCAAAGATTTTAAACAAACTTCTTTCGCATTGCCATTATGGAGTATTGTTTGTAGAATTTGGAGGATAATAATGAAATGATTTAATTTTGGAATAAGGCTGTAACATAACAAAATGTAGAAAAAGTGAAGCGCTGTGAATACTTTCCGGATGCACTGTACATTTATTCTCTCCATTGACACCAAGACATTGACTTCCACTAATGTTACAGCATTTTTAACTCCCACTGATCAGTGACAGGGCTCTTGTAATACATGCTTAGGAATGTTGCATTTTGTGCATCGCATATTCCAGACAGCTATAATTAATGTGCTGTGTATTATGTTCCATTGACCTGATCCTTGTATTCCATACAATATGTTGTGTGTTATATAGTCCTTACCAAAGTGTTCTCAAAAGTTGCTTGTTAATGTGTATTTTACAACTATTTAAATTAAGCTCTTCTATAAGGCAAGTCCAGACTTATGCCGCGTACACGTGATCGGACATTCCGACAACAAAATCCTGGATTTATTTTCGACGTTGGCTCAAACTTGTCTTACATACACACAGTCACACAAATGTTGTCGGAAATCCTGAACGTCAAGAACGCGGTGACGTACAACATGTACAACTAGCCGATAAAAATGAAGTTCAATAGCCATTGCGGCTCTTCTGCTTGATTCCGAGCATGCATGGAATTTTGTGCATCGGAATTGTGTACACACGATCAGAATTTCCGACAACGGATTTTGCGGTCGGAAAATTTGAGAGCTGGTCCAGCTCTCAAATTTTTTGTTGTCGGAAATCCCGACAGCAAATGTCCGAGGGAGCCTACACACAGTCGGAATTTCCGTCAACAAGCTCACGTTGAACATTTGTTGTCGGATATTCTGACAACCGTGTGTGCGTGGCATAAGAATTAGATCTCTGTGTATAATAAGCTTTTTTTAAAGTATAACTAAAGGCAAAACTTTTTTTAAGGTCTGGATAGAGTGGAGAGCCAAAAGAACAATTTACAGGGGTTACAACTCTCCCTTACTCTAAATTTTGTCTGTAGTCTTACTTTAAGTTTAAAGTGTACGTTACTCCAACATTTCATATTCCTGATATATGTCTGTTATACCTCGAATTTATGTTAAAAAGTTAAAAGCACAGTCTGCCTGTCCTCCAGTTAGTTAGACTTGTGCTGCCACACCCACCTCTCCAAGCCCCTTATGCAGCTGCGAACAGAGGTCATGTGATCACATAAGTATTTATAATTTTTTTTTTATATCTATACACAAACAAATTGTATTCTATTTTAAACTGAATGAGTTGTTTTACAAGGCAAGGGTCCCTTAGGTATACGTATGTCTCTAAGAGTCTCACTCATAGCATAATAATTTAGGAATGTACAAGGACTTAGATTTGTGTGTACAAGGAAAGAGCATGCCGCATGTCTACTACAATGTATATCCCAAAGTATCTCTATTCAAGTTCCAGGATTGGGAGGTATGTATTAAACTTTAGGTGACCTCTGTCCACTGACACTCCAACTAAATTTTAAATACTTTAAGCAACTCTTTCACTAGAATAAAAACCTGCAATTAAGATCTCTTTCCAAAGTAAATGCTCAATACTTGCCTGTCCAGTTGGCCATGCTGCCAAAGTGGCCAGCCGAATGTGACAGTGAGGCTACTTTCAAACTGGGACGAGCGGTAAAGCAGTGCTATTTTTAGCTCTGCTTCACCGTAGTTTTAGCGGCGCTATTCGGCTGCTAGCGGCCTAGTTTTAACCCCCGCTAGTGGGCCAAAAAGGGTTAAAACTGACGGCAAAGCGCCGCCTATGGTACAGCCTTGTCTGGTTGCAATAGTGGAATCAAAGTGGGGAAAACCATTGCTCAACAACCACCTGATTGTACTGCCCTCTGGCCGCCCAAGTAAAATGGCTAATGGGTGCTGATTGCACAGACTGCTATAAGAGAACTCCCTTGTTCCTGCACTGTACAAAGCAATACCATAAAATACTGGAAGATTGAGAAAGTTACATTTAAATAATTGCCACATTTAAATCATCAAAATGTAACCAAAAAAAATCCTAAAATGTGTACTTACTGAAAATACACAATGGTCTTTGCTCTTTCAGGCTACGAATGTGGCTTATATTCCAGGAAGAAAAGTCACTAATGACTTGTGAATATCACGTGAGGAAAAGGGAAATATAAGCCACTGTGCATGTTTCCTCAAAATATGCAGCATGATTTTTATCTTCTGTAGACGCCCAACAAGAAAGGAAGTAAACCTTCAGGGAGGAAACTAAAGCAAAAATATTAATGCCTTAGCTATAAAACTCCTCCTTTATATTTACATTATATTTACATTGGACATTGGACTGTGAAAGAGTGGAATGTTTGTCTTGTTTGCAGATTTATAGGAAGGACAAAGTGAAAATGGTTCTCTTCGAAATCAGTAAGCTACGTGAATGGACAATATGTGCATACTTTAAGAAAACTCACCAAGTAGAAGCATCCTTGTTGTCAAAAAGTAACAACTATTTTCAGCCAAAGATATCTAAAATCTACAGTCATATGGCCGCAAATCTCTATCTGAGTTTAAAAGAGAAGTACAAGGAAAGCTTGTTTGCCTGTACTTCTCCTGTGGATCACAGGAGTGCTGTTCGTTCTGCAGGCCTGTGAGCCATTTTCAGCAGACAGCGGCCCGTTGTCGGCTGACGTCATAGAGTCGGTCCATGTTCGGGAAAGATCGCGACCATATGGTTGGGATCTGCCCACATGCCTGGACCAACATCAGGCTCAGCCTCTCGGCAAGTCCCTGAGAGCCTGAGACGGCCACTGCCGTCCCCTCCACAGCCCAGAGCTCCAGTGAGGGGGCAGAGTAGACAGCGGTGACGAATGCGGCGTACACACGCTCTGACTTTCCAGCGGGATTGTCCGCCGGACCTAGTCCAGCAGACAAACCGCCAGACTTTCCAGCGGACAAACCGCCGGACTTTCCAGCGGAGGTCTTTCCGAACGTGTGGACTTGCCCCCACACGCCCAGACTTTTCCAGCGGACAATCCGCCGGAGTTTTGGCCAAAGCCCGCGGGACTTTTGAAATGAACGGACTTGCCCACACATGGAGGAAAGTCCGTTCATTTAGAATGTGACTCCAGGTAGACGGGACTAGCGAAGGAGGTGAATGCCGCCACCTCGATCGGCGACATTGACACCTCGCTAGCCCCGTCACCTGGTATGGATTTAAAGGGGAATCCCTACGCCGAAAAAACGGCGTGGGGGTCCCCCAAATCCATATAAGACCCTTATTCGAGCACGCAGCCCGGCCGGTCAGGAAAGGGGGTGGGGATGAGCGAGCGCCCCCCTCCTGAGCCGTACCAGGCCGCGTACCCTCAACATGGGGGGGTGCCCTGGGGAAAGGGGGGCCCTGCGGCCCCCCCACCCCAAAGCACCTTGTCCCCATGTTGATGAGGACAAGGGCCTCTTCCCGACAACCATGGCCGTTGGTTGTCAGGGTCTGCGGGTGGGGGGCTTATCGGAATCCGGGAGCCCCCTTTAATAAGGGGGGCCCCCAGATACCGGCCCCCAACCCTATGTGAATGAGTATGGGGTACGGTGTACCGCTACCCATTCACCGAAGGAAAAAAGTGTAAATAAAAAAACAACACAATTTTTTAAAATGTTTTATTGCACAGCTCCGGGGGTCTTCTTCCATCTTAGTGGGTTCTTCTCGCCGGACTCCTCTGCTATCTTCTGCTCTTTTACTAGCTCTTTCACTAGCGGAGGAGCCTGGCTTTCTCCTTCGTCGCCGCCGTCGTCGTCTGGGGGTCTTGTTCCGCTCTTCTGTTCGTCTTGCCGCCATCGCTATTTTTTTGCTTTTCTTTCTAGGAAAGGTAACCATTGCACCCTTTGACTTCTGCTTTATCCTTCCAAAAAAGCAGAACTTTACAAAAAAAATCTAATGCTGCATACACACGACATTGGAATTCTCGTCGGAAAAGCCTTGGATTATTTTTCTGACGGAATTCCAATGGAATTCTGTTCAAGCTTGTGTTTCCTACACACGGTCACACCAAATTCCGACTGTCAAGAACGCAGTGACGTACAACACTACAACGAGCTACGAAAGTAAATTGTTTCCGAGCATGCGTCGGAATTGCCACAGACGATCAGGATTTCCGATAAAAACTGTTGGAAAAATTGAGAACATGCTCTCAATCTTTTGCTGGCCGAAATTCCGCCAGCAAAAGTCCGATGGAGCATACACACAGTCGCATTTTCCGACCAAAATCTCACATCAGTCTTTTGCTGGCGGAATTTAAAGGAAATTTATCTGCCTTTTTTGCATCTTCTTAAGAATACATCCTGGCATCTGCTGGGATGAATGAACTTCTGTGCTTATGTGTGGGGAATTGTGTCACATGAAGTGGCATATGAAGATGGCCAAACATCCCGAATCTGGAAGTATACCAGACAAAGATGGCCCTGGTGAGGGAGGGGGTGGGTAGCATAGTTCTGCTTTAACATACACTATATTACCAAAAGTATTGGGACACCTGCCTTTATATGCACATGTACCTTAATGGTATCCCAAGTCTTAGTCCGTAGGGTTCAATATTGAGTTGGCCCACCCTTTGCAGCTGCAACAGCTTCAACTCTTCTGGGAAGGCTGTCCATAAGGTTTAGGAGTGTGTCTATGGAAACGTTTGACGAGGTCAGGCATTGATGTGGTGCCTGGCTTGCAGTCTCCGTTTTAATTTATCCCAAAGGTGTTCTATCAGGTTGAGGTCAGGACTCTGTGCAGGCCAGTCAAGTTCCTCTACTCCAAACTCGCTCATCCATGTCTTTATGGACCTTACTTGTACTGTACTGGTGCGCAGTCATGTTGGAACAGGAAGGGGCCACCCCCAAACTGTTCCCACAAAGTTGGGAGCATGAAATTGTCCAAAATGTCTTGTTATGCTGATGCCTTAAGAGTTCCCTTCACTGGAAGTAAGGGGTCAAGCCCAACCCCTGAAAAACAAACCCACACCATAATCCCTCCTCCACCAAATGATTCGAACCAGTGCACAAAGCAAGGTCCATAAAGACATGGATGAGTGAGTTTGGGGTGGAGGAACTTGACTGGCCTGTACAGTTTTTACCTCAACCCCATAGAACACCTTTGGGATGAATTAGAGCAGAGCCTGTGAGCCAGGCCTTCTCGTCCATATCAGTGCCTGTCCTCACAAATGCGCTTCTGGAAGAATGGTCAAACATTCCCATAGACACCTTCAGGGCCGGACTGGCCTACTAGGATACCGGGATAATTCCCGGTAAGCTGCCTGCCCTGGGGCCGCTTTGCGGCTGCAGTGCTCCCCTCTCATGCTCATGTGTTTCACGGAGCTGGCCGGGTCTGTGTTCGGCGGCCGCGATGTAACACGGTCCCGCCCCCCTAGACCGGCTCATGTTATAGTAGATAGAATCAGTGTTCCACCTATCACACAGCCGGTCTAGGGGGGCGGGACCCTGTTACAGCGCGGCCGCCAAACACAGACCCGGCTAGCTCCGTGAAACACAGGAGAAGATGCCTGTGAGTACAGCCCGCCCTGTGTGCCTGGATAGAGGGATCAGCAGGGGGGCGGCATATAGAGGAGATTAGCTTTCTATATTCCTCCATGCAGCCGCTGAATGCTTGGAAGAGGGAGAGGAGGAGAATCTAGCATTCAGCGGCTGCATGGAGGAATATAGAAAGCTCATTTCCTCTATATGCTGCCCCCTTGCTTCTCCTCCTATCCAACTTTTTTTTACTGCCTCCCCCCAGTGCTCTCCTCCCCCACCACCCACCAGACTCTCCAGCCCCCCCCCCCCCACAGTTCTCTCAACCCCTGTTCTTTCTGCCCCCCTGCTCTCCCCATCCTTCTCTAGCCCCCACCCTAGTGCTCCCCACCCCCACAGTACTCTCCAGCCCCCCATGCTCCCCACCCCTGCTATTTCTACCCCCCCTGCTCTCTAGCTCTCCCCATCCTTCTCTAGCCCCCACCCCAGTGCTCTCCACCCCCCACCGTGCTCCCCACCCCCACAGTGCTCTCCAGCCCCCACCCCAGTGCTCTCCACCCCCACAGTGCTCTCCAGCCCCCCCACCGTGCTCCCCACCCCCACAGTGCTCTCCAGCCCCCACCCCAGTGCTCTCTACCCCCACAGTGCTCTCCAGCCCCTGTGCTCTCCACCCCTGTTTTTTTTGGCTCCCCCTCCAGTGCTCTCGCAAGCTCCCCCCAGCACTCTCCACTCCCCCCTGCATTTTGCCCACACCCATGTGCTCTCCAACCCCACCAGTGCTCTCCAGTCCCCCGTGCTTTCCACCCCTGTACTTTCTGGCCCCCATGGGTGCTCTCAAGCCCCCCCCATTGCTCTCCACTCCCCCCTGCTCTTTGTACCCCCCAGTGCTCTCCAGCCCTGTTTTTCTGCCCCCCCCCAGTGCTCTTCGCCCACCCCACACTCTTACCCCCCCCCCCCCCAGTGCTCTCAGCCTCCCGTGCTCTCCACCCCTGTTATTCCCCCCCCCCCCCCCAGTGCTCAGCACTCCCCACCCCTGTGATCTCCACTCCCCCCTGCTCTTTGCCCCCACCCATGTGCTCACATGAAGTGGCATATGAAGGAATTGTGTCACATGAAGTGGCATATGAAGATGGCCAAACATCCCGAATCTGGAAGTATACCAGACAAAGATGGCCCTGGTGAGGGAGGGGGTGGGTAGCATAGTTCTGCTTTAACATACACTATATTACCAAAAGTATTGGGACACCTGCCTTTATATGCACATGTACCTTAATGGTATCCCAAGTCTTAGTCCGTAGGGTTCAATATTGAGTTGGCCCACCCTTTGCAGCTGCAACAGCTTCAACTCTTCTGGGAAGGCTGTCCATAAGGTTTAGGAGTGTGTCTATGGAAACGTTTGACGAGGTCAGGCATTGATGTGGTGCCTGGCTTGCAGTCTCCGTTTTAATTTATCCCAAAGGTGTTCTATCAGGTTGAGGTCAGGACTCTGTGCAGGCCAGTCAAGTTCCTCTACTCCAAACTCGCTCATCCATGTCTTTATGGACCTTACTTGTACTGTACTGGTGCGCAGTCATGTTGGAACAGGAAGGGGCCACCCCCAAACTGTTCCCACAAAGTTGGGAGCATGAAATTGTCCAAAATGTCTTGTTATGCTGATGCCTTAAGAGTTCCCTTCACTGGAAGTAAGGGGTCAAGCCCAACCCCTGAAAAACAAACCCACACCATAATCCCTCCTCCACCAAATGATTCGAACCAGTGCACAAAGCAAGGTCCATAAAGACATGGATGAGTGAGTTTGGGGTGGAGGAACTTGACTGGCCTGTACAGGTTTTACCTCAACCCCATAGAACACCTTTGGGATGAATTAGAGCAGAGCCTGTGAGCCAGGCCTTCTCGTCCATATCAGTGCCTGTCCTCACAAATGCGCTTCTGGAAGAATGGTCAAACATTCCCATAGACACCTTCAGGGCCGGACTGGCCTACTAGGATACCGGGATAATTCCCGGTAAGCTGCCTGCCCTGGGGCCGCTTTGCGGCTGCAGTGCTCCCCTCTCATGCTCATGTGTTTCACGGAGCTGGCCGGGTCTGTGTTCGGCGGCCGCAATGTAACACGGTCCCGCCCCCCTAGACCGGCTCATGTTATAGTAGATAGAATCAGTGTTCCACCTATCACACAGCCGGTCTAGGGGGGCGGGACCATGTTACAGCGCGGCTGCCAAACACAGACCCGGCTAGCTCCGTGAAACACAGGAGAAGATGCCTGTGAGTACAGCCCGCCCTGTGTGCCTGGATAGGGGGATCAGCAGGGGGGCGGCATATAGAGGAGATTAGCTTTCTATATTCCTCCATGCAGCCGCTGAATGCTTGGAAGAGGGAGAGGAGGAGAATCTAGCATTCAGCGGCTGCATGGAGGAATATAGAAAGCTCATTTCCTCTATTTGCTGCCCCCTTGCTTCTCCTCCTATCCAACTTTTTTTTTTTACTGCCTCCCCCCAGTGCTCTCCTCCCCCACCACCCACCAGACTCTCCAGCCCCCCCCCCCACAGTTCTCTCAACCCCTGTTCTTTCTGCCCCCCTGCTCTCCCCATCCTTCTCTAGCCCCCACCCTAGTGCTCCCCACCCCCACAGTACTCTCCAGCCCCCCATGCTCCCCACCCCTGTTATTTCTACCCCCCCTGCTCTCTAGCTCTCCCCATCCTTCTCTAGCCCCCACCCCAGTGCTCTCCACCCCCCGCCGTGCTCCCCACCCCCACAGTGCCCTCCAGCCCCCACCCCAGTGCTCTCCACCCCCACAGTGCTCTCCAGCCCCCACCGTGCTCCCCACCCCACAGTGCTCTCCAGCCCCCACCCCAGTGCTCTCTACCCCCCACAGTGCTCTCCAGCCCCTGTGCTCTCCACCCCTGTTTTTTTTGGCTCCCCCTCCAGTGCTCTCGCAAGCTCCCCCCAGCACTCTCCACTCCCCCCTGCATTTTGCCCACACCCATGTGCTCTCCAACCCCACCAGTGCTCTCCAGTCCCCCGTGCTTTCCACCCCTGTACTTTCTGGCCCCCATGGGTGCTCTCAAGCCCCCCCCCCCCCATTGCTCTCCACTCCCCCCTGCTCTTTGTACCCCCCAGTGCTCTCCAGCCCTGTTTTTCTGCCCCCCCCCACACTCTTACCCCCCCAGTGCTCTCAGCCTCCCGTGCTCTCCACCCCTGTTATTCCCCCCCCCCCAGTGCTCAGCACTCCCCACCCCTGTGATCTCCACTCCCCCCTGCTCTTTGCCCCCACCCATGTGCTCTCCAACCCCGTCAGTACTCTCTGCTCCCCCACCCAGTGCTCTCCACTTCCCCAGGACCAGAGGACAGGCTGACTGGGGCGGAAAGTGAGGACGGCTGAAGGTGTAGGTGGCCAGGGACCACTCCATCTCACAGCAAACAGGTCCTCTGGAAGGAGCACTGGCCCCATCCAAAACGAGAACAGCCCCTGCCTGCTGCTGGCCATCATGGATATCCTGCTGGCATGCAAGGTACTGTACCGAGCATCAACAACACACCTCCCCACAGACAGGGACTGCAGACTGGGACATGGGGCACAGGAGGGGCTGCAATGATGGGCACAGTGAGGCTGCATTCATGGGCACAGCGAGACTGCTTTCACGGCACAGTAAAGCTGCATTTAATGGGCACAGTGAGGCCGCAATGGTGGGCACAGTGAGGCTGCATTCACGGGCAGAGTAAAGCTGCATTTGATAGGCACAGTGAGGCTTCATTTGATGGGCACAGTGAGGCTTCATTTGATGGGCACAGTGAGGCTTCATTTGATGGGCACAGTGAGGCTTCATTTGATGGGCACAGTGAGGCTTCATTTGATGGGCACAGTGAGGCTGCATTGAGCTCTTGTATCATGTCTGCAGTCTCTGACCATCTCCTGTATCATGTCTGCAGTCTCTGAGGGAGTCTGGAGAGGAGTCAAGGATGGGGGTCATGGGAGAAGTCAGACGTGTGTGGACTGTAGAGAGGAGACTATAGGATAAAACCAGAGCCACCAAGCTGGAGCCGACTGACTGAGCCCTGCTTGGTGCACCTGAGAGGAGGTCAGTGACAGCACCGCCAGTCCAGTCTGAAGGGGGGGGGGTCACTGATGTAAGGGGGGAGTGAGTACAATAATATAAGGGGGCACTGATATAAAGGGTTTCCCCCTTATATCAGTAACCCCCCCCTTACCTTAGTGTATTCTTTCTGCGGAAGGTGGTCCCACGTTCTGAGTTCCTGGGGTCCCCCTTGATGATTGACCACTTTTAACTGTAATTTGCTTATATATATATAAAGCCCTATGATTTCATATCTGTCTTTTCTATATATAATACACTCTTCAAATGTGCTTTAAAATGTATGGTTTTCCCTTTCATGAACAAGAAAATAATGACGTTATGCTGTTGCGCTGGTCTAATAATGCTGTGGGGCTGGCATGAAATTTTTTACAGGGCTGAATTTTATTCCCAGTCTGGCCCTGGACACACTCCTAAAGCTTGTGAACAGCCTTCCCAGAAGAGTTGAAGCTGTTATAGCTGCAAAGAGTAGGCCAACTCAATGCTGAACCCTACGGACTAAGACTGGGATGGTATTAAAGTTCATGTGCGTATAAAGGCAGGTGTCCCAATACGTTTGGTATTATAGTGTAGCTTTCAGGTAATATTTTGGTGTAGGTGCACTTTAACCTTTTGCTTGTCAGATTGTTTGGTCTGCAAGATTTACATTCAGGTATCTCTTCATATTTATATAATGTGTGGATCAGATAGGGGAATGTGTGGATGGGGGAATCCATTTTATTAATTTTTTTATCAGCCTCATTTTTTTTTATCACCAGCCACTACTGCTAGATGAACATAACTTTGTGACTGGCAATGCACGAAAATGTCCAAAAAACACATACAGAACATCATTTTTTGATAACACAAGCGCAACACAAAGCGTGGGAGTGCCTTACCATGTGTTGTAGTGCTCTACAACACATGTGTATACTTGCCAACAGTCACGATTTTCCTGGGACAATCCCGATTTTTGGACCCTCATCCCGATCTGAGTCCATCTCAATGAAAATCCCGGGATTTTGTTTTGTTCCGGGATTCAGGACGGTTTTTGACAAAGACCGCAGCTTCTGTCTCCAAAAATATGCCTGCCACCGCAAGTTCTCTTTCCGGCTAGCAGGTATTTCCCCTTGTGTTCAGTGGAGAAGGGAGGGACCTCCGAGCCAATCGTTTTCTCTCTTCAGTGTACAAGTAGAAAAATGTTCTTGTACACTGAAGCCAGTTAGCTGCACAGATCAAAGGCCCCTCTCCACTGAATACAAGGGGAAAGAGACCTAAATGGAGCTGTCGCCAACCCTCCACCCCGTGGCCTGCTGCCGACAAAAGGGAGAGCCAAGGGACTCCACTGGGGACACTGATGTAAGGAGGGACTCCACTGCCTGTGGACACCTGATATAAGAGGTACTCCACTGCCTGGGGACACCTGATGTAAGAGAGACTCCACTGGGACCACTGATGTAAGGGGGACTCCACTGGGGACACTGATGTAAGAAGGGACTCCACTGCCTGGGGGCACCTGATGTAAGAGGGACTCCACTGGGGACACCTGATGCAAGAGGGACTCCACTGGGGACACCTGATGTAAGAAGGGACACCTTATTTAAGGAGGGACTCCACTGCCTGGGGACACGAAACAAAGGAGGGACTCCACTGGGGACACTGATATAAGAGGGACTCCACTGCCTGGGGACACCTGATGTAAGAGAGACTCCACTGCCTGGAGACACCTGAAATGTAAGGAGAGACTCCACTGCCTGGGAGCACCTGAGATGTAAGGAGGGACTCCGCTGCATGGGGACACCTGATGTAAGGTGGGACTCTGCTGCCTGAAGACACCTGATGTAAGGAGCTACTCCGCTGCCTGGGAACACCTGATGTAAGGAGGGACTCTGCTGCCTGGTGACACCTGATGTAAGGAGGGACTCCGCTGGGGGCACCCGATGTAAGGAGGGACTCCGCTGGGGGCACCCGATGTAAGGAGGGACTCCGCTGGGGGCACCCAATGTAAGGAGGGACTCTGCTGGGGGCACCCGATGTAAGGAGGGACTCCGCTGGGGGCAACCGATGTAAGGAGGGACTCCGCTGGGGGCACCCGATGTAAGGAGGGACTCCACTGCCTGGGGACACCGGACGAAGGAGGGACTCCACTGGGGACACTGATGTAAGAGGGACTCCACTGCCTGGGGACTCAGCTGGGGCACCTGATGTAAGAAGGGACTCCGCTGGGGCACCCGATGTAAGGAGGGACTCCGCTGGGGGCACCCGATGTAAGGAGGGACTCCGCTGGGGGCACCTGATGTAAGGAGGGACTCTGCTGGGGCACCTGATGTAAGGAGGGACTCCACTGGGGGCACCTGATGTAAAGAGGGACTCCGCTGGGGGCACCTGATGTAAGGAGGGACTCCGCTGGGGGCACCTGATGGCATCTGGTGGCAGGTGATGTGGCAAGTGACACGCTCAGGGCTTCCACTGATTCTGCATTATGGTGAGTTGAACTATTTCATTTTATATTACAATGTAATAATCTAAATAATGCGCTTCAATCATCCTGACACCATAGCAACCATGGTGCCGGGAAGATTGAAAGCGCTAACACCAGGTTTTTGTAGTATCTTCATCTGCTGATTGTTAAACTTTCTAGAATACACATATTGCTATTGTAGGATCTGGGCCTGCTGTCCCTCCATCCCTCTTTCTTTCCTTCCTTCTCTCTCCTCTCCCTATTTCTTTCTTTCTTTTTCCCTCCATCTCTTGTTCATCTCAGACTCAAACAACACCCCTTTTGAGCCATGCCCCCTTTAAGCCACGTCCAACATTTCATTTAAGCCACGCTCATTTTTCACCAATTCGCACACCGCATTTTCCTTTCCCCACCTAAAAATGAATGCCCGCCCCCTAATTATAATAGGACTCCGCCTACAGACAACAAAGTGTCCTATAATTTTTTTTTTTCAATGTTGGCACCTATGCATGTTCAGTGGAGCTGCGTAATCCATAGTTTCATAGTTAGTAAGGTTGAATAAAGACATCAGTCCATCCAGTTCAACCTGAGCGAGTGTCTACAATTGTCCCCATCCCTGTACATTGCCCACTCACATCAGTCCCTACCCTCAAGGAGCCCACAATCCAAGATCCCCATTCATATACTAGGGCCAATTTATTTATTTATTTATTTTGGACAGAAGCCAATTAACCTACCTGCATGTCTTTGGATTGTGGGAGGAAACCGGAGTACCCGGAGGAAACCCACGCAGGCACAGGGAGAACATGCAAACTCCAGGCAGGAAGTGTCGTGGTTGGGATTCGAACCAGTGACCCTTCTTACTGCTAGGTGAGAGTGCTAACCACTACACCACTGTGCCGCCCAATCCCTTGTGCATTAGGATGTGTTATCACAACACACCGCACTGGACAAGACAACAGCACATCTCTTAAACACTTCCCATCTGGTCTTTAGCAAAATGATGGTCAGGCGGGTGCTTTTCCGTCCTGACTGGATGTCATATGAAGTCTTGTCAGGATGCGCGATCGCGGGACACAGCCAATGACCAATCTGAGTACCGGCTCACTTCCGGTACCATGTGACCGCCGTAATGAATCACAGCAGGTCACATGACAGTTGTACACAATAAATGGCTTCCTTTCAAGCCATCCAATGTGTACAAATGTGTTGCTAGCTGTGATTGGTCAATCCGATCACATGGTACAGACAGGGCCAATCACAGCCCATCTGTACCATGTGATTAGCTTTGACCGATCACAGCTAATCACAACAAAACAGACTGAATGAGTTTTATTCCGCAAAATGCTTGCTTTATAGCAATGTAATACTGTACATTGCTGTAAACAAACAATGTGTAAAAAAAAAAAAAAATCATGATCACTTCCCCGGAGCAGTACAGTGTTACTATGGTAACATTATAATAATCTGGTTACAGTGTGATAAAAAAAATTTTAATAAAATGTAATACAAAATTAAAAAAATGTAATAAAAAATGCTAACTTTTTTTTTTTTTTCGTACTGTCACATCAGTGTCCCTGATCACCACCACACCAGTTATATGATGACACTGTACTGCACTGGTGACAGTTTTTTTTTAATTTCTTTATTTTACATAAAATTACAACTTGAAAAAACCCGCCATGCCTCTTACTAAATACCTGGGACTGTCTACATTCCAAAAAGGAGTTGTTTGGGAGGTATTTCTACTGTACTGGCATTTTAGGGCCTCAAGAAATGAGATAGGCCATCAGTACATCAGGATTGATCAATTTTCAGATACTGTATATACCATAGTTTGTCGACTCTATAACTTTCCTATATACTAAATAATATACACCAATTTGGGTTATTTTCACCAAAGAAATGTAGCAGAATACAATTTTGGCTAAATTTATGAACAATTATTTATTTGCAAAAATTTTTTAACAGAAACAAAGAAAAACATATATTTTTCCCCCAATTGTTTTTTTCATTTATTTAGCAAAAAAAAAAAAAAAACTGTGGTGATTAAATACTACCAAAAGAAAGCTCTATTTGTGTGAACAAAATTATAAAAATTCAGTTTGGGTGCAGTGTTGCACGCAATTGTCATTCAACGCGACAGCACTGAAAGCTGAAAATTGCTCTGGGCAGGAGGGGGATAAAAGTGCCTGGTGGAAGTCGTTAAGATGGCCATAGATGGCTCAAATTTGGCCGGTTTAGCAGAGACCCTTATATGGCCATTCTTGTTTCAGAGAAGTCCATCCAATAATAGTTCTTCTGAACCAGGTTGTTGGGAATTTTTCTTCGATCAGTGCTGCAGCCAATTGGCTGCAGTGCTAAACAGTGTGTTCTGATAGCGGGGAAACACATGGGGGAATCAGTTTTATTTATTTTTTTATCAGCCTGTCTGATCAAGCAAACCGTGTATGCCCAGCCTTAGACCCGAGCAGAGATGTACTTTGATTTGCTTCTGCAATAAATAGATTCACTTTTGCTGATATTGGAGTGTGTGCATTTTTGAAGCACAGTAGCTTTATTTTTTATACCATATTTACCCTGCCTGCTCTCTTATATATGGAGAATAAAATTGGCATGTTTATGACTTTTAGGGTTTATTAAATTTACATTTGTGTGTGTTATATTTAGGTAGCCTGTTTATTTTCTTTTTATTTATTTTTTCTTTAATAGGTTCTCAAAGCATCTCAGTACACAAAAAAAATGCACCTATATACCTTCACATTAGCGTGCGTTACAGTCAGGACATGGGCACCAGGTGCATGGAGGCCCCATAATAGTCTTGATCTATATCAAACTTGCCAACTGTCCCAGTCACGCTTTTTACTAAGCTGTCCCGGGATGGTCCCAGAACCTGTATTGTGCCCTCCTAATTTCCCCTGTACTCTGCCCTTCTGCACCCCCTTTTTGCGCCATTTTGTTGATAAGTCTTTGGTTCATGGTTTTCTTACTGTTTAAAATCAATTCTAAAGTACTAATAATGTTTAATTCTAACAACTATTTACACTTTAATTCTTGGGAGTAGGTGCGTAAATTATGGCAGGCTGGTATGGGCCCCAGTGCATTACTTTGGGGTGGGCTGGTAGGGGCCCCAGCGCATTACTTACCCAGGGGCCCATGATGCTGATAAGATGGCCCTGGTTAGAGTAGTGTGCAGTAAAATGCTTTTTTTACTATGCGTTACAGCAATGGAAAAGTGTATATGGGCCCTTAGTGATTGGTGAGAAAGGTAGATATTGCTGCCATACAAGGCTGCGATTGAAAGGTTTGCATGTAACTTTAGGATCACCTGATCTTTTTGACATTCATTTATTATGAATGGTAGTCTCTGAAATTGCATGTTTTCATAATTTCCTTGAATTAAATTGTCAAAATCTGTAAAGGGTTTACCTTGTATGCCTTCAAGTGTTTTTGGGATTGCTTTTTGGGATCCTTTGCATTTAATTATTTAATTCTCAATGGTTGGTGCAAATGGCAAATACCACTGCCACGCAATCAGTAAACTTTTAGCTTGAGGGTGACTCTTTTTCATTGTGTTAAACATATTTAAATCATCTTTATCGAGCAGCCAGCCAAACATGTATATGGTCAACAAGTGTGGTTGTCTGGACACAAATCGCACAAAGGAAATGACAGTTGAAGCGTTGGACTTAATATGCTGCGTGTACATGCGACTTATATCCAGATGACTGAGCTCCGGCATGTGACCCGATCTCTCAAAAAATGTTCTCCACCCAGATTCAGTGACGTTGGTGTTGATTGGCAGTTCAAGTTGTTGAAGCTTTTTCAGATAGCCGTTTCTTGTAATATCAGCTACAAAGATAATAAATAATACAGTTATAGAAAAATATCTTTCAATTGAGAATCTATAAACATCTGTAGCCCCCTGGGGTTTAGTTAGGGAGCTCCTCACAAACTTACTTGCCAAGAGTAGCTATCTTGGTCAATTGATAGAGATCTATTGATTTCTCCCTAAGTTTGGCCTTGTTGCACTTTTCTCTTCTATCACTAGATGGCCGGGTACTTGGTGGTACTAGATATAAGAAGGGCAACTCAAGGTCAGGTTATGAGTATATGGGGTATCTCAGCCAATGGGCAGGGGTTTTCTTGAATCCCTTGGCCTGCTGGGAGAATCTATATATTTGGGTGAGGTCAGGTGATCTAGGTTCTGTGCCATCTGGACGGCTGTCTAAATGGACGTGTGTCGTACGCCCCAGGCTGCTAGGCCGGAGATTGGGCCTATCCCGGGAGCATCAGGCTGCCAGGCCTTGTGAGGACCTATCCAGAAGTAAAAGGGCAGCACAGGGTTGGGACTGCGGCCTGCAATCCAACCAAAAGTGATGGTTCTGCCGGCCGGAGAACCTGTCAGTGGGCGGAGGTAGAAGGGAAGCTGTCACCACAAAAGGACCGACCACCTTTACCAGGGACCACAGTGAGTAACTGAAGCAAGTATCGGAACCATATTCTCAATGAAAGGGCATGGTGTAGAATCGGGAAACTTCAGGCAGTGATCAAGTCAGGGGCCCAAACCGTGGAGAAGACGCTTGCAGAGCAGCCTTGTGAGTCAAACCAGGATCTTTGCCAGTTAGCAGGGGTTAAGCTTGAGAAGTATCTGGAGTGCTAAGCTAGGGACCCAGCACAGAAGCAGGGGTGACGCTCGAGGGAGATACGGCCAACCTTGGAGGAGCTCAAGGGATTCAGAGTCAATTAATATAGAGGGTCTAGTGAGAGACCGGGAGCTCAGTGTTGAAGAACTACAAGAAGCAGTTGTAGTGGAGCTGAAAGAACTGTTACATTGAGTTAGGAACTGTTAAAGACTGTTACCATAGGAGACAGCATTCCTGCAAGTACAGATGTGGCTTCTTGCTGGGGCCTTTCCCTGCATGGCTGTTCTCCTATTGAAGTCTTGGAGTCTGCCAATTGAATTAGCAACTATCTAAGGGTGTCCTGGCCCTAACTCTCTTTCCCCCAAAAATACAAAAAGGACTGTTAAGAGAAATAAAAACCTCCTTTTACATCCAAGAAGTATCTGGCGCCCAATAACTTTGTCCACCTTGCACTCACTATGCCTCACAACCCACCACATACAGAAGGATGTCAGCCATCTTTGGCTTAGAAAGTTCTTATTAGACTGGACAAGGCCAGAGACTTTGCTACACATCTAAAAAAGCATCTTAACCACTTAAGCCCCGGACCAATTTGCAGCTAAAGGACCAGGCCCCTTTTTGCGATTCGGCACTGCGTCGCTTTAACTGACAATTGCGTGGTCGTGCGACGTGGCTCCCAAACAAAATTGGCGTCCTTTTTTTTCTCATAAATAGAGCTTTCTTTTTGGTGGTATTTGATCACCTGTGCGGTTTTTATTTTTAGCGCTATAAACAAAAATAGAGCGACATTTTTGAAAAAAATTCAATATTTTTTACTTTTTGCTATAATAAATACCCCCAAAAAATATATATAAAAAAAAATTAGGCCGATACATATTCTTCTACATATTTTTGGTAAAAAAAAAAAAATCGCAATAAGCGTTTATTGATTGGTTTGCGCAAAAGCGTTATAGCTTCTACAAAATAGGGGATAGTTTTATGGCATTTTTATTAATAATTTTTTTTTTTTTACTAGTAATGGCGGCGATCATCGATTTTTATTGTGACTGCAAATTATGGCGGACACGTCGGACAATTTTGACACATTTTTGGGACCATTGGCATTAATACAGCGATCAGTGCGATTAAAAATGCATTGATTGGTGGCTCCCGGGGAATCCGTTCAGACCTGGGTATCTTACCCCCACGAGGTTGTTTAATGTTATGTGTTTTGATGTTTTACTGTTATTCGAGCACTAATGGTTGCTTTCTCTCTCTCATTTCCTCCTCTCCTTTATCCTTTTCTCTTTGTCACCATGGTGGAGCGATCAGCGACACTGGAAGTACTCATCGGATCCTCCCACCGGGAATAATTCACGCCTGGCACCCGGGGGTCGTCATTGGCTCTCGACATCAGGTAAGACCCCTCCCCCCCCCCGACACAACACCATGGCCAAGATACTTTCCATGAACGTACACGGTTTAAACTCCAATAAAAAGAGACACCAGGCACTAAGGGAGTTTAGGCAATCAGGTGCAGACATTATTCTCATCCAGGAAACACACTTTGATAGAGGGGGTCTTTCGCATTCGCCTCTAGACACTATCCCCAAATTTACCATTCCTCAGGCCCTCATAAACGGGCAGGAGTAGCTATCCTTATCAAACATGGCGTCCCCTTCACCTACCTAGATTACTATAGTGATCCCCATGGCAGCTTCCTTATCCTAAAAGGAACCTGGCATACCCAGAAAATCACCCTCTGCACCCTATACGCCCCAAACGCCCAGCAACATAAATTCCTTTCTAAAGTACTGACCCGCTTTTTTAAATCTGAACATAACTACCTGGTGGTGGGAGGAGATTTTAATCTAGCCCACTCGGCAACCTCGGACCGTTTGGTGGCGACCCCCCGGGCATCTTCGGCTAGAACCCTCAGGGACCCTAAGCTCTTCCGCCAACTCACTAGACGATACGCACTCTTTGATGCCTGGCGGGCTCTCCACCCGAGGGACCGACAGTACACGTTCTACTCCTCCCCCCATCAGATGCACTCCTGCATTGACTATCTCTTCGTCAACAACCCCACACTCAGAATAACACACAGAGCACAGATTTTCCCAATCTCCTGGTCAGACCATGCCCCAATTTCCATCGCTCTGGACTTAGGCTCTCCTAACATCAGACCCTGCAACTGGAGACTGAACACCTTTCTTCTACAGCACCTCCCCTCGAAATCTGAACTAAGCTCCACCCTAAAACACTATTTTGCAGAAAACAGTACACCTGACATTTCCCTCTCCACACTGTGGGAAGCAGCTCCACCCTAAAACACTATTTTGCAGAGAACAGTACACCTGACATTTCCCTCTCCACACTGTGGGAAGCAGCTCCACCCTAAAACACTATTTTGCAGAGAACAGTACACCTGACATTTCCCTCTCCACACTGTGGGAAGCCCATAAGGCTGTGATCCATGGTAGATGTATGGCTCTATCTTCTGCTATGAAGGACGCCATTTCTACAAAGATTAGCACCGAAAAAGAGCTCAGACTCTTGGAACGTCAATTACAAACTGCTCCAACCCTGAAGCTTCTAAAAAAGATTACAAACTTACAAATGATCCTAAACGACCTGGCAATCGGTAGAGTAGAGAAGGCACTCCTCAGGATAAAACAGGCATATTACGATAAAGGTAATAAGGCCCACTCCCTTTTGGCAAGAAAACTGAGAGACGGCTACCATCTATCCACCCCCCACCAGATTAAGAATAAACTCAACACTGTTCTATCCCACCCTAAAGACATTGCTAGCACGTTTGCAGAGTTCTATACAGAACTCTATAATAACCCGGATATCCCAGGGGACCCCCTACCCCAAGACATCTCCCAACGTATGCAACAATACCTTGCAGAGAGTGGTGTCTCCCAAATCCAGAAATCAGACCTGATATCCCTAAACGCACCAATTACGGAAGAAGAAATAGAACTAACTATTAAATCTTTACCAGCTCATAAATCCCCAGGACCGGATGGACTGCCCTATGAGTATTATAAATCCTTCCTCCCCCTTCTCCTTCCGTACATGTGTAAACTCTTCAATGCCTTCTTACAAGACTCCCCCATACCACCGGACATGCAGCGCTCCTTTATCACCCTAATTAGCAAGCCTGACAAAGACCCCATCCTATGTGCGAACTATAGGCCCATTGTGCTATTAAATGCAGACCTAAATATGGTACTCCCCTCCCTCATCCACAAGGACCAAGTGGGCTTCGTTCCTCTCCGACAAGCAGGAGACAACACCAGGAAGGTGATTGACTTGGTTGATGTGGCGAACAGGGAAGGCTCGCCGCCCTTGCTTCTTAGCCTGGATGCCGAAAAGGCCTTTGATAGGTTGGGCTGGCCTTTCCTGTTCGCCACCTTGCGGCACGTTGGACTCAGAGGACCATATTTGCAGGCAATACACCACCTCTACTCCAATCCCTCCTCCCAGGTCAGAACCCCATTTGCTATCTCCCCCCCATTCTCCGTCTCAAATGGCACCGGACAGGGTTGCCCACTATCCCCCTTACTATTTGCCCTGTGTGTTGAACCCCTGGCAGCCCAAATTCGCCAAAACCCAGCTATAAGAGGAATTCCGGAAAGGGGCAAGGAATTTAAGATTTCACTATTTGCGGATGACATTATCCTCACCCTAACGCAACCTAGAATCCTCCCTCCCTAATCTGCACAAACAACTCGATCGCTACGGCACCCTCTCGGGTTATAAAATTAATGCATCCAAATCAGAAGCTCTCCTGATCAACATCCCAACCACAGAAATCACACACCTGCAAGCCAACTTCTCCTACCACTGGAAAGCCGCCTCCCTGAAATATTTAGGGATACACATTACCCCAAATTTCACATCACTCTACCAGGCGAACTTCCCTCCCCTCTTTAGTTCAATAAGGACCCTACTCCTACAATGGCAGAAACATCATATCTCCTTCCTAGGCAGGATAGCCTCGGTAAAGATGATGATCCTCCCAAAACTCCTTTACCTTTTTCAAATATTACCTATTCCCGTACCATATAGCCAACTGAGGCGACTGCAGGCAGATCTACTTAAATTTATATGGGGTCACAAGCTTCATAGAATATCCCAATCAGTAATGATGGCCTCGCGCATGGACAGAGGCCTTGCATTTCCTAATCTTGTTAACTACTACCATGCAGTCCAACTGCGTGCAGTCGCCTCATGGTATACCCAAAGATCTTACAACAAGTGGTCTGAAATTGAAAAAATATGGCTGGCCCCCGACCCACCCCAATTGTTTGCTCTGGCGCGCGAGTGCGGAAGCCCCCCTGAGGCTCTATGTCCCAGCTGCGACACCTTTGGCGCAGGATCTCTAAGACACACAAGCTGTCATCCGAGAGATCGCTCCTAACCTTGTTTGTCTTTAATCCCAAGCTCCCAGATAGTCTAACTCACCAAATGTCTTACCCATGGGCATCACAAAATCTCTTTCATTTGGGGTCCCTAATAGACCACAGGTCGCGTAAGCTACTGTCCTATGCCGATCTTCAGGCCAAATTTGAGCTGCCCCATCAGGCGTTCTACAGCTATTTACAAATACGCCACTTTGCCTTGACCATCTCACCTGACCTACAATTCTCCCCCCCATCTCCCTTTGAAAATCTAATCCTAGCGGGCACGGCCCAGAAGGGCTTAATATCAGACATCTATAAAATAATAAATGCCTTTCCTATGGAATCTAAAGGTAAACATGCCTATATGCTCAAATGGGAAAAGGCCCTTGGGGAGGAAGAAATCTCTATGGAACAATGGCGGGTGATATGGTCACAGGCAGCCAAAAGCTCTCTCTGCACCTTGTACAAAGAAAATGCGTACAAAATACTTTTCTTTTGGTACATGACCCCTGATGTCCTCCACCCCATCTACCCTTCAACCTCTAGTTGTTGGCAATGCCAATCAGACAAAGGCACACTTTTTCATATATACTGGAGGTGTCCGCTGATTGTCCCCTATTGGAAGGAGGTTCAACAACTATTAGCCCATCTTTTGGACACACAACTCCCCCTGACCCCCAAATCTTTCCTACTAGGCATACCCCACCCACAGCTATACGCAGCACAAAAGAAACCTCCTAGACATATCTTAACAGTGGCACGCTGCCTCATAGCCCTTAATTGGAAAAAGAAACATCCCCCTGACCCAGGCGCCCTACATGCTAGAATCAAAGACGTAGAGCTGATGGAGAATCTGACCGCCAGGATGCAAGATAGGCTGGAAGCACACGATATAGTGTGGAATCCCTGGAACCTCCGGGAGGACCGAACCTGATCGGATATGCTGGATCACCATGGTGACAATCTTTTCTTACCTTTTTCTTTCCCTTTTTCTCTCCCCTTTCCTCTCCCCTTTCCTCTTTCTCTCCGAGAGTATTCTTGCGACTCTTGTTCTTCTCTAAATGCAGTTACATGCACTTACTTGCTCTAGGAACACAGGTCCCCCATTACATACTAGCATAGAAAGGCCTAGCTGATAGCGACCTGTGAAGAACTTAGCGACTATTAATAAGACTTTATACGCTGGCTTAGATTTGTCCCTATTTCTTCCTCCCCTTTTGTTTATTTGTTTTCGAGCCTCTCTTAAAAGAGCAAATGCATATAGTACATTTCTTATCCTGTTTATTTGCTGTATATGTACTGCACAAACCTTGAATAAAACGTTATTTGGGAAAAAAAAATGCATTGATTACTGTAAAAAAAGTCACTGGCAGTGAATGGGGTTAATCACTAGGGGGCAGTGTAGGGGTTAAGTGTGATCTATGTGTTTTTTTACTGTAGGGGGGCGTGGCTTGGCATGTGACATCACTGATCGTCTTTCCCTATGACAGGGAACAGACGATCAGTGACAGCCTCACTAGGAAGCACGGGGAGAGGTTTGTTTACACTTACCTCTCCCCATTCTTCAGCTTTGTGACCCGATCGCGGGACACCAGTGGCAATCGGGTCCGCGGGTCCCACGGCCACGGAGCTCAGGACCGGGTCGCGAGCACGCCGGCGGCACGCGACCCACGGCTGGGCTCTTAAAGAGCAATGTACCTGTACGTGCTTGTGCCCAGCCGTGCCATTCTGCCGACGTATATGTGCATTAGGCGGTCCTTAAGTGGTTAAAGTATAAGGCTAGTCAAATACGACTATATTTCGGATGTGGGCTAAACAAGAGAAATCAATCAATACTTCCATCCACGCTGCATCTCCGCTGCCAGCTATTGCATAGAGACAGCCGCAGCAACTGAAGCTGCCTGAATACATCTGATAGGATGTGATCACTGTTTGATCATTTTACACCCATGTTAGTTGATTTTGTAATTGACTTGTGTCAAGCAGGGTGGTGCTTACTGGGCTGATTCCTGCTGAATAAGCATTATATGGCCTGCCTAACTGTACTTAACAGTATATACCTAGAATCTCCTAGAAGGGGCCACTCATACATTAGCACCAGAGGCGTAGCTTGAAGCTTGTGGGCCCCGATGCAAAAGCTGACCTTCCCCCCCCCCCCCCCCCCCCCCCCCCCCATTACCATCTGCTGCTTTTACAGCTTGCTTGCCCCGTCACTCTGTCTAGGTAAAACTGCACACTTAGAGTGCCCAGAATGGGCCTTGGCGGGCCCCTGCGTTTGCTGAATTACCTACACAAGGTGACACAGCAAGCAATTTTCCCCACTGACATGGTGTTCATACGGAGCAGACAACCTCTGAGGAATGGAGACCTACCTGAATAATATGAAAGGTATCAAAGATCTCCGGGGGATCAGCTTCCTTATTTAATAAATTAACCAGCAAGGCCAAACTTAATATTAGGGAAAACTTAGGCTACTTTCACACTGGGGCCGCTCCATGTCAGTGGTAAAGCGTCACTCGTTTTAGCGACGCTTTTCGCTTCATTTAAGAAGGGGTTAAAAATGCCTGTGTTGCGGCGCATCCGAAGTGCTTTTCAGGCACTTTGGAAGCGCTGCCCATTCAATGCAATGGGCAGAGGCGGTTTGGGAGCGCTGTATACAACCACTCCCAAACTGCCCCAAAGATGCTGCTTGCAGGACTTTCACACTGGGGAGGCATGAGAGGCAGTTTTCAGGAGCTTTACAGGTGCTATTTTTAGCGCTAAAACACCTGAAAACTGTCTTCAGTGTGAAAGGGGTCTGAGAGAAAGAATAAAACAAATGACGCTGCAAAAATCTAAACTTAGCCCAACTTAGTGGATATTATCAGTCAGTAGAGCAATGGACTGAGTCCCCATTATCACATCATCGCCCCCATTTTATATCAGAGCCCCCGCCACATCACAGCAGAGCCCCCTCCATCACATCAGGATCTCAATTTCACATCAGAGCCCCCTCCAATACATCAGAGCCCCCATTATCACATCAGAGCCCCCATTATCACATCAGAGCCCCCATTATCTCATCGTTCTTTTGAATCTTTTCAGTAAAATGGATGAATCGATTCATCTGGCTGAACTGATCCGTTTGAAACAGTTCACTAGTATGCACTCAATACATAGCAGAGCAGGCCTGGTAATATGATCCTAGAGTGAGAGAGCTCCACCCCTCCCTGCAACCAATCAGCCAGCTCACAGCACACTGACACTCCGAACTGTTTTATATTTGTGTCTAGTTCTTGAGTCAGGAGTACCCAGTACACAGAGTCAAAGAATCATACTAGTTACTGAGTCAAAGAATCATATGAGTTTTTAGAACTCAGTACACTGAAAGAATCGTGAGTCACCAACAGTACTAGCAAAGTTCACATGCACAAAAACCCACTTTTCATTTAGGCTCCGTTTCCACTTGTGCAACTTGTCCTGCGATTTGGGACTGCAAAGTTGCATGACAAGTCGTACCCCATCATTTCCAATGAGTACCCTTCATAGCTGTGCGACTTTAAGTGATATGATGAAACCATGTCCTGTGGTCTGATGAGACCAAGATAAACTTATTTGGTTCAGATGGTGTCAATCGTGTGTGGCGGCAACCAGGTGAGGAGTACAAAGACAAGTGTGTCTTGCCTACAGTCAAGCATGGTGGTGGGAGTGTCATGGTCTGGGCCTGCATGAGTGCTGCTGGCACTGGTAAGCTACAGTTCATTGAGGGATCCATGAATGCCAACATGTACTGTGACATCCTGAAGCAGAGCATGATCCCCTTCCTTTGGAGACTGGGCCGCAGGGCAGTATTCCAGCATGATAACGACCCCAAACACACCTCCAAGATGACCACTGCCTTCCTAAAGAAGCTGAGGGTAAAGGTGATGGACTGGCCAGACATGTCTCCAGACCTAAACCCTATTGAGCATCTGTAGGGAATCCTCAAACGGGAGGTGGAGGAGCGCAAGGTCTCTAACATCCACCAGCTCCGTGATGTCATCATGGAGGAGTGGAAGAGGACTCCAGTGGCAACCTGTGAAGCTCTGGTGAACTCCATGCCCAAGAGGGTTAGGGAAGTGCAGGAAAATAATGGTGGCCACACGAAATATTGACACTTTGGGCCCAATTTGGACATTTTCACTTAGGGGTGTACTCACTTTTGTTGCCAAAGGTTTAGACATTAATGGCTGTGTGTTGAGTTATTTTGAGGGGACAGCAAATTTACACTGTTATACAAGCTGTACACTTAATACTTTACATTGCAGCAAAGTGTAATTTCTTCAGTGTTGTCACATGAAAAGATATAATAAAATATTTACAAAAATGTGAGAGGTGTACTTACTTTTGTGAGATACTGTGTACATGTGTGTGTAAAATGTGTGTGTATATATATATGTGTGTATGTATGTGCGTGTGTACACACACACACACACACACACACAGAGGCATGTATATACACGCGCACACACATGCGGTCATTGTGGACAGTTTATGGGATAATTATGGAAAACACAATAACTGTACTATAGGTGGTACCTACTGATAGATGGTTCTATGTGTGAGGTGTATTATTTACTTTAATAATATAAAATTGCTGTGGGGGTAATTCTTAAGGTTCTGTTTCTACTACCGAGGATTTACAGAAAATAGCCCGACCCCTCAATGAGTTGCTTAAGAATGAGGAGGAATATGTGGATGCACCCAAGCAAAGTAAGCCAAGTAAGGGACCTAGCAAATCATGATAATCTGTTTGAGACCAGTGGACAGAGCAATGTGAGCAGGTGTTTCATCAGCTGAAGAGAAGTCTAACCAGTACTCCAGTTCTAGCCTATGCTGACCCCTCTAAACCATATGAACTACACATTGATGCTAGATTTATGGGGTACTATACCAAGAGCATGATGGTTATCTGTGACCATTCACGTATGTGAGCATAAGTCTGACCCCTGCCGAAAGAAATTGCCCCCCCCCCCTCACAAGTTGGAGTTTCTGGCCTTAAAGTGGGGCAGTAGTAGACATGTTAAAGGATTATCTGTATGCTGCAGACTTTCTGGTCAAGACTGACAACAACCCACTTACTTATGTGCTTACGACAACTATCTCCAGAAGGAGTGCAAGTAATGTTTCAAGGGGCAGAGAGAACTGTTTCAAGAGGGTGACAGAAGCATAAGTTGTTAGTCACCACAGCAGGTGTCCTCAAATACTACTGTGACCTTTTTCAAGTAAGAGATGAGGGCCTGCCCAGGCTGTCAAAGAAGGATCTAGGGAATATCCCCTCTGTGACTTAACCTTGAAAGGCTCTGGAAAGTCAAAACCCAGACATGTTGTTATCAGACACCCTGAAGGAAGGACGACTAGTACACAAGGAGTGGGATCAGTTGCAGTTGAGAGACAGGGATGTCTACTGAAGAAGATATATGGCAGCTGTTTCTACCAGAAAAACATGGAGAGACCATATTAACAGCTTTACACAACAAGCATGGCCATCTAGGACAAAAGAGGACTTTCAAGTTAGTCAGAGACCGCTTCTATTGGATTTGTATGTAAGCCGAAGTTGAAGGCTACTGTCATCATTATTTAAGATGCATTCAGCAGAAGACTGCCAACCAGAGCTGCCCCTATAGGCCATCTTCAAGGTCAAGGATCAATGGAATTGGTGTGCATTTTTTTCCTGTTTCTGGAGCCTGACTCAAGTGAGCAAGGAAATGTCCTGGTAGTAAAGGACCACTTTATTTGGTACACCCAGGTGTTCCCAAAGTCCAAAAAGTCTCAACTGTGGCCAAAGTTACTGTGGAAAGGTTCTTTGTCCACAATGGCTTGCCTCGGCATATCCATTCCTATCAGGGAAGACACTTCAAGAGTAAGCTCATTAAAAGACTGAAAGAAAGAAACGATTCAATCACACTGTTCTGTATATGCTTGGGACTCTCTCTTCCGGAAAGAAGCAGCATTGGAGCAGATATATTGCAGCTATAATGCATGCTTATAATAGCACTGAAAATGATGCCACCAGCTATTCAACATACATGCTGATGTTTTGGGAGGGAAGGTCAGTTACCTGTCGATCTGGACTTTGGCACTTCCTTAGATCAGACTTCAAAAACATCTCACTGAGGATAAGTAGATCACGTAAGAAGGAGTTTCAAAACAATGTATGAAAAAGCTTTAGAAGTCTCAGGTGCCTGGAGCCAATGGAACATAAAGAACTTTGGTCTCAAAGTAAGAGTACAAGACTTGCAACCTGGGAACAGAGTATTAGTAAGAAATTGAGAGGGGCCACTGAGAATATGTCCATGCCTCCCCCTTACTAGTACAAGGCTGACATCCACAAGCAAAATTGCACGCACACCGACAATTCAGTCTCAGTCTAGGGGATGTCTATTTAGAATTAATTTCTGAAGAACTTGAACAGGAGAAGGATTTAGGGTCACAGGACACTCCAAAATAATACTAGCAATTAATGGGAGGGCAAGCTTCTCACTCATCTTCTCTACTAAAAACTTTCCTGGAGGTAATGGGGAATAGCCAGTATATCTGGGACTCTATAAGAGCTATAGAGGACTATAAGAACAGTCCATATAGCATCCTCTGGCACTTAGTTCCCTTCTAGCATTTGCGCGCCCAAAATGTCCACTGTGGGTGCCCTCCGGCAACTAATCCTTTAGCAATCTTCTCCAGGCCCTCAGCCTAGCTCCTGCAGAAGCCTGCAATTTCTGGTCTCAGTAGCTATTTCCCAGGGGCAGCAGCTCAGGGGGGCTGGAACCCTTTGTGAAGGGGAAAGAACATTCTGGCAAGGCCTCCCAACCATGTTTCACCTCCCCAACCACCCTCTGAACATCTCCACCTCATTGGCTGAGGTATGAAAAATATTTATACTGGTCATTTGAATCTTCCTGCCCTATTTTCTGGAAACTTCTTCAAGAAGCAAGTGGGAGGAATCAAACACCCAGCTTTAGAAACAATGAACAGACAAAACTATACGATTACTGCTCCACTCACTACAGTGAAGACAAACTAAATTTAGTGAAGAAAGAAAATTGCGCTATCCGTGAAAATAAAGCTGCTGCTCAAAATGTTATACTACATCAAACAAAATGGAAAAAAGGGGAGGAGCTGCGCTAAAAATAAACTGACACACTTATTAAAAATCAATATAAAATGTGTTATATCAAAATAATAAATATAGTGATAAAAAGAAATATTGTGCAAAGATGTATATAGCTATACCATCTATTATCTTGTATACATAAGCAAAATCAGTGGTGACTTCAATAAATAAGAATAAAAACACCTATAGTGTGCAATTAATAATAAACACCAAACTGTGTTTGCAGAGTACAATTAATAATAAACACCAAACTGCGTTTGCAACACCACATCTGTATCTCAAATGTGACACTTAAATTAAGTCCAATAGTGCATAATAAGTCCAACTGGCAATGAATAATGTCCCAAGTCAAAAAGACAAAAATAAAAGATCTATCAAAGGTCCTCTGAAATAATCATAAGAAGTGACTTTCACGGCACACTGAAGAGTGAAAAGACCTCCACCACAGAGACACGCTTGTCTGCTTACCGGAACAAAATGGTCCCTTGTTACAGGGGACCCATGGGGGCAGATGGCTCTAACCCCAGCCAGGGATGCAGCTTAGCACAAGCACGAATTCCTTTGGGCTCGAATGGGATATCTTTCATGCGACCACTGCCAACCAGGAAGTGTCTCCAATTTGGGGTCAGCTCGGGGTCAATCAGGATGGTAAGAAGCGAACCAATACCGGAAGGGATAGAGACGCTCACATAGTGTAAAATCCTTTAGACATTTATTAATTAAAAATAACGCCAAAATGAACACTTACAATGTTTCAGATAAAACAGGACGGCCGGTCTCGCTAAACAGCCGTGGTTCCGGGACTACGACGTGTTGCGGTGACGTCAGGACGTAGCTCCTCCTCCCTAAGCGTTTTGTCACTAATAGGACGTCGTCACGGGCACGGGAGGCGTCCTGACGCACCGAATTATATACCAAGCCAGCAAACCAAGCCTCGGTGTGAATCCCGGACGTCAAGACAGCGTGCGCCATCTTAAATATGGCAAAACACTCCGCATTACTAACAGTAGTGAGGGAAACAATTGAAACTTGCACTCAGCTGGTTTGTGGTGTTCTAGCGAAAAAATTAGAAATAAAAATGGAAAATAACAATATGTCCGCTTGTCAAGCAGCCAAACTTCAAAATTGTTGTTATCTTATATAAATATAAAAATAGTTTTTATGTTAAAAACATTGTCCTGACTGTACGATACCTATCGGCCTATATAAATGATAGGCTAAGACTTCAAATCTACATCAGTTTCCCCTGATGTGTATATAGTGTCTCAATAGGATATATAGGGAAGTTTTAATATCCATTTTGCCAACCTCTGTCTAAACAAAACAATCTTGCTGTCAGAGATTCAAACCGATTCACAGGTATCACAAGAAATGTTAGTACATTGGACAGAAAATATTGAATTAAAAATAATAAAATCTATTATAATAAACTGGACATGAGAGTGCATGAGCATTGGAGAGAGCAGGTCACTAGGAGTTGTCTATAAAGCAATTAATATCCACATCAATATTGAGTCCAAAGGGGGTGTAGCTTTTGATTTTGTGGACCCAGGCCATTTCTAGCTTGGAGATACTATTAACCAAACAGCTACCTCTCCAGTGTGGTCTAAATTTATCGATACCCAGAAAGATAGTATTGCTAGGATCTCTGTTGTGGACCAAAAGGTAGTGCTTTGACACTGAATGTTTGGTAAAGCCCCTACGGATGTTATTTATATGCTCGTTAAGTCGTACCTGGAGTGGTCTTTTGGTATGGCCCACATGGGCATTGGAGCATATAAACGACTCCCGTAGTCGAACATGTAATGAAGGGCTCAATGGCGTGGTTTTGTGAGGTACAGGTGGATGAGAAGGATAATGTTCTTCTGGTTCTACATCTATTAAGCATACAGACTTGACACATTCTACACTGATAATAGCCTGTAAGCATGGAAAAGAAGTTAGTTTTTGCATTAGGAGGGTTTAAGATGTTAGGAGCCAATTTGTCCTTCGATATTAACTGCTTCATAGACAACTCCTAGTGACCTGCTCTCTCCAATGCTCATGCACTCTCATGTCGAGTTTAGTATAATAGATTTTATTATTTTTAGTTCAATATTTTCTGTCCAATGTACTAACATTTCTTGTGATACCTGTGAATCGGTTTGAATCTCTGACAGCAAGATTGTTTTGTTTAGACAGAGGTTGGCAAAATGGATATTAAAACTACCGTATTTATCGGCGTATAACACGCACTTTTTCCCCCTTAAAATCGGGGGAAAGTCGTGGGTGCGTGTTATACGCCGATACCCAAAAAAAAAATGACAAAAATCGGTTGCGGCGCCGAAAAATGGCGACCGCGGCCGAAAAAGGCCGAACCGCGGCCGAAAAAGGCCGGAAAAAGCCGAAGCGCGGCCGAAAAAAGGCCGGAAAAAGCCGAAGCGCGGCCGAAAAAAAGACCGAAGCCGGCTGTTCAGCTCCGCTCGTAGTCCCGCCTCCCTGCGCTCGCTTCCGAAACAGCAGGGAGGCGGGACTCCGAGCGGAGCTGAACAGTCGGCTCGGTCTTTTTCGGCCGCACTTCGGCCTTTTTCGGCCGCGGTTCGGTCTTTTTCGGCCGCGCATGCGCGGTATTTCTCGCGGCGGGAAATTTAAATGATGGCGAACTGCAAATGACACTAGGAAGCTGCAAATGACGCCGGGCAAGCTACAAATGACGCCGGGCAAGCTACAAATGACGCCGGGCAAGCTACAAATGACGCTGGGCAGGTTGCAAATAACGCTGGGCAGGTTGCAAATGACGCTGGGCAGGTTGCAAATGACGCTGGGCAGGTTGCAAATGACGCTGGGCAGGCTGCAAATGACGCTGGGAAAGGCTGCAAATGACGCTGGGAAAGGCTGCAAATGACGCTGGGCAAGCTGCAAATGACGCTGGGCAAGCTGCAAATGACGCTGGGCAAGCTGCAAATGACGCTTAAATGTAAGTTTTTTTTTTTCCCTAAACTTCTCTCCTAAAACTTTTTTTCCTTAAAATTCCCTCCTAAACTTGGGGTGCGTGTTATACGCCGGTGCGTGTTATACGCCGATAAATACGGTACCTTATATATCCTATATACTATCCTATATACTATATATACACTATATACACATCAGGGGAAACTGATGTAGATTTGAAGTCTTAGCCTATCATTTTATATAGGCCGATAGGTATCGTACAGTCAGGACAATGTTTTTAACATAAAAACAATTTTTATATTTATCTACGAATAACAACAATTTAGAAGTTTGGCTGCTTGACAAGCGGACATATTGTTATATTCCATTTTTATTTCAAATTTTTTCGCTAGAACACCACAAACCAGCTGAGTGCAAGTTTCAATTGTTTCCCTCACTACTGTTAGTAATGCGGAGTGTTTTGCCATAGTTAACCACTTACCGACCACTCACTGTATATATACGTCATTTTTTTGAAGAGGGATATCTCGGTAACGGCAGCAGCTTCTGCCACAACCGGGGTATCCCTATTCACAGAGAGCGGTTCTGTCTACGATAATGGTGGTCTCTGCGGCGGGTTCGTTATCGGCGGCGGGAGAGGTGCCCCCCCCTCCCGCCGCTCTCCCGCACCTTCCGCCTCTTACCGGAGCCGTCGGCAGCAGCGGAGGCGATCGGGTCCTTCTACGTGCCGGGTATAGAGACGAGTGAGGCTAAGATGGCCCCCACTCGTCTCTATACCATAGGAGGGCGGAAGCGACGTCAAAACGTCACTTCCGCCCATACGTCTTAAAGGCACAATTTCCAAATGTCCTTTTTTTAAATGACATTTTTCTTTCTTTTTTTTTTTTTGCATTTAAGTCTAAATATGAGATCTGAGGATTTTTTGACCCCAGATCTCATATTTAAGAGGACCTGTCATGCTTTTTTCTATTACAAGGGATGTTTACATTCCTTGTAATAGGAATAAAAGTGATCCATTTTTTTTTATTTTTTTTAAAACTGTGTAAAAAATAATAAATTTAAGTAAAATAAATAAGAAAACCCCCAAAAAATTTTTTAAAACACCCTGTCCCGACGAGCTCGCGCGCAGAAGCGAACGCATACGTGAGTAGCGCCCGCATATGAAAACGGTAGTCAAACCACACATGTGATGTATCGCCGCGATCGGTAGAGCGAGAACAATAATTCTAGCTATAGACCTCAAAAAATGCAACCTGTAGAATTTTTTAAATGTCGCTTATGGAGATTTTTGAGGGTAAAAGTTTGATGCCATTCCACGAGTGGGCACAATTTTGAAGCAGGACATGTTGGGTGTCAATTTACTTGGTGTAACATTATCTTTCACAGTACAAAAAAAGAAAAAAATTGGGATAATTTTACTGTTGTCTTATTTTTTTTATTCAAAAAAGTGACTTTTTTCAAAAAAAAGTGCGCTTGTAAGACCACTGCGCAAATACGGTGTGAAAAAAAGTATTGCAATGACCGCCATTTTATTCTCTAGGGTGTTAAAAAAAAACAATATATAATGTTTGGGGGTTCTAAGTAATTTTCTAGCAAAAAAACATTTTTTAAACATGTAAACACCTAAAATCCAAAACGAGGCTGGTCTGGAAGTGGTTAAGATGGCGCACGCTGTCTTGACGTCCGGGATTCACACCGAGGCTTGGTTTGCTGGCTTGGTATATAATGCGTCAGGACGCCGCCCGTGCCCCGTGACGACGTCCTATTAGTGACGAAGCGCGTAGGGAGGAGGAGCTACGTCCTGACGTCACCGCAACACGTCGTAGTCCCGGAACCACAGCTGTTTGGCGAGACCGGCCGGCTCGCCTTATCGTCCTGTTTTATCTGAAACATTGTAAGTGTTCCTTTTGCCGTTATTTTTAATTAATAAATGTCTAAAGGATTTTACACTATGTGAGCGTCTCTATCCCTTCCGGTATTAGTTCGCTTCTTACCATCCTGATTGACCCCGAGCTGACCCCAAATTGGAGACACTTCCTGATTGGCAGTGGTCGCATGAAAGATATCCCATTCGAGCCCAAAGGAATTCGTGCTTGTGCTAAGCTGCATCCCTGGCTGGGGTTAGAGCCATCTGCCCGCATGGGTCCCCTGTAACAAGGGACCATTTAGTTCCGGTAAGCAGACAAGCGTCTCTCTGTGGTGGAGGTCTTTTCACTCTTCAGTGTGCCGTAAAAGTCACTTCTTATGATTATTTCAGAAGACCTTTGAGAGATCTTTTATTTTTGTCTTTTTGACTTGGGACATTATTCATTGCCAGCTGGACTTATTATGCACTATTGGACACATTTGAGATACAGATGTGGTGTTGCAAACACAGTTTGGTGTTTATTATTAATTGTACTCTGCAAACACAGTTTGGTGTTTATTATTAATTGCACACTATAGGTGTTTTTATTCTTATTTATTGAAGTCACCACTGATTTTGGTTATGTATACAAGATAATAGATGGTATAAACATCTTTGCATAATATTTCTTTTTATCACTATATTTATTATTTTGATATAACAACTTTTATATTGATTTATAATAAGTGTGTCAGTTTATTTTTAGCGCAGCTCCTCCCCTTTTTTCCATAAACTAAATTTAGTCTGATAGCCTAACAAGAGCAGGGCGCTACATAGTTACAACTATTTAATTTTTTCACAGTCTTTTGACTGGGCCATGAATATACAGTGGAATACATATATATTGGTACAATTTAGTGAGGTTTCTAAATGTTTACTATTAAATTGCAAGAGAAGGAATGAATAATATGTTTCCTGCCTAACACCTGATTTAAAGCATAGCTTCAACAAAAAGGGGAAGTTTTGGTTTAAGGCCTCCCCTTCTGCTTCTCTTTAGGAAATTGTACTTTTTTTGGGGGGGAGAAAGTGGTTTTGAAGTTCTTCTTTTCCCCCTCCCTCCCTGCAGTCTTCTGGGACATGTCACAGGTCCCAGAAGGCTGCAGGACCATTCACAATGTGAAGCCGCAAGCTGTGTCCAGAGTTAAGATGGATGGAGATAACGGCTTGAGTGAGCGCAGCGCTGGATTCTTCTGGGACAGGTAAGTATCTTTTTATTAAAAGTCAGCAGCTACAGTTTTTGTAGCTGCTGACTTTTAATGTTTACAAATGTGACTGGAGCTACCAGAAAGTGCTTGTAGCTCCTTGGAAAAATGATACATCTGTGTCAATATTGAAGGAGTTACAGACACACAGAGAGTAAGTTCACAGTTCACACTGGGGCGGCTTCAAAGTCGTCCGACTCTGAAGCTGCCCTGCATAGCGCGAGTCGCTCCCATTAGAACGGTTCCATTGCACTGCATGAAGCGCGATTTGTCAGGCGGCTAAGTCACCTGATAGGTTGCCACAGTGTGAACCGGTACTTAACCTTTCCAAGAGATCACTTTAAAAAGTGGTTAAAATCTTAAAAAGGGGTAAAAAGAGTATATAAGATATCAAGCTGGCACACCCCTGCAGTAGAAGACAGGGTATACTCATTTATTCAGTGACTCATGTCTCCTTCCTCTTCTACATTTCAGCACTGGAGAAGAGAATCCTGGTTATTCAACACTTCTGAGGAATGTCAGATGCCTGTGTGCTGAGGGTTCCTTCTTTCAACCCCTATGTCACTGCTGAATCCTGCAGTAATGTAGTGGTTAGAAAAAGTAATCAGCATACAGCGGCCGATACAGGAAGTATTGATGCCAAACAGGCTATCCTAGGCTACAGGGCTGTAGCCCTGTACATGTAGCAGGGGTAGGAGAAATGGACATTGGATTGGTCCTACTACAGGCGGTGCTAATTTAAAAATTTTCAAATCTTTAGAGAACTACAGGGTCTTTTTAAAGAAAAGATCAAGAGAGCCAACCCTGAAGACAGTAGTGTCACATACCCATAAAGTACTCACCTAAAAGTGCAATGGATTCATCATCTAGAATCTCTTTAATGGCTAAAAACTGGAGGTTAGCAAGGTTCTGGAACTGTTCAATGAAGTAGTTAGCAGCATGAGTCATTCCTTGGCCCTTTGGCAAATACAGCTTTTCCAGATGAATGAGGGAGCCCAATGCCACAGCTGTGAGGAAATAATGAATAATTGTATTTATCTCAATTACATTTACATTTGGTTTTAGAAGTTAAAATTTCTGAGATTAAGTACCTTAAAGAAAACCTTTGCTAATGAACTTCTTTACTTTCTCTACAATCTCCTATTATAGATCTCCCAGTCTCTCTTTATTTGTGTTACTTTGTCGGTGGATGATATCACCAGGCTGAGCTGCCTAGTAAACAAGCGTGTACAATGTGAATCAGCAATGGCCGCAGGTGACGTCACGTGATTCCCATCCGTCCGTATGCGTTACGTCCCAGGGGGCTGACAAAGTCTTACCCCAGGACATAATGCATACAGATGGGAATCACGGGCCGTCACCCGCGGCCATCGCTTATTCACATTGTACACGCTTGTTTACTAGGCACTGGGTTGCAGTGCCTTACTTTGGTAACGGAGATCTTGTCCAATTCACTTCCTGTCAGCTCAGCCTGGTGATATCAGGTAATACAAACCCCATTAGGGGAAAGCGCTTGTGACCCTATTCCTTCAGGGGTCCATTTTGGGAGGTGAGGTGCTAGTATTGAAAGTGGTGGAGGTCCCTCACCTGCATGATCGCCCATTACAGCACTATTTTGGACACTTATCATTGGTGCTTGTGTTCTGCTATATGCATTTTATTTGCATATGTTTTTGCTAGCGCTACACTGTTATAATATGCTATCGCTATGGGATTTGATAATTTGACCCTGAGTGTTCAGCGGCTTTACAGTATATGTTTTATAGGGTTTAATTGCGCTGATTGACATTTATTTACTAAATATTCTCAACTGACAAATGTCAGTCAAAAATCAATAGTATATATAATTCTCTGTGCCCGTGTGCTAATAAAACTTTGATTACTTCATGTGTCTCCCAGTGTGCACTTTCTACAACCTTACAGAGGACACCCTCGCTAGAACAGCTGGACTTCTATTGCTAAAGGTTGAATGCCACTTCCAAAGGATATCCCCTGGGCATTTATTCATATAAAAAGAAATGAAGACACATCTATAGCACAATCCAAATATTTATTATTAAAAGATTATCAACATGGTTTTAGTGTTTACAAGCATACTGTATGCCAGCGTGGTAAAAAGTGGTAAAAAGTATCCCTGCAACCACTCAGACTCATTTATGAATAATCTTTTGGATGACTCGATGCGCTTGGCAAATTTTGATCACATTTATTTTGATTTTTTAGCACTGAATTCAGTTAGAATATGGATGTGTTTGATTTTTGTAAGAACAGGAGTTACATAGTTACATAGTAGGTGAGGTCGAAAAAAAGACACAAGTCCATCAAGTCCAACCTATGTGTGTGATTATATGTCAGTATTACATTGTATATCCCTGTATGTTGTGGTCATTCAGGTGCTTATCTAATAGTTTCTTGAAAATATCGATGCCCCCCGCTGAGACTACCGCCTGTGGAAGGGAATTCCACATCCTTGCCGCTCTTACAGTAAAGAACCCTCTACGTAGTTTAAGCTTAAACCTCTTTTCTTCTAATTTTAATGAGTGGCCACGAGTCTCGTTAAACTCCCTTCCACAAAAAAGTTTTATCCCTATTGTGGGGTCACCAGTATGGTATTTTTATATTTAAATCATATCCCCTGTCAAGCGTCTCTTCTCCAGAGAAAATAAGTTCAGTGCTCGCAAACCTTTCCTCATAACCAATATCCTCCATTCCCTTTATTAGCTTTGTTGCCCTTCTATGTACTCGCTCAATTTCCAGTACATCCTTCCTGAGGACTGGTGCCCAGAACTGGACAGCATACTCTAGGTGCGGCCAGACCAGAGTCTTGTAGAGTGTGAGACAGCTGAGCCGCCAGCTACGAGAAGGAAGGTCTGAGCCCAGCCCTGACAATCAGTCCCCTCCGCTAATGGATGAGGGTAGCGTGAGTGGAACCGGCTCACCTTGCAGTTGGTTAATGAGGCAAAAAGATCCAGTTGCGGACACCCCCACTCGTGGATGATCTGTTTGAATACTTCGGGGTGAAGGGACCATTCGTTGGGATCCTTGAATTGTCTGGACAAGTGATCTGCTTCCAAGTTCTGACAGCCTGGAAGATATATGGCCCTCAAATCTGGGAGATATTGTTGTGCCAATGTCATGAGATGTTCCACCTCTCTCAAGAGGGATTGGCTGTGCGTCCCGCCTTGTCGCTGTATGTAGGACACTGCTGCCGTGTTGTCCAGACGGAGCAGGACTGGGCGACCTTGTATGTGAGGCAGCAAGGTGGCCAACGCCATGAATGCTGCTCGAAGTTCCAGAATATTGAAAACTAGGCCCTGAGTGGGAAATTCCCCTCTGCCCTGGATTTTGAGTTGTTCGCAGGTGGAGCCCCACCCTGCTGCACTGGCATCGGTGGTAACAATGATCTATGGCTGTGGCCCTAATGGACGATGCTGTTTAGCGTTTCTTTTTTCGTCTACCACCAGACCTCTAGTGCATCCGGCTGGTGATCCTGATCGGCTGGGCTAGACTAACTCTTTTCCCCTGCATCAGGAAGCCTTGTTGGAAAACTGAGTTTCCAGTGAGCCCAGGGGATCATCGTCCTGAGAAGACTCATGCACTAAGATGCTGACAACACTGGTGCAGCCAATGCCTTTTGGAACTTCTCCCTGATTTTGGGGAGTTTCTGAAGTGGCAAAAAAACTGTGGGTGCCTAGTATTGAATTGGGCCCCTAGGTAGACAATATTCTGTGTAGGCTCCAGCTGGCTCTGGTAATGCCTGTCCCCCAACGCAAATCTGAGGAACTTCTGGTATGACTGAAGGATCGGGACATGCTGGTAGGCACCCTGCAAGTCCACTGAAATCCTCCAGTCTCCAGTATAAGTGTTCTACCTTTTACAAAAAAACATATAGTTGATGGTTTTACACTGTGGCAGCCTTTTTCTTTTATGAATGGTGGAGTCCCTGATTGGTTCTGGTGACAAGGTTGAACGGAAGCTGACCTCACATGTTGTTTCATGACCACGTTCCGAGTTCCATGACTGTTTGACTCCGTGCCGCTGGCATTGGGTTCACTGAGTCCAGTAAAAGTATTTGATTTTTTTCATTGGTGGTGGATTCACAATCTATGGTGATTTCTTACTGGATGGTGGCCTATCCTTCAGAGGTCGAATATATCTTCAATTTCAACATTGATTTCTACCTAAACACTTGTGATTTCATTTCACCTGTTTGGAATGTTTTTTTACCCTCATGGGTTATTTATTCACAATTTAATTTCACATATATGGACTTTTTGGTGATTTCAATCTATGAATTGTATTTATATTCATTTATTGCGGTTTGTACCTAGCACTTTATTTTATTTTGCACAGTCAATGTGTTATACTTACTATTTGCATACTTGCACAATTTTCTAATATATACACACAAAATGGATTAGCGCTGCACTTAAAGAGAGAGTCCCACGAAAACGTTCTTTTTAAAAGTCAGCAGCTACAAATACTGCAGCTGCTGACTTTTAAAATAAGGACACTTACCTGTCACAGGGTCCAGCGATGTCGGCACCCGAGGCCGAACCATCCCTCGGTCCTCGGATGCTGCTGCCGCCCCATCTTGGGTATGGGAATCAGGAAATGAAGCCTTGCGGCTTCACTTCCCAGTTCCCTACTGCGCATGCGCGAGTCGCGCAGCGCAATCGGAATGCTCCGTGCTGTCTCTGGGACCCGTGTGTGTCCCAGCAGACAGCGCGGCAGGACACACGGGAGTCTATGCCCGGAAGACAGACAGGTATCTGCACCCCCCTCCCCCTGAAAGGTGCCAAATGTGACACCGGAGGGGGGGAGGGTTCCGAAAAGCAGAGGTTCAATTTTTGTGTCAACCTCCGCTTTAATATTCCCATTATCTTATTGTACATGTTAGCAAAGGAATTAATCATTTATAAAGCTTACCTAGGGTCTCTGCTGTATCTTTTTCTGTAACAATAAGATTGTCCAGATTTACACATTTCAGCGATGTAAAGTTCTTAATTTCTGTTGCTGTCCAGGAACATATAAAAACAATTAATGCTTCATAGGCTGTAGGGCAGATTAAGGATGCAAAAAAGTTAGCCACGGACAATAATCTCAGCCCAGCCGATTTAGGAGATAAAAGCAGACACTCTCTGCTAAAAGATCAATTGCAGGATTTAAAGTGTTACTAAACCCAGAACCTGCATTCACTATATCTGGTCTCCCACAGAACATGGAAATGCAATTATTTTAGTAAAACTTAACTGCTAAATACCTTTTCTCATCAGCAGTAGTTAGAATTCTTGTGACTTCTATCGGTGTCCAGCCAAGCACTGGTTAAAGCTTAGGAGGAGTTTTGCATTCTCTTCTGACTGTCCTATGAGGCTACATGACCCCTTACCCTCTGTCTGGACAGAGCTGATTGGCCTGTGTTGATCACATGCACCCTCCCAAGAAAAAAAATAGAAGCTCTCTAGCATTACACACCAACTGAGCATGTGCAGCTTGCCCCCGAGGCTCTCTTCTATCAGGAGATGGTTTGGGGACTATGGAAAAAGGGGAGAATCAGAGAAGACAGGATCAAACTGCCTTTTTACACAATGCAGAGGATTAACCCCTTAGGTTCCACAGTGAGTATAATAAGCATGCTTGACTGCATATACAGACTGATTTTACTGTTGTGGATTTAGTAACACTTTAAAACCAATTGCTATTACTGTATGCCCTCTAAATTTGGTTATATATCTGCATGTCAGTGTTTTAGCTGTTTTAAGAATGACAATTGACTTTCTCTATAAAAATTAGAACAAAAATTACCTAAATCAGCCCCAGTGTGTGTTAGGAACTAGTATGCTGGTAATTTAAAGTAAACCTGATACAAACCTAGACTATTTAAATTCACCCACTGATAAAAAATTAGGAGTTTTGTTTAATGTAAATGGAATGGTCGGTAGATCCAGAGTTTCGAGCAGCTGAAGTTATTGACATGAGCTTTGTTCCAAGGTTACTTTAAAGCCCAACTCCAGCCAAAACTATTTTTCACACGGTTTGAAAGAATTAGAGCCCACCAGGTATTTATTGCACTTCATGTCCCCATTCTAAAAAAATTTCCCTCACTTACTGCCAGGACAGGAACTGTATTAAACCGAAAAATGTAATACAGCATATTGCAGCTTACCAATCATTAGGTGTGGTGGTTGCGTTTGTTTACTTTTTTGGCTTTATTCACTTTTTTTTTCACTAGGTGATCTGGCCAGATATACACTTTCTGCCCAAGGAGCCTACAGTCTGGAAGAAGGAGCAACAGAGACACCTTTGGATAGCAGCAGTGTCAGTGTGTGGCTTAGTGTAGATGCACTAGAAGATTTATATACACTAACAAATTGAAGCATAACACTTTTTAAGCAATTACACCAACAATGTTGTTCTTGTTGGAATAAAAGTATTTACATAATTAAAAGCTGATCATTGTAGGCACCCTCTAACTGCTACATCTGCAGGACAGCTTGTTCTGTTGAAAAACAACAGACTTACTGGCAGGATCACCAGTTGAAAATAAAAGAAAGAAGGACTAAAATCCAGCCATCACATGTAAGAACTGGTAAGCTATAATATAATAAATGGACTGCTTTTGGGTTTAATACTGCTTTAACCTCCCCAAAAAAGACAGAACAAAAGTATTTATTAAAACTACAAAAAAGAGAACCATTATTGGCTGAAGCTGGGCTTTAACCCTTTATGACCAGGGGTCATTGATGCCTGGATGCCCCTGGACAAACTTAGCAGTGTCAGTTGACTTTACAATAACTCAGTTTGCCTACTTAAATAATTTTACAAAGTTGCTGTGGGTCTCTATCTCCTCCTGAGGCGGTTGCAATAGCTAATCACAAACAATGCCCCTTTGTTCCGCTAGACCATTTGGCGAACCCTAATGGTAGGTTTGTGTTTCTTAAAGGCACTGCAATGCCCAAGGAGGCGCTGATGGCCCACATTATAGTTCCCCCCAAGGAAGGTAAAGATCACTCCATCCCTGGAAATTATAGGCCAATTTCGCTTCTGAATACTGATATTAAAATATTAGCAAGAACTTTGGCCAACCGACTTAATTCGACCCTTCCAACGGTCATACACCTTGATCAAATGGGGTTCATTATGGGAAGGGGGGCCAGGGACAATTCTAATAGAGCGATCCAGTGAATTCATTGGGTTGAATCACAGGCCGCGTGCCCCCCCTATCTTTTGCTTTCCAGTGATGCCGAGAAGGCATTTGACAGGGTGGATTGGACTTACCTGCGAACGGTGTTGACCAGACTTGGTCTGGGTTCCAACATGCTGTCGTGGATATCCTCCCTTTATAGCTCCCCGGAAGCCAAAGTGAAAGTGAATGGGCTACTATCAGACTCATTCCCTATCCGCAACGGAACACGACAGGGGTAAACTTTGTCCCCCTTCATTTTCGCTTTAACCCTTGAGCCACTGCTTAATAAGATCCACCTTAACAGTGCCATTAAAGGTTTTAACGGTGGAGCCGACCGAGCATAAGTTATCTGCTTATGCGGATGATGTCCTGTTCTATGTCTCAGACCCCCTGATCTCTCTCCCTATCTCTCTCTCTCTCCTGTCCCTGAATGTGCCCTATGGTTTCCATACACAGCTGCAGGCCTATTTTTCCTTTACCTGGTGCCAGACTTCGCTAAAATATTTGGGAGTTTACTTACCCGCACACTACTCCCAGTTATACACCTGCAATTATGCCCCAATACTTTCCACTATCAGAGAGGACCTAAAGAGTTGGGACTGCACTGCCCTCTCCTGGATGGGCCGAGTCAGTGTTTTAAAAATGAACGTGTTGCCTTGTATTCTGTTCTACTTGCAAATGGTGCCTATTTCATTGCCCAGACCTTTATTTTCAACCCCGAACAGCCTGTTTTTGCAATATATTTGGAATAGGAAAAGCCCTTGTTTGACTCTCCGCACTATACAATGCCCTAAAAACAAGGGGGGTATGGGTGTCCCAGTTATTCGCAAATACTATGAAGCGCTAGCGCTACAACGCATCTTGGATTGGTACCATAATGTAACTTCTAAACTTTTGGTCCCGCTTGTCAAATTCTTAGCAGACCAAAATTTATCACATGCCCTATGGATCCCCGGGGACTGCAGGGGAATTTCCGCACTTGCCTCTCCCATGGCCACCCATGTGCTTGCAACTTGGGACACCTTCAATGGGAAAGGGGAACATCCCTACTTTTTCAGTGCTTGGTTGGCCGATGGAGAGTCGAGATGTGGCAGATTTATCCAAGACCAGGGTTTTATTGCTGCTGGCCACATTGAGAATACAGTATGGATCTTTCCCTATGAATATCCATCCCCCTACCATAACATCTCCCTTTGAGCGGCTCTGTATGTCTACCTTGGCTATTCCACACACTATATCTGTACTATATGAGTTACTACAGTCATTGGAGAGCGGAGGGAAGCCTGGATACATAAGGGAGTGGGAGAGAGACCTTCAGCATGTCTTTACTGAAACTCAGTTGGACCACCTTTACTGTCTCATGCATACAAGCTCGGTGGATACGAAAATACAGGAAAATAGTTTTAAGGTACATACCCGGTGGTATAGAGTTCCCTCTAAGCTTGCCAGAATATAACCATCTGTATTCAATGCTTGCTGGAGGAAATGCAGCCTCAGCAGATCATTCCTCCACATCTGGTGGGAGTGCCTTAAGATACGGCCCTTCTGGTTAGATATACAAGCCCAGATTAAGGCCATTCTAGACCTTGAGCTCCCTGACTCCCAGTTGGAATCCTTGCTACATGTTCCTACCATTCCTCTCAGCCAGTATCGCAAGTCCATACTGCCTAATTTACTCAACAAGGCCAGAATGTTAATTCAGATATACTGGAAGAGACCACAAATTTCTACATGTACGGAATGGATTAGTTTAGTGAATAACAATCATGGCTGCTGAGGAATGGATGGCAAAATGTAAAGACTGCTATGATACAGTCAGGTCCATAAATATTGGGACATCGACACAATTCTAATCTTTTTAGCTCTGAAATTAAACGAACAAGATGTGCTTTAACTGCAGACTTTCAGCTTTAATTTGAGGGTATTTACACCCAAGTCAGGTGAACAGTGTAGGACTTACAACAGTTTGTATACGTGCCACCCAATTTTAAGTGACCAAAAGTAATGGGACAATTGGCTGCTCAGCTGTTCCATGGCCAGGTGCGTGTTATTCCCTCATTATTCCATTTACAAGGAGCAGATTAAAGGTCCAGAGTTAATTTCAAGTGTGATATTTGCATTTGGAATCTGTTGCTGTCAACTCTCAATACAAGATCCAGAGAGCTGTCACTATCAGTGAAGCAACCATCATTAGGCTGGAAAAACCAAACAAACCCATCAGAGAGATAGCAAAAACATTAGGTGTGGCCAAATCAACTGTTTGGAACATCCTTAAAAAGAGAGAACGCACCGGTGAGCTCAGCAAAACCAAAAGACCCGGAAGACCACGGAAAACAACTGTGGTGGATAACCGAAAAATTCTTTCCCTGGTGAAGAAAACACCCTTCACAACAGTTGGCCAGATCAAGAACACTCTCCAGGAGGTAAGTGTATGTGTGTCAAAGTCAACAATCAAGAGAAGACTTCACCAGAGTGAATACAGAGGGTTCACCACAAGATGAAAACCATTGGTGAGCCTCAAAAACAGAAAGGCCTGATTAGAGTTTGCCAAACAACATCTAAAAAAGCCTTCACATTTCACATCATCCTATGGACAGATGAAACCAAGATCAACTTGTACCAGAAGGTGGGAAGAGAAGAGTATGGAGAAGGAAAGGAACTGCTCATGATCCAAAGCATATCACCAAGCATGGTGGTGGTAGTGTCATGGCGTGGGCATGTATGGCTGCCAATGGAACTGGTTCTCTTGTATTTATTGATGTGACTGCTGACAAAAGCAGCAGGATGAATTCTGAAGTGTTTCGGGCAATATTATCTGCTCATATTCAGCAAAATGCTTCAGAACTCATTGGACGGCACTTCACAGAGCAGATGGACAATGACTCGAAGCATACTGCGAAAGCAACCAAAGAGTTTTTTAAGGGAAAGAAGTGGAATGGTATGCAATGGCCAGGTCAATCATCTGACCTGAATCCGATGGAGCATGCATTTCACTTGCTGAAGACAAAACTGAAGGGAAAATGCCCCAAGAACAAGCAGGAACTGAAGACAGTTGCAGTAGAGGCCTGGCAGAGCATCACCGGGGATGAAACCCAGCGTCTGGTGATGTCTATGCTTTCCAGATTTCAGGCTGTAATTGACTGCAAAGGATTTGCAACTAAGTATTAAAAAGTGAAAGTTTAAAGGATGATTGTTAATCTGTCCCATTACTTTTGGTCACTTAAAAAGTGTGAGGCACATATACAAACTTTTGTAATTCCTACACCGTTTACCTGATTTGGATGTAAATACCCTCAAATTAAAGCTGAAAGTCTACAGTTAAAGCACATCTTGTTCGTTTCATTTCAAATCCATTGTGGTGGTGTATAGAGCCAAAAGGATTAGAATTGTGTTGATGTCCAAATATTTATGGACCTGACTGTAAGTTTTACACTATATGGGCCACTTAGATGCACTATACAAGTAAAGTCACACGGGCTCTCAGGGTTCCCTGTATGCGGCAGCCCCTCCTGTTTATGGGGCTGGGATTATAGGGGCTCCAGATCCCTACACGAAACAAACCAGCATGGAATGATGCCTTAATATGTTTAGTTTCTTTTGTTCTGTTTGGTGTTTTTCAATTTTACTTTCTTCTTTTATTTTTGGTTACTTCCAGTTTCTTATCCATGTTTTTATGGTCTGAGTCATCATTAGCGTCATGTCAGGGGGGAGTGACAGGGGCGATTCATTGATGTTAGTGTTCATATGACAAAGTTGAAACATGATGTTCTTTTGCCCCCTCTCGTACCCCTCCCCTTATTTTTTTCTAACAACCAGTTAAATTAAGTAATGCGTAAGACACCAAGGAGGATTCTTTCTCTATGTTTTAACTCCTCTTTGTGTGTTTTGTTTTATATTTTTTGTATGTTGTATAATGCAAACATTTTCAAATAAAGGTTACTTTAAAAAAAACAAAACATATACCTTAAGCTTAATGACACTTCCATTATATATCTGAACCATTTACTGTTTTTTTTTACTTAATTATAGCTCAAATACACATAAATCGAATGCAACAAATCATTACCCAAAAATGCTATGTCACTCTCCTGTAGAGTTGATCTTTGCAGATGAAGCTCTTTCAGCTTTTTACAAGTCACAAGTGAGTTCATGAGATCACTGCAATTCACATTTTGTAAACCCAAGTCCAGATATTCCAGATTTTCAAAGCTTCGAAGAAACTGAACTGCAATACAGGAATAATGAATAAACACAATAAAGTAAGATCATAGCTCCCAACTCTCCCAGATTTCCAGGGACTGTTCCTGATTTGGAACAAAGTCCAATTGTCCCTCTTTCCTCCTCATTTGTCCCTCATTTTGGTCTGATCTATAAAGTTGTATATAAAATGCACTTTTTATCTAAACTAAGTGTTTCCCAGTGCTAAACCTTTCATCCAATTTTTACATTTCTGCATTTGTAAAGTTCAAAAGCACTTGGTTTACCTAATCATATATTTTTTTTTAAATAATTTTCCTTTAAAGAGGCGTGGCAGGGGTGTGCCCTATCCCTACATACTTTTGCTAATATAGGTGACCCTTGTTTCCATCTCAAAAAGTTGGGAGGTATGAGTAACATTATCTTGCCATTTGTATGATACAGGCAATATTTTTAAAATCTCAAACACATTTTGATAATATTAATTACAATAGAAGAGAGGCAGTAAATGGGGATAACACAGATAGAGGGACAGGGCGATACAAGGGGATCTGTAGGTGGAATGTAGGGTTACAGCAGTAAAGGGTAGGTTCTGTAGGTGAATAGGATGAGCAGTATGGAAGGGGGGGAGACTAGAACAGAGGAGAGTAGCTGTACAGAAAGAGAGAGGAACAACACAGAAATGGGGGGGGGGGCAATAGAGCAGAAAAGAGCAGCAGTAGAGGGGGACACTAGAAGTAGAAGAAATTAGCATAACAGGTGCAACATTGGAAGTGGAGGAAAAGCGTTCTACGGGAGCCAGGGCTAAGAATGAGAGGTGCAATACAGATCAACACTAGCTGCAGAGGAAGGCTGCAATAGAGGGATTTTGGAGGGGAAGAAAAGGTGCAATATAGTGGTGATGCCAGAAGAGGATGCGATGCTGCTGTAGAGGTCTACTCAATTCAAAATGTTTGTTATCACTGGAGGTAGAAGAGAATAGCAGTACTTGGGGGGTGATGGAGGTGGATGGGATGAGCAATACAATGGGGACTGCAGATAGAGTTAGCTGGTAAAGTTATAAGTGGACAAGTAGCATATGCCTTTACTTCTACTTCTAATAAAACTACTAATTAGTACTAATTAGGGGTAGAACCCCCTTTTTATGTGAAATTCTAAATTTTTGAGTTGCCCCAGGACTAAAAGTAAAGGGGAATCTTCGAAAGAGGATACCTGTTCCGGGGACAGCTGTCTAAAGAAGGGAGCACCCCTTACTTTGGGAGATTTCCTTTTTTTAAATTCCTTTATTATTTATGGCAAAGGTTCATAAATACAACAAGTCATGTAATTCTTGTATGTATAGATACAATTAGTCGACACAAGGCGAGATGCCAAAAAACAAAGCAAGACTTGACAGACTCATAGTTGACAATGTTAGAATTACCTTGCCAATACAGTAGTATTTATAAACATAGAGACCAGGAGGCCCAAAGAGCCTCTAAGAACATTTACCATGTTAACCAAGACAATGCATATACATTATTCAAATGGGTGAATCAGATGCAATCATCTTGCTAACAGCAACAGATTAATCTTTAAGATTCTTATGATCGCTGCACTTTTATCACAACCGTGGCCACGGCTGCGGTGCTAAGACGTAGATTTGAGAAGAGAGAAGGAAGAAAGAGGAGATAAAGGAAGTGGGGGAAGGGGTAAGAGGGAGAAAAAAAAAAGAGAGGGGGGGGTAAGAGATATCCTACTCCCGCATGGTTAACAAACGTCACAGTATAATGCTCCATGCGTTGGGAAGATGAACTCCATCAGATTTTGGAGTGAGCCACCTCCTGCAGGTACGCGTTTGTGCACGTGAAGTGTCTCCAGGGCCTGCACCTGTCTCGGAATTGTTCTTCCGTGTTGTGTAGAGTAGCAGTCAATTCCTCCATATGGAGAATACAATTGACTTTGGAATACCACAGGACCCTGGTTGGTGGTTGAGGCTGCCTCCACAATGCATGTATACATGCCCTTGCTGCATTGAGGAGTTGCATCGTCTGTGTCTTTTTATATTTCTGAATGCGTCTCTCGGTCAGGTTTAGGAGACATGCGGCCGGGTTACCTTTCAATTCCACTGATGTCAAGCTTTTGATGGTTGTTGTTACCACCTCCCAGAAAGGGAGATCTCAGTGCAGGGCAAGCCCAAAAAATGTGGAGGATACACAGTATGTTTCAGCCACCTCTGACTGATTTAAATTTTGCTACCCCTGCTGTTTAAGTTCATGCTCCCAAAAAAAAAAAAAAAAATTTCTTCACATGCTAGCTGCAATGGCAGCTAACCTGTTGCTGCACCTGCAAAATGTTCCCCACTGGTACTGCTATTAATGATTCTCCAAAGAAAAATATGTAGCGGTACCCCCGTGAGGGCTGCTAATAGACTCTGAACCCCACTGATTACATTGACTCTGCAAATCCTCCATTAACTCTGACAGCCTGGGTTTAGCCATCTTACCAGCTGTATTAGTAAATAGAGACTCACACAGTATTAAAGAAACAGTTCAAGTATGTTTACTGTATTAATGAGAACACAAAATAAGTATAGGGTATCTCAACTTAGATAGTGAGAAAACACTCTTATGCCCCGTACACACGATCGGACATCCTGGCAACAAAATCCCATGGTTTTTTTTTTTTCCGACGGATGTTGGCTCAAACTTGTCTTGCACACACACGGTCACACAAAGTTGGTCGGAAATTCTGAACGTCGAGAACGCGGTGACGTACAACACGTACGAAGAGCCGAGAAAAATTAAGTTCAATAGCCAGTGCTGCTCTTCTTCTTGATTCTGAGCATGCGTGGCACTTTGTGCGTCGGAATTGTGTACACACAATCGGAATTTACGCGAACGGATTTTGTTGTCGGAAAATTTGAGAACCAGACTTCAAATTTTGTGCAATGGAAATTCCGATGGAAAAAGTCAGATGGAGCCTACACATGGTCGGAATTTCCGACAACAAGCTCCGATCACACGGAAAGTCCGACCGTGTGTACGCGGCATTACACACAGATATTTTATCTATACTTATCAAAAGGGAACTACAATGGTGCAAAGTTCCTTTAACTGTAAATGAACACAAATATTAACCCAATCACAGAAACCTATGTGAACAGGTTAACAGGAGGGTATACAACTGGCACTATATCTTCTGTGTCAGGTTTCTCTCTTCTGCCTCCTCAACTCACAGACCTCTGAATCTTGCACAATATAAAGAAACAATATACAGACTATTATATTCAAATAGGATGGCTCCCTTTAGATGAAGTCCAATGCAATTAAAGAAGGTGAGGAAAAAGGATAATAAAAGGGTAAAAGGGTATTCCTTGAAAATCCAGATGTCTTCAGCTAGCCTCTTTGTAATGTAACTAAATGAATCCTTGATAACAGGGTGTAGCAAATTTGGCAGAACTTTAGGTTATCCTTTTTGTATTGTAACTTCCTTTGTTATGATCCTAATGGTGTTATCCAGTATGGCTACTAGAATCAATGATGTGAACTGGGCATAGATGTCTGCTTTCAGTGTTTGTTATAACATAAGATCTAACTTCAGTGGAACTACAAGTACCACCAGCTGAACTGTGTGAATGATGTCTGAAAGCAGTGTCTTTAACAATAAGATGGGCTATTATTATTATTATACATGATTTATATAGCGCCAACAGTTTACGCAGCGCTTTACAATATGAAAGGGAGACAATACAGTTATAATACAATAAAATACAAGAGGATTAAGAGGGCCCTGCTCAGAAGAGCTTACAATCTAATAGGGTAGGACAGGTGGTACAAAAGGTTGTAACTATGGGGAATGAGCTGATGGAAGTGGTAAAAGATTAGTTGGAGATGTGATAAGCTTCCCTGAAAAGATGATTTTTCAGGGATCGCCTAAAGGTAGCAAGAGTAGAGGATAGCCGGACAGGTTGAGGTAGTGAGTTCCAGTGGATAGGAGAGGCTCTGGAGAAATCCTGGAGACGAGCATGGGAGGAAAGATGAGAGAGCTTGAGAGTAGGAGGTCTTAAGAAGAGCGGAGAGGACGGTTTGGGTGATATTTGGAGACATGATTGGTGATGTAGCTTGGTGATGTAGCTTGGGGCAGAGTTGTGAATGGCTTTGTATGTTGTGGTTAGTATTTTGAATTTAATTCACTGGGTGATTGGGAGCCATTGTAGGGATTGGAGGAGAGGGTTGGCAGACACTGAGCGGTTGGTAAGGTGGATAAGTCTGGCAGAAGCATTCATGATATACTTAAGAGGGGATAGCCTATGGAGAGACAGGTCAATGAGAAGGGAGTTGCAATAGTCAAGGCGAGAGATAACGAGGGAGTGAATGAGGAGCTTGGTGGTTTCATTTGTTAAAAAGGGGCGAATTTTAGAGATGTTAGGGAGGTGAATTCTACAAACTTTTGACAACTATTGGACTTGAGGCTGAAATGACAAGTCAGAGTCTAGGATTACACCTAGTAACCTGGCGTGAGGGGAGGGACCGATGGTTGCATTGTTGATTTTGATGGAAGTCATGCAGGGGGGAAATATTAATAGCTAAGTTTTAGAGCGATTTAGTTTAAGGAAGTGGTGCGATATCCATGCTGATATGTCAGTTAGTAATGCGAGAGGAGCCTGAAGGAGTGAGGGGAGGAGTAGACAGATAGATTTGGGTGTCATCGGTATTGGAAGTCGTAGGCGGTTATCAAGTGACCAAGGGAGAAGGTGTAGATAGAGAAGAGGAAGAGTCCAAGAACAGAGCCTTGGGGGACAATGGAGAGGAGGAGACAGAGTTGTAGGTAACACTGAAGGAGCGCTGTGATAGATAGGCAGAGAACTAGGATAGAGCAGAATCTTGGAGGCCAAGGGAATGGAGTTTATTGAGAAGGAGTGGGTGGTCAACAGTATCAAAGGCCGCAAAGAGGTCAAGTAGTAGGAGTATGGAGTAGTAGTTATTGGTTTTAGCAGTTAGTAAATCGTTAGCGATTTTTAGTAAGGCAGATTCCGTGGAGTGCTCCGAGCGAAAGCCAGACTGTAAGGGGTCGAGAAGGTTATTTTCACTGAGGTAGGAGCTAAGACGGTTGTAGACTAAGGGGGTTATTTACGAAAGGCAAATCCACATTGCACTGAAAGTGCACTTGGAAGTGCAGTCACTCTAAATCTAAGGGGTAGATCTGAAATGAGTGGAAGCTCTGCTGATTTTATCATCCAATCATGTTAAAGCTAAAATGCTGTTTTTTATTTTCCTTGCATGTCCCCCTCGGATCTACAGCGACTTTACTTCCAAGTGCACTTGCAGTGCAAAGTGGATTTTCTTTTAGTAAAAAAACCCCTAAGCATTCTAGATGTTTAGAGGTGAATGGGAGCAAGGAGATGGGTCTTAAGTTGTTAAGGTTGGTGGGGTCCAGTGAGGGATCTTTAAGTATGGGAGTGATCTGCGCATGTTCTAGAGGGGAGGGGAAGGTGCCACTAGAGAGGGGGAGATTGAAGATGTGAGTGAGGGAGTATAGGATAGAAGAAGAGGGTGACCGTAGTAGTTGTGAGGGAACAGGATCCAAAGGACAATTGGTTAGGTGGGCATCTGAGAAAAGTTGTGTAACCTCTTCAGTAGTAGCCAATTCCAAAGAGGAGTTTTGAGTGTGCTGTTAGGCAAGGTATGTTGGGTGGGGAAGATGTATGCACAGTGGAGGTGTCCTCATGAATTGCATCAATCTTGTCTTTTAAGTGGTTGGCAATCTCTTGGGCAATGAGTGAGTTAGTGGGCAGAGGGGGGTAGGGGACAAAGCAGAGAGTTAAAGGTTGAGAAGAGCTGACGGGGACTGGATGACAAGGTATTAATAAGTGAGACAAAGTAGGCTTGTTTGGCAGCATGGAGGCAGGAATGTATTTTAGAAGGGCAGATTTATATAGGGTGAAGTCTTGCAGGCATTTGGTTTTATACCACAGTCATTCAAGAGCACAGCAATGTCTCTTGAGATTTATAGTGTTGTCAGTTTGCCAGGGTTGTTTGCTGGGGCCTGATTCTGCGTGTGGTTAGAGGAGCAAGTGCATCTAGTGATGATGAGAGTGAACTGTTGTAGACAGAGGTGGCCAGGTCAGGACAGGGGAGAGATTATGTCATATAGGTGGTCAGTAGCAGAATAGAGAAGATAAGGGTTAAAGTAGCGAAGATTCCTACAAGTAATTGTTTGCTGCTTGGAGGGATGGGTGGTTGGAGGCAAGGATACAGTGAAACTGATTAGGTTGTGATCAGAGAGAGGAAAGAGGGTGTTGGTGAGGTTGCCAGGATTGCAGAGATGGGAGAATACAAGGTCAAGGGTATTACCATTAGAGTGGGTGGAAGTATGTGTCCATTGGGTTAGGTCAAAAGATGAGGTGAAATTGAGAAGTTTAGCTGTAGTTGGGCTGTTAACATTGACAGGAATGTTGAAGTCACAAAGGATGATAGTGGGTATTTCAGAGGAGAGAAAGTATGGTAGCCAGGCAGCAAAGTCATCAAGAAAGCGCAATACCAGTCCAGGAGGCAGATCGATTGCTGCAATCCTCAGAGAAAAGGGAGAAAACAGACGAATACAGTGCATCTCAAAAGAAGAGAGGGCTAGAGAGGGAGGGATAAGAAGGATTTGGAAGGTGCTTTGTGGGGATAGAAGGAATCCAACTCCACCTCCTTTCTGTTCATTGGGTCTGGGGGAGTGAGTCCAATGGAGGCCGCCATGGGAGAAGGCAGCAGGAGAAGCTGAGTCAAAATTTTTAAGCCAGGTTTTGGTTATGGCGAGTATGTTAAAGCCATGAGAGATGAAGAGATCATGCCCAGATGTTAGCTTGTTACAGATGGAGCGGGTGTTCCAAAGGGCACATGAGATTGGTGGGCTGATTTGAGGAAGCGGGGGGATAGAAATTAAACTGAGTGGATTGCGGTGGTTGCCAGAGGAGGAGGGGTATTGGGTATGTGGCTTGCAGTTGGAAAATGGTCGACCAGGATTAGGAGAAATGTCACCTGAGACTAGGAGGAGGGTGAGGAAGGAAAGATGGGAGTGGGATGTGCATGAGCGCAAGTGTCTAATGACCCTGGTGTTTATGTCAGCATGTGGGTGCAGCAATTGCAGGAGATGATGGGTGCAGTAGTAGGGAGAGGGTAAGGCCCCTTTCACACGGACGGTCCGTTCAGGTCCGCCTGTCAGTTTTTTAGGCGGACCTGAACGGACACTCCATAGACCTCTATGGAGAGTCGGATGTCAGCGGTGACATGTCCGCTGACATCCGACCCGCTCCGATCCGAAAAAGTGTGACGGAGGAAAACCCTATTTTTCCATCCATCTGCGGATCAGATCGGGAGACGACGGACTATACGGACCGTCATCATCCGATCCCCCATAGGGGAGAGTGGCGCTCTGACAGGTCCGTCCCTGCACAGTGTGCAGAGACAGACCTGTCATCTTCCTGCTCAGCGGGGATCGACTGAGCGACCCCCCGCTGAGCAGAGCGGGCTCCGTACATGGACGGGTGATATGTGCGGGTGATATGTGCCTGCTGCAGGGTAAAGAGGAGGGTAGAGTAAGGATAATTTGAGGATAGAAGACACTGATGTGAGAAGGAAGAGAAGAAGGGGCATGTTAGTGGGTAGAGATTGGGAATCTTACTTCATATAAAATAAATGTCAAATGCTGGTTTGCTTGTTGTCTTTCAGAGTGGAGCAGAGTTCTTGTTGTATCTGCGTCCAGCTTTAGTTATCCTGCTTTCGTTAAACTGCGGCGGTGAAACTGCGCATCACTCCTGACAGAGCCACTCAGTAAAGAGCCATGGTGTCTGCGCCTTGCCCCTGTCTGTGCCACCCCATAGGCTGCTTTAAATTTATAGGGAGACTGAGCAGACATGCATTTCTCAATTGGTCATTATAGGGTCTGATTTGAGACACCTGAATATGGGAGAGGAGATGGCCAATACCAGAAAAGCTAATTACCTCTCTTGATCACACAAGCCAAATGGGGTTGAGAATCAATCACCAGTAATGTTGCTATTGCAGTGTGTTTGTTATAGAGCTAGCATTAAATATAGAAGTTTAAAGATATGGCAGCAGAAGACATTTACCAAAAATGATACAGCAATGTCAGATTGTTCAGCATAGTGGAGTGTACAGATGGATAGAAGACATTTACCTGTCTATGCCCGCTCACACCTCTGGAACACAGTGTCAGGGCTGTGCTCAGCCTTTCCTTCTCTAAACTGGCCGCTCAGCTGTCGGCTAATTGCCAGCTCATATCTCTCCACAGTCACTCTGTTGATGATATCCTGCTCGTCAGTCCTGCCTACTTAGCCCCTCCAGCCCAGATGATCTCTGCCTTCGCCTTGGTCACATCTCCTGTGTTCCTGTTAAAGACTTGCTTGGCTGACATTCCTTCTGGCTCCAGATCCAGCTTGATGTTCTACTACGCTCATCTCTGGCTCCCTGATGTTTTGACTTGTCTGACTATCCTTTCTTGTTCCTGAACGTTTTGACTACGTTTACTCTGTTTACCTTTTTCCATTATTATTAAACAAGTGTGATTTAACTGTACTTCTGTCTCAGTCTAAATCATGGTTTCTGACACATAGATACAGTTGGCTAATGATGCAGATGATGAGAATACTCTAACAAGAACTCTCTCTCTGTATCCTGGCTCTGGGAAATGGCGCCCGCCGCACCACGCTGCAGCCCGCTGGGATCTGAACTGCAGGCATCTCTGGATGACCTGGAACACCCCCGGTCCGCTGCAGGGAAGAAGCGATGCTGTCCGCAGAGGTCCCTCTGGGTATAGCTGTCCGGCGCCCTGCTGTGTAGCATGCAAATCATCAGCAGCTTACTGTCACACAGACCTCCTGCTGGCAGAGTCAAATGGCATCCCAAGAGGCTGATGTAGGCCGCGCCAGCCCCTTTTATATCCTCTCCCAGCAATCTGTTTTGTCCATTCATAAATCTGTTAATTGTAGTTCAGATCAGTCCTGCTGGCATAGTGACTTCAGCATTCTGAACTACACATCCCATGATGCTTTGCTCTGAATCCTATCGCAGGAAAAAAGAAAGTTGACACAGAGTGCAGCAAACACTAGAGGGAGCCAACCCCAAATTAATAAAACAGAAAATGTCTCTGGATTGTAGGCATAATAGCCAGCCCTGGCTACAAATACATTTAAAACTTGGGCCACATATGGGTCTTTCTCCATTATACAACCTATAAAGGCCCACAGTGAGAAAATTTTGCCAAAAGGCAGATAAGTAGGTTGGACCAAGAAAATCAGCAGTGCAGCCGACTTTCATACGTTCACTCATGTCAACTTTCAAATCCTGAGCCATGTGTACCTGCCCCTAAGATCTTATTGACATGGGAGGCCGAAGGGTGGTAAAACAGGCGGTTTTACCACCCAACTGCCCAACCAAAGCCTAATATGAAGGCCAGAGGGGTTTTTAACACGTAACGACAAAATTAACGTGGCATACCAACATAACAGCCTAAAACCATTCTTCCCTTTGAAAACAATATGAATAAACCTATGTAGGGGAAAGACAACTAAATGCTGAGTATTCATTGTCTATGCTACTTGACACAGTAATACAGAATTATCTATTGCTGTATAGGTATATAATTGTAAAGTAGTGAACAATCTCAGAACATTTGGCTCTCATTTTCCAAACAGATTGTTCACAATAGTTATAAACCACATTTGCTGCAAGCACATTTGCTAAATAAAGTCCCAATTGCCACCATTACACCAAATCCAGATCCCAGTAATGTCCATCATATCATATATTATAATAGGCAAGGTCATAATCATAGTCATAGCAACCCACGTGGTAGTTTTGAGGCCTGGGGGCCAGTTAAGGTCTGAAAACTAGTTTTAAAAAGCTCACTGACAGTCATGGGCGTCCGCAGGTAGGGACAAGGGGGGTCAAGTGCACCCCCCCCCCCCCTGGAATCAGGGATCAGATCAGCACATGCAGCACAGTGGCGTCGCTATGGCGGTGCGGGCAGCTAGCGAGGTGACACCATCAAGGTGCTGTGAAGACCCCTCCTCAGTGTAGTGTGACTGCAGGCTTTTTTCCCTGCTCAGTCCAGCAGAGAACTCGGTGGTGTTGTGTCAGGAGAAAGGCGAGCTGCGGGCTGTCAGAGGTTTCCCCTGCTTGCCCCCCCCTTTCTCCTGTCAGCTTCTTGCCCGCTCCGTTCCTTCCCCATTGGCCATAACTGAGGGCCAATCAAATGAGGAGAGGAGAGCATCATGGGACATGTAGTCCTGAAGATTGGCGGCTCCATTTTCCACAGGAAGGAGGCTACAGCTCGATCAAGAGAGAGATTGAGAGACTGCAGCCTGGAAAAAAGCTGAGGGAGAAAGTGCTACAGAACAAAGAAAGAGGCGTGTGCTGGGCAAAAGCCAGAGGGACAGCCATGCTGCCCAGCACCACCAGAGAGAGCCACGCTGCCCAGTGCCACCAGAGAGAGCCACGCTGCCCAGCGCCAGGCACACTACCCAGCACCAGAGAGAGAGCAATGCTACCCAGCACCAGAGAGAGAGCCATGCTACCCAGTGCCACTAGAGAGAGAGCCACGCTACCCAGCGCCAGAGAGCCACGCTACCCAGTGCCAGAGAGAAAGCCACGCTACCCAGCGCCACCAGAGAGAGAGCCACCAGAGAGAGCCACGTTGCCCAGCGCCACCAGAGAGAGCCACGCTACCCAGTGCCACCAGAGAGAGCCATGCTACCCAGTGCTGCCAGAGAGAGAAAGGCTGAGCCACTGTCAGGATACATACATGCTACACTACTGACCAGAATCAACCCCGGGGAACCCAGAGTGAGCGATCGTCCAGCCGGAGGGATCACTGCTGTAGTTTCACTGGGTCTGCTATGAGGGCCTGTCGGCCATTATCCATTGCTTATCCTAGGGACTGTACTACGCCTGCTGTCTCTGACCATGACAATGTGATAATGACATTGTCGAAAAGGGGCGGCACATGAGTGACCCTAAAATGATGCCCCTCCTGAAAAAAGTTCTGGGGGCGCCCATGCTACCGGCTTTATTTATTTCCCCCAAATCCTTTTCTCATTTTCAAAGATCCATCCGGCACAGTGGTGTAGTGGTTAGCACTCTCACCTAGCAGTAAGAAGGGTCGCTGGTTCGAATCCCAACCACGACACTTCCTGCCTGGAGTTTGCATGTTCTCCCTGTGCCTGCGTGGGTTTCCTCCGGGTACTCCGGTTTCCTCCCACAATCCAAAGACATGCAGGTAGGTTAATTGGCTTCTGTCCAAAAATTGGCCCTAGTATATGAATGGGGACCTTGGATTGTGGGCTCCTTGAGGGTAGGGACTGATGTGAGTGTGCAATGTACAGGGATGGGGACAATTGTAGACACTCGCTCAGGTTGAACTGGATGGACTGATGTCTTTATTCAACCTTACTAACTATGAAACTATGAAACTACTATCCAGTAGCCCCCCTCCCTTCAACTCCCTCTTTCACCCTGCAAAAAAAGATTTTAGCCGTAAAAACCTATAAAAAAAAACTTTTTATTCCCCAGTGCACAAAGGAAAATTGTCTTCCATATCCTATCCAGTACTAAACTAGCGATTACGAGAAGGTGGAGAACTGCGGAGGCGCCCTCATTGTCGGAAATAATAAAAATCACTGACCTTCACATTAATTACAAACTGATGTTCGCAGCCTCACAGGGACAGTATTTATCGAGTTGCAAGATATGGGAACCATGGATAGAATGGTACAAGGAAAACAGATCCTGTTAAAACAGACCTGGCGGGCCTCTCCGGTGGGCGCAGTTAGTTCCCTTTGGGGCACCCGCCGGTGGGGCACACCGGATGCAAATTATTAGACAATACTTAACCAAACAGGAAGAGTTATTAGGGTGAGAGCAATATAAAACGTTATGACTTAAAAATAATGTCTTCCCTGAAATGATGATGTGAATTTATCTGAAAGATCTTCAATGCAGCACTGTTAGGTATACCGTTATGTATACTTTCTTTTGCTTTTAATTATCTCTGTATTACTTCTTGACTAGCCGCCTATAGTATATATTTGTTGTCAACAACAACGAATGGCGCTGTGCGCATTTCTACTGTTTATGTTTATGTTTGTTCTTCAATAAAAAACTATTGAAACTAAAAAAATAACTTTTTTCACTTGCACTCCTTCTGCCAAAAAAATATATAGTTGATAATATACAGTGACTATCTGGTGATTGCAGGTGAACGTACATAGATTTGCCTGCTTTTAATAAATGTCTCTCAGTCTTGTATTATCTAATATAAATATTTATATGCACTTACCAAACCTTTTTGGTTTGATTTCAGATTTATTAGACAGAAAAACAATCTTTTTCACTTTTTGCAGTCTTTGAAATTCATCTGGTAAATGATCCAAAACCTCTGGATTTTCAGGAAGGTCAAGAAAAAGTTCAGTCAATTCAGGAAATTTGTGAATGCCACAAATTAGTATCTCTGAAAGGAATGAGACAGTAATGATAATTTTAGTATCATTTTAGTAATAATACATTTTGTCAATATATTAGCAAGTCCTAAGGCCTGTTTCACTCATGCTTCAGCTTGTATAAGAACAGTGTGAACAGCAAGCTTTGACAAAGCATTTGCAGAGCTTTCAGCAAGCTTTGTTGAAGCTTTTAAAGTACCATTCAACTCCAGTTTGTAAATGTTGAACACTGATCCTAATGGGAGTGTTGCTTGCCATTTCAAATAGGCTGCTAGCAGGCTTCTGCACTTCTTGAAGCTTGTTGAAAGCCTGCGGAAGCCTACTAGCAGCTTGCTTAAAGTGGCAATCAACACTTACATTAGAATCTGTGTTAAAAGTTTACAAACTGGAGCTGAATGGCACTTTAAAAGCTTTAACAAAGCTCGCTGAAAGCTCTACAAATGCTTTGTCAAAGCTTGCTGATCACACTGCTGTTATACAAGCTGAAGCCTGTGTGAAACAGGCCACATAACAGTGTTTTAAATTTGTTGACTAAAACATTTTCGTTTACTAAATGAATACCATTTTAGTTGACTAAAATACGAGTAAAACAATTGAGTTGACTAAAATACGACTTATGCCCCGTACAGTTGGAAAATCCGACCACAAAATCCATCGGATTTTTTCCGACGGATTTAGTCCGACACTGGTGTTGCATACACACGGTCGGACAAAGTTGTCGGAAAATCCGATCATTCTGAACGTGGTGACGTTTGTTGCCTACGACGGGACTACGTAGAGGCTAGTAGCCAATAGCTTTGGTCTTGTAATGTGATCTGAGCATGCGTAGCACTTTGTCCGTCGGAATTCGCTACACACGATCGGAAAAAGTCCGATAGGACTTTGTTGTCGGAAAATTTAAGAGCAGGAGATAAAACTTTGTCCGTCGTAAAATCCGATGGAAAATGTCCGATGGAGCCTACACACGGTCGGAATTTCCGACAACATTGTCCGATAAGACATTTTCCGTCGGAAAATCCGACCGTGTGTATGGGGCTTTAGGCTGGGTTCACACTGCAGCTCGCTCCGGCTCACAGCAGGAGTCCTGTGCGTCCCCATTCACTGTTTCAGGTCTGACTTCAGCCCTAATTTCTGGCTGAATTCGGACCTGAAATAGACCAAAAAACGCACAGGTGTCCTGTGCAAATCACACCAGAGCCGCTGTGGAGATGTGTGAACCGGCTCCATAGAGAGCCGGTCACAATCTCCTTATATGTGAATTGGATGCGGGGGGAAAATTTGCATCCAATTCGCAACAGTGTGAACCCAGCCTCAAACTAAAATGGCATTTTAGTCAAAAGACTAAACTAAGACTAAAACTAAAATGGCATTTTAGTTAAAAAGGAGTATGACTAAAACTAAATTGAAAATTAACACCTGGTCTGTAGTGCATGTTCAAACTTTAATACCAGAACATATTAGATTTTTCACTCCAGCAGTATATAATGAGTTTGGAAATGGTAGAGAAATGCTTAAACAATGCATTACAACTTAACTAAACCCATTAAATTTTAGACGACTAAAATGATTTTAGTCGACTAAAATGTACTGGATATTTAGTCGACTAAATATGACTAAAACTAAAAAAATTGCAGAAGACTAAAATGGGACTAAATCTAAAATGCAATTTTACTCAAAAGACTAGGACTAAAACTAAATCGAAATTTGCTGCCAAAATTAACACTGCCATATAAATACGACTGAGTGATAAAATAATTTCCAATTGCAGCTCGAAGTACCATAGAGAGAGGAGGCTGTGGGGAACTAGAGCAGATTGATAGTGTCTTCTGGAGCCAGAAAAAAACCCTATATTTAACGATTTAGCATTTAACTCTTGTAGTGTGTGTGGGGGGCACTGCATGGGTATTTTTTCGTTGTGCCCAGAGTAGGGCTTTAAAATAAATGAACTGTTTATTATGTAAAATAAAAATATTCAAAGAAAAATGTGATACACTGTGCTATTGAAGTAATGCAAACTAGAAAATGGTGTTGGACTTCCGATGCTCTGATTAAAGCATATGTAGAGCCATTTTTTTTTGGACAATAGGCAATGGATTCAGTGTCAGGTTTGTGTCCAATTACCCTTCGGTTTTTTTTTTTTACCCTTTGCTCAGCAGAATGTATTTTGGGGTGCAATTCTTGGTGTATACATGCTATGTGTTAGAAGCCTAAAGGTGCTACTTGCATGTTGGGCTTCTGTATGTGGCCAGGTAGTGGAAAAGTCTGACACATGGGGTATCGCCATATTTAGGACGAGTAGCAGAATGTATTTTGGGGTGTAATTTTGGCTATGTACATGCTATGTGTTATAAAGATCTTCTAAATTGACAACTTTGTAAGAAAAAAATTGGTTTTAATTTTCTTTCCACATTTTCCAAAAACTTGTGGAAAGAAATTACATGTTCAAAAGACTCATTATGCCTCATAGAATATACATTGGGGTGTTTTCTTTCCAAAATGGGGTCACTTTGTGGGTAATTCTATTGTCCTGGTGCTCCAAAAATGAAATGTGTAATTTATGCCTTTAGAACACCTGATGGTGCTACATGGATGTTGGGCCTCTGTATGTGGCCAGGCTGTGGAAAAGTCTGACACATGGGGTATCGCCATACTCAGGACGAGTAGCAGAATGTATTTTGGGGTGTAATTTTTGCTATGTACATGCTATGTGTTGGAAATATCTTATAAATGAACAACTTAGCGTAAAAAAAATGCGTTTTCATTTTTTTTCCACATTTTCCCAAAACTTCTGGAAAAAAATGAACCGTTCAAAAGACTCATTATGCCTCATAGATTATACGTTGGGGTGTTAGCTTTCCAAAATGGGGTCACTTTCTGAGACTAACTCACTCCTGATCCTTGCATTCTGAGGCTAACTCATGCCTGATCCCTGCATTTTGAGCGCGATGCACTCCTGATCCCTGCATTCTGAGCCTAACTCACTCCTGATCCCTGCATTCTGAGCGCAACGCACTCCTGATCCCTGCATTCTGAGCGAAGCGCACCTATGAACCCTGCGTTCTGAATGCTTTGTGCAATATGTGCAGTATGCATAGGAATGCGTTCATATTTTTTTTCAAACTATAGTCCGGCCCCCCAACAGTCTGAGGGACAGTAAACTGGCCTCCTGTTTAAAAAGTTAGAGGACCCCTGAATTAAGCTTTGACAAAAACAAAAGAGTGGAAGTTGATTGGTTTCTATGCAGAGCTGCACCAGATTTTGCACTCTCTAGTTTTAGTACATCAACCCCATTGTGTCTAAATCTTTCTGGCACCTGACAATTCCCAGTCTCTTGCCATTCTAATTACCAATTTTTTTTGGGGAGTTTGTGGGAGGTGCAGATTCCTTTATGTTCTTACAGAGGGATCCGTATCTATATAAAAGTAATACAATTTTGCTAGTGGACTCGTTTACCAGAGCATTCTAATGCCGCATACACACGGTCGGAATTTCTGATGGAAACAGTCCGATGGGAGCTTTTCATCGGATTTTCCGACCGTGTGTATGCCCATCGGTCTTTTTCTGTCGGAATTTCCGACGGACTTTGGATTGAGAACCTGTTCTTAATTTTTCCAACGGAAAACCTTTCTATCGGATTTTCTGATCGTGTGTATGTAATTCTGACATGCAAAATTCCGACGCATGCTCAGAAGCATTAAACTTCCCTTTTATAGTGCAGTCGAACGTGTTGTATGCCGTGGTGTTATTGACTGTCGGAATTTGGTGTGACCGTGTGTAGGCAAGACAGTTTGAGCGAAATGCCGTTGGAATTCCAACGGGAAAACCGTCAGAGCTTTTTCCGACGAGAATTCCGACCGTGTGTATGCGGCATAATGGGATAACAGTCATCTACCAGCTGTCTAGAGGTCTTTAGGCAATAGACTATTATTTCTGTTAGATGAGTGATACAGTGAGGTTAGTACAGGGACAAGATCCAATAGCACCCATGGGGAAGATGACAAAGGGGTTAATTCACTAATGCCGTGTACACACGACCGGACTTTGACGGACTGAATTCCGTCGGACTTTTCCATGGTGTTTCGACGGACTTCCGTAAAATCGGACTTGTCTACACACAATCACACCAAAGTCCAAAGGGTTTGACTGCGATTACATACAACCGGACTAGAATAAGGAAGTTCATAGCCAGTAGCCAATAGCTGCCCTAGCGTCGGTTTTCGTCCGTAGGACTAGCATACAGACGAACGGATTTTTCGACCAGACTCGAGTCCGTCGGAAAGATTTGAAACATGTTCTAAATCTAAAGTCCATCTGATTCTCGACAGAAAAGGTCCGCTGAAGGTCCGATGAAGCCCACACATGGTCGAATCGTCTGACGAATTTGTTCCATCGGACCAGTTCGGTTGAAAAGTTTGGTCGTGTATACGTGGCATAAGAGTTAAATAACGGTTAATAATATGCAGTAAAATACCACATGAGGTAACAATTGTTCAATTCACTAAGAATTTGGAGTTAAATACCGAATGTGGTATTTGTTCGATTTAGCAATTTTGTTCGATTTAGTTAATGTGGTGATTTACCGCATTGAGCTGGTTGCTAGGGAGCGAGTCGGGAAGCCCCATCATCAGCTGTCTGCGGGCTCCCTCGCTAACAGCTGATTGTAAAAAAAAAATGAAAGCAGACAATTAAAAAGTATGAAAAAAAACAGCGTGGGGTCCCCCCTTTCAGTCCATACCAGGCCCTTAGGGTCTGGTATAGATTTTAAGGGGAAGCCCACGCCAAAATTAAAACAAAAATAAACGGCGTGGGATCCCCACTAAAATCCATACAAGACCCTTATCCGAGCATGCAGAGTCTGGCAGGTCCGGAAAAGATGGGGGAGTGAGAGCCCCCCTCCTGAACCATGCCAGGCCACGTGCCCTCAACACGTGGCCCTGCCCCCTACCCCAAAGCCTCATCCACACAACCGTGGCTGGTGGTTGTGGGTGTCTGCGTGCATGGGGCTAATCTGGAAGCCCCCTTTAAGAAGGGGACCCCCAAATCCCGCCCCCCCATGTGAATTAGTACACCTACCTATTCACCAAAAAAGTGTCACAAGGTAATAAAAACACACACAGTTTTTGACAATTCTTTTATTTAAGAAAAAAAAAATTGTGTCCCCCCGATGTAAATCTGCTGACAATCATGCCACCCGCCGGACCTGAAAAAAAAAAAAAAAAACAGACGTTCCTGCCGTCGGTGAAGGCTGGTTGCCTACTGCAGGCTCCGCTGTCTGACATTTCTAATATAGGTAAGGGGTGGGGCCACCTGGCTACCTCACCTGGTGGTTCCCACCTCCTTGTGACCTCACAGACCGGTGCATGCTGGGTTGGTGACGTCACATCGAGGGTTACTATTTTTTTTTTAGGAATTGTCAAATTCAATTGTCAAAAACTGTGTGTTTTTATTACCATGTGACACTTTTTTGGTGAATGGGTAGGGGTACTATGTACCTGACACTCATTCACATGGGGGGGATAGGGATCTGGGGGCCCCCTTCTTAAAGGGGGCTTCCAGATTCCGATTAGCCCCCTGTATACAGACCCCCATAACTACCGGCCACGGTTGTGGGGATGAGCCCCTTGTCCCCATCAACATGGATACAAGGTGCTTTGGGGTTGGTTGAGGGTATGTGGTCTGGTATGGTTCAGGGGGGGTGCTCGCTCGCCCCCCACGCCATTTTTTTTTTAAAGCCCACTGACAGCTGATTAATCATCGGTTGTTAAGCATGTGGCGGCCATCCTCCCAGCCAGCTGCTTCGCAACCAGCTATTTGTAAAAAAAATACCCTGGGGGGGGGGGGGTTTGACAAATACCGCATGTGATACCGCCAGCAAAACCTGGTAGTAATTATGGCATGCTTTTTTACTCTCTGGTCAGTTTATGAATTAAGAGCTTTTTATGCTATGTTGTGAATTATGAAGAAATATATCTAATTCAGTAGGCCTAACAAAAAAAAATTGAAATGAACTTTTGCTCCTGAAAAGCAGATGAACTGGTTGCCCATTTTACAAGTCTCAAATATATAAAGTTTACAAGCCTGTATTTAGACAGAAACTGTAGGACAATGAGACAATTTCGAAAACAAAGGAAATAAGTTCCTATATGTGTGATAGTAAATACAACTACAAGTTCCTTGATTCAAGGGAAGGTTGAGCAAATAAACTGGATTGTGTCAATGTGGGCTCAGAAAGTGAGAGATAAATAAAACCAAGGAGTCTATATTGTCCTCGCTTCTCATAAGACAATGACTAGGATACCAAGTGAGGTTTGTTTTTCAACAGGACAAATAATGAGAATAAACATGAGATTGTTCACCCGAATGTCTAAAGTTCATCTCAAAACATGACGTTACCAGTCAATTCATAGTATATGTGATATCTGGAAATCACAAAAAGAAAACTATCATGTTAGTATCCGATGAATTGATGAAGTCGGTTATAAAGAAAACATAATAAATAAAGGGTGATTATTAATAGAATTGTTTTAGGAACAAATTAGTATTAAGAAAACATATGATTATGAAATGAATATATGAGAATTGAATAATGTTTAGAGAAACAAATATTGATTGGATACCCAAATTATACAGGTATCCAGGTAGATAAAAAAACTGTATGTGATGTTGATTAATATATATATATGTGTGTATATATGTGTATATATATGTATATATGTATGTATATATATGTATATATGTATATATATATATATATATATATATATATATATATATATATATATATATATATATATATATATGTGTATATACGTATAACTTGTGTCCTTTTTAAATGGACTAAATGTTTACAGATATGCAATGATATGCATATATATCACCATTTTATGCAAAGTGATAGATTAATAATTATGCTAAGCATATTTGATAGTATGGGGTTAGTAGAATTCCCAAATATTAAAGATATAGATATTTCCACTAAAGTAAAATATACAGTATAAAATAAAATATATTACTTTACAGAGCAGCCCCAAAACACATGTGAGACACCTGGTGGTTGAAGGTGCAATTACATTAAAAACATTTAGGCCAATAGGAAAAAGGCACATACCTTTTGGGCTGAACATATTACAAGTTTTATGATCTTATTGTGTGAGAGGATATTTAAGAAGCTAGATAGATAGTGAGAGGAGGACAGCTCAGGGGAACCTGAGAGCTCAGGGACCCACCCTGGGGAAGGGACACTGGGAGAGAAACATCCTCCCAGATAGACTGACAGCCATGACTGGAAATATACTTTAACCTCCAAGGAGATTCCTGAACCCGGTAGCTATCTTAAATCCAGACTGATAGCCATTTTGGAATGGATAAATATGCCATGTTGATTTTATCTTGTATGTTCTCTTAATTATTGATGTATTGAATATTCTAATATTGGTAATCATTCTCCAGAATCAATAACCGTCATTTAGATTTTTCTCTAACATTCAATTTTTATTATATATTATTTTTTGCATAGTTACCAAATTTTATTGACAAACAAATGTCTAAATTATTTTCGCATTGTTCAACGTTACTTACCTGCAGTATAGTAACGGCTGGGTGTGTGTAAAATACAGACATTCTGTTAAATTGTCAAGTATAAGGTTATTGATTCTACTGAAGAAGTTATCATGGTGATATTGTGTCCAAGGTACTATTACGCCCATTTTGAGGGTATTTCCATTAATTGTCAAATGTTCAAATAATGCAATCTGTATTTTAATTTCATGTAAATATTTGTTTTCTGTCAACCAATAAATGTGACTATTAAGTATGATCACCCGTCTCCGTGAACAAGTTTCGCATATATAGACTGTGTCGTATCGATTGATCTTGTATCTTAAAAATATCTTCGTTAAAAATTACTTAATAAAAATGTGCGGGAAACTTTCCTTAAAAAAGCACAACATATTAAATGGAGGCACTGCGTGAGATAACGTCGATATTTTGTACAGGATCAGTCATAGTTACGGTGGTGACAGAAATAATATTTTGCATGAAATTATTAATTATTAACTTTTTAAAAAAAATATTTTTGCCAAGAAAAATGTCTGGTCAAAGTGAATTTTATGTTGATGGGGATTATCAAGAGTCAGTCCTTAGTGGTAATATGAGTACTCAGACAAATTTGATACAAGTACAGGAAATGTTGGATATGTTTTCAAAAATTAACATGACAAATCATGCCGAAAAAAGTTTGTCTAACGAGACTAGTCTAGAAGCAGGCATTGAAGGCCTTATAAACCACGCCCGTCAGTTAATAAAAGACGTGTGGAACGTGGAAGGTCAAAGCGATGAACTCACAGACAGCTCCTCTGAGACAAAGGAAATAGAAAGGCCTGATCCCATGCATTTTGAATTAAGCGATAACCTGATGTATCTTTATAGTGAGTTTAAAAGTCAATATACCCAACAGGAGAGTGATATCTTAGAACCCCAGTCCCATTTAATAGAAGGGGAATATGAGCTTACTAAAAAGCTAAAGGAAATTAATGACAAGGCAGATTGTTATGATGAGTCTACAGTGACAATGATGAAATATGAAATAAAACAGATGCAAAATAATGCAATAATAATGCTGGAAGAATGTCACCAATTAAATAAAGAGTGTAAACAATTAAGAGAGAAGGAGAGTTTTCTGCAGGAAAACGAGTCTCCTGACGAAAGTTGCAGAGTAATAGGCAGTGTAAATTTAAAAAGTTGCCGAGTAATAGGCAGTGGAAATTTAAAAAATTGCAGAGTAATATGCAGTGGCAATTTAAAAGAAGAAACAAATCAGCTTAGGTCAGGACAGGAATCCCTAATTAAGCAACAAGAAGAATTAAAAGAACAAGGGAAGTTTATGCCCCAGAATAATGCTCAGATGCTTAACCCTGAAAGTATAGAATCTGATAATACCCCAAAATTTGACTCTCAACCTAAAGTTTGGGAGTTACAAAATGAAGAGGAATTAGAAAAAGTAACCATATTCTACCCCAAGCCATCTGTAGAGCAAAGGGGGGTAAAAATTGAACCACCACATAAAAATAGGTCTAATCAGTTTTCTTTGGGATCAGAGAAAACTACAGGCACCCCTAAACAGGACGCCTCAGAAATAATAGAATTTTTAAAAGATGCTGTCCCAGTGTTTAAGGAAGAGGGATCCGTGTGCATTATTGACCACATTGAGGCCTATGAAAATGCTTTATCAGCTTTAGGCCTAAATGATGACCAATCTAGGATTAATTTCTTACCGTGGGTATTTGAAACCAAACACCGTCCATTTTGCGAAGATTTAAAAAGTCTGTTGGGTACTGCCTGGCAAGAAATTAAAAACGGCTGTCATCTAGGATTTGTCCCGCACAAAAATGTTAATGCGGCTAGCGCGGATATACACAATATCACATGTACCAATAATCAAAGCCCCACCGAATTTATGGCTGTGCTCAAAAGTGATGACCACTTAGCAGAAAAGGAGCCAGGTTATGATAAACCTGGGTTCAAACCCATGTTCTTCGAGGCCCCGCCTACCCACGTGAAAGTAAATTTAGCGAAAGATTACAAAGGGGGGTGTTCACTGGAGTCTTTGGTAAAAGAGAGTAACAATTTGTACTCTATCCAACAGACTGGTGAAAACAATGGAAGGCCTGAAAACCCTATAATGAAATTTGTGGATGAATTTTATGTATCGCCTCAATCATTACAGTCCAAAACCAAGAAAAAGAGATACACTGATATAGTCAGAGGAGAGATGCTACCGAGTTTCCCCAGTGGGAGACCAATGTCCCCACCCATCAGAAGGGGGGAGCAGAGAGTACCCTTTAGAGGGGGAGTTCAAAGACCACCTCAGGAGTCTCATCCAAAGGATCCAGACCCGAGATTTAGGAGAAACTATAGGGTATACCTCCAACGGGTCAGATTTAAACCTAAGGGTAGACACCCTCACCTTTACCGGTGTAATTGGCTTCGGGGGCCTACACGGGTAAATAGGGAGAAACTACAGGGTAGGACACCTCAAAATCCCCAGAACAATAGGGAACAACTAAGGCCCAGACAACTATCCCAAAATCAAGACAATGTTTCTGATGGTGATATGTCTGATCAAACTGAGCCAGTAGTCCCCAGAAAGTACAGAAACCGGGTCCCACAACCCAATTCTGATCAGTTTATAAGCAATACAGAAACCAAAATAGACAAAATTACGGATATGTTACACGGTTTGAATAAGTACTGAATGCATGTACTCAAGCGCTACTATGAATTTAAAATCAGAGATGCAACCGATATTTAAGATAACCAAATGATGTAGCTGCAACCCATATAATAGTGTTCCCACACGTAAAATAAGTTAAAGACAAGTACACATTTTTGTGTAATAGGTGCGCTTAAATCAACCTTAAAAACTCAATAGATTGTTTAAAATAAGTTATCTAGGAGACCTCTGCGCAAAACGTGAATAATATGTGATATATGAATACGTGATAAAAGAAATAAAACAGTGTTAAGTGTATTAAAACTTCCTTCAAAAGGTGAATTTGCTGAGGTATAGATGGCTGCAGTGCGCATAAACCTCATAAATATATGGTTTGATAATCCGTGCAAACCAAAGCTTGGTAAAATGAGGAACAGATATATAGGATCTAAAATGTTGAACTTTCTATAGTACACCGACAAATGGTGTGGACCAGTTGGTTACTTTAGTTCAGTGTGTTGTGCCAATTTGTGAAATAAATAAATAGATTGACTTAATTAATTGAATAGATTAAAAACCACGAGTGTATCAATAGTTTCATGGCTAAAATGAACAGGAATAGCAATTCTTCAAGGGGCAAATCATGTGGCCAGCCAAGGGCCACAGAGCCTTTTAAGCGCCTATGTTAAAATAAATCAGAGGAATGCACTGAATAAAGATATAGGAAGCAGAGGTTCTAACGCCATGTTTCTCCCCAGGTCACAGTAATGAGGATCCTAAAATCCCTTCCGGGGGATTGTGGTTGTTAGATATTAATTATTCTCCTATTTTTCAGTGGTCACTTCATTCCTCTGACATAAACAGGTCGCTCCAAACAGCCTAATTTCAAGAAGTCGACGAAGACGGTAATTCCAGAGGAAGACCGAATCCTAAAGACATTGATATCAGGAAGCCTAAATGGTTTGATATTTTGGTAAAAGATGAGGAGTCACCCGCATAAGGTAGTTTGATTGCCTCAAATGAGTCATATTGACACCCCAAAGGGGGGAGAATTTATTTGTTTTATTCCTCACAAGTAGAAGGTTGACTATAATGCCAAATATCTTATTACTGACAGTGAGTTGTCACTTACATGTCAAACTGAAATGCTTTTATTGTTACTCCAGAACCGCTACAATTAAGCTAAAAAAAAAAAAGAAAAATGGTTCTGAAGAACATAAGTCAGTCATAAATGTCTGGTATCCACAGCTATTAATAAATGTCCTCATGATAATGAGCCCTGGAGCTTGGTCTCCCATAGCAAATGTGTCATACATTGTCTTTATATCCCAAGTGTTTAGTTAAAGGACTGAGAACACAATGGGAAAGAGGGGGGCTCAGAGGAAGCCCAGGATACCTGCTTGACAGGGATATCTCAAACATAAATCATATAAAAAGAAAAAGGACATATATGTTTTTCTCATGGAATCTATTTTCCTTTACAGAACCAATATGTCCATGAGCCGGTCAACAGAACCGAGAGTCCAACATGTATGAAACATCCAGAGAAGGAACCGTATGTGGAATCCAGGGACATCATTGATGGTCAGTCTACAGGGACAAAACCCACCAGGACAGCCAAGAACCAAGAGGTGCCCGGAGTGATCCATTTCCCGCCAAAGAACGGATGACGGCCCTGAGATGCACACATCGATCACAAACCCGTTTTTTTTCCCAAGAATTACACCCATCTGCAGGTGTCTATACCTTTTAAATATATCCACAATACACTTACAAGGCCCAAACAAAGCCATATTTCTTCAACAAGTGGCATTGGGAAAGTCTGTCAGATGACTTCTGGCAACCGACAACTTTCCAAGGGGGGCTTTGTTGTGAATTATGAAGAAATATATCTAATTCAGTAGGCCTAACAAAAAAAAATTGAAATGAACTTTTGCTCCTGAAAAGCAGATGAACTGGTTGCCCATTTTACAAGTCTCAAATATATAAAGTTTACAAGCCTGTATTTAGACAGAAACTGTAGGACAATGAGACAATTTCGAAAACAAAGGAAATAAGTTCCTATATGTGTGATAGTAAATACAACTACAAGTTCCTTGATTCAAGGGAAGGTTGAGCAAATAAACTGGATTGTGTCAATGTGGGCTCAGAAAGTGAGAGATAAATAAAACCAAGGAGTCTATATTGTCCTCGCTTCTCATAAGACAATGACTAGGATACCAAGTGAGGTTTGTTTTTCAACAGGACAAATAATGAGAATAAACATGAGATTGTTCACCCGAATGTCTAAAGTTCATCTCAAAACATGACGTTACCAGTCAATTCATAGTATATGTGATATCTGGAAATCACAAAAAGAAAACTATCATGTTAGTATCCGATGAATTGATGAAGTCGGTTATAAAGAAAACATAATAAATAAAGGGTGATTATTAATAGAATTGTTTTAGGAACAAATTAGTATTAAGAAAACATATGATTATGAAATGAATATATGAGAATTGAATAATGTTTAGAGAAACAAATATTGATTGGATACCCAAATTATACAGGTATCCAGGTAGATAAAAAACTGTATGTGATGTTGATTAATATATATATATGTGTGTATATATGTGTATATATATGTATATATGTATGTATATATGTATATATGTATATATGTAGCAGAGCGTCCCAGAGAGAGCCAGGAGAAGTCCTGTTCGGGGTTTATACATCTCCCAGGCTCCTCTCATATACATTCAGAGGTCTCTGAGACACGATCCAGTTCGGATCTTAGTCCTCCTCTCCAGGCTAATTTAAGCTCACCTGAGCAAACAGCCTTTGCTCTCTGCCTGGGACACACAAACAGGGATGGTTTGTGAGGAGCCAAAAGGTTGGTAAAACCCTTTAAAAACTCTTTACAGAAGCTGACAAGCGGTAGGCTTGCTCAGCCTGATAGTTAGAGACGGTGTATGGTATAGTTAGAGCCGAGACACGGCTAGGACTTTTGTTTGTTTATTTCTGTTTTGATGTGTTTTCTGGAAGACTGTGCAGCACCTGTGTATGGACTTGTATTTAAATCAAATAAACCCAGCACTGTTTTCACTACCTCAAGTGGATTTGGTATCTGTGCCTTACTAAACAGCTCATCCCAGGGAGCTTTGTACCTGCTACCTGTCCCCCAGGTTACATATGGTGGAGAATGCGGGCATCTGTAGTAAGTTACTACTTAAAAGGCCAGTACCTAGAGTGACTAAACATGGAGGAAATCCTAAAACAATTGATGATATCCAACGCTGCACTTCAAGCTGCACAACAGCAAGCAACCGCTGAACAGCAGAAAACAAATGCTGCACTACAGCAAGCAAACGCTGTCCAGCAGAAAACAAGCGCTGCACTCCACGCTGAACAGCAGAAAACAAACAAAAGTCCTAGCCGTGTCTCGGCTCTAACTATACCATACACCGTCTCTAACTATCAGGCTGAGCAAGCCTACCGCTTGTCAGCTTCTGTAAAGAGTTTTTAAAGGGTTTTACCAACCTTTTGGCTCCTCACAAACCATCCCTGTTTGTGTGTCCCAGGCAGAGAGCAAAGGCTGTTTGCTCAGGTGAGCTTAAATTAGCCTGGAGAGGAGGACTAAGATCCGAACTGGATCGTGTCTCAGAGACCTCTGAATGTATATGAGAGGAGCCTGGGAGATGTATAAACCCCGAACAGGACTTCTCCTGGCTCTCTCTGGGACGCTCTGCTACATATCCTCCCCCCTTGTTTCAACCCCAGGGTTGGAACACCTGTGGCCCAACAGGAGTGAACACGGGACAGGGCATCTACATTTCCCATCTCCACACCTGGCCTGTGTTTCACTCCTGTTGGGCCACAGGTGTTCCAACCCTGGGGTTGAAACAAGGGGGGAGGATATGTAGCAGAGCGTCCCAGAGAGAGCCAGGAGAAGTCCTGTTCGGGGTTTATACATCTCCCAGGCTCCTCTCATATACATTCAGAGGTCTCTGAGACACGATCCAGTTCGGATCTTAGTCCTCCTCTCCAGGCTAATTTAAGCTCACCTGAGCAAACAGCCTTTGCTCTCTGCCTGGGACACACAAACAGGGATGGTTTGTGAGGAGCCAAAAGGTTGGTAAAACCCTTTAAAAACTCTTTACAGAAGCTGACAAGCGGTAGGCTTGCTCAGCCTGATAGTTAGAGACGGTGTATGGTATAGTTAGAGCCGAGACACGGCTAGGACTTTTGTTTGTTTATTTCTGTTTTGATGTGTTTTCTGGAAGACTGTGCAGCACCTGTGTATGGACTTGTATTTAAATCAAATAAACCCAGCACTGTTTTCACTACCTCAAGTGGATTTGGTATCTGTGCCTTACTAAACAGCTCATCCCAGGGAGCTTTGTACCTGCTACCTGTCCCCCAGGTTACATATATATATATATATATATATATATATATATGTGTATATACGTATAACTTGTGTCCTTTTTAAATGGACTAAATGTTTACAGATATGCAATGATATGCATATATATCACCATTTTATGCAAAGTGATAGATTAATAATTATGCTAAGCATATTTGATAGTATGGGGTTAGTAGAATTCCCAAATATTAAAGATATAGATATTTCCACTAAAGTAAAATATACAGTATAAAATAAAATATATTACTTTACAGAGCAGCCCCAAAACACATGTGAGACACCTGGTGGTTGAAGGTGCAATTACATTAAAAACATTTAGGCCAATAGGAAAAAGGCACATACCTTTTGGGCTGAACATATTACAAGTTTTATGATCTTATTGTGTGAGAGGATATTTAAGAAGCTAGATAGATAGTGAGAGGAGGACAGCTCAGGGGAACCTGAGAGCTCAGGGACCCACCCTGGGGAAGGGACACTGGGAGAGAAACATCCTCCCAGATAGACTGACAGCCATGACTGGAAATATACTTTAACCTCCAAGGAGATTTCTGAACCCGGTAGCTATCTTAAATCCAGACTGATAGCCATTTTGGAATGGGTAAATATGCCATGTTGATTTTATCTTGTATGTTCTCTTAATTATTGATGTATTGAATATTCTAATATTGGTAATCATTCTCCAGAATCAATAACCGTCATTTAGATTTTTCTCTAACATTCAATTTTTATTATATATTATTTTTTGCATAGTTACCAAATTTTATTGACAAACAAATGTCTAAATTATTTTCGAATTGTTCAACGTTACTTACCTGCAGTATAGTAACGGCTGGGTGTGTGTAAAATACAGACATTCTGTTAAATTGTCAAGTATAAGGTTATTGATTCTACTGAAGAAGTTATCATGGTGATATTGTGTCCAAGGTACTATTACGCCCATTTTGAGGGTATTTCCATTAATTGTCAAATGTTCAAATAATGCAATCTGTATTTTAATTTCATGTAAATATTTGTTTTCTGTCAACCAATAAATGTGACTATTAAGTATGATCACCCGTCTCCGTGAACAAGTTTTGCATATATAGACTGTGTCGTATCGATTGATCTTGTATCTTAAAAATATCTTCGTTAAAAATTACTTAATAAAAATGTGCGGGAAACTTTCCTTAAAAAAGCACAACAGCTATATTAAAGGCACATTTTTTTTCCTGGTAAATACTGCATACTCGTTAATTTTTTTATTTTTTTTAATTGGACTTAAAGTGGAAGTCCATGCAAAAAGTTAAATCCCTTCATCTATAGCCACCAACATTCTAACATTAACCTTTGACTTTTAACTTTTTCTGTAGGTGATCCGACCCGATCTCGTGCAGCAGAAGCTCTGATCCCACGCTGAGCTGGCAGCTGCGGCTTCGCTGTGTAGGTGGGTGCAGAGGACACATCCGTTAATGGAAGCCCCATAGTAACTCTATGGGTGACGTCACTTCCCATTCATTTCACAGCCATTGTCGGACGTGTACTCAGCAGAGCTTCTGCCGCTGGAGATCAGGTCGGATCACCTGCAGAAAAGGTATATATACTGAGTTTTCTTTACAGGGCCATATAGGTTAGTGTTAGAATGTAGGGGGCTATAGATTTTCGTTTTTGCATGGACTTCCACTTTAAATTACCGCATGCGATAATTTATGCAAATGAGTAACATGAGACCCTTATCACATGTGGTAAACAGTGAATTGACCCCAAAGTGTTGCCCCTCAGTCTTTTGTCTAGTTCTATTCAGCATGCAAAGTGCATAAACATGACTAATTATGGAAAAAAATTGGATATCTGTGGGATTCATGGAAAGAAAGATCATGACAGCTGGGTCATTTGCTGCATCTGACCACCATTTACTAACTATGGTTAACTTAATTCTTGTCTCCTCTATGTCATGGTTTGTCTTTGCTGTAAACCTGCTTTGATTGTGTTGTCTTTCCTGTATGTTGCCAGTATGTCCACTGCTTCTCCCTTTTACAGCGAACTGCCTCAAATTGACAATACCAAATGCCAAAAATACTATCTGTATCGGTTATTAACAAAGCATCTGGACACAAGATGTGTATGCAGGTTTGTAATAGTAATTATAAATAAAAGAGAAGAAAAGACAACCATACCAGGATAATAAGAACTGACAGAGTTTCTAATATCCAAGGATTCCACAGAAGACATTTGAAGTACCAAATTTTGTTCCTCTGCAGTCAGATATGTGTTTTTAAAGCTCAGTACTTTAAAAGAGTCCAAGAACTGCTTAATTGCTGGGCCGATGTGCTTCACAAAATCTCCACAGTTTTCCAAAATAAGCTCAATATGATTAGACATTGAGAAAAGAACATGGAGCTTCTGAAATAAAACTGAAGAAAAGTTGTCATTGTTAATATAATTTGCTATCAACCTGAACTTAGGCACTTTATGACTACCAAGCCCCATAAATGGATGCATAATTTCATCACTGATTTCAATTCTTTGGGGAAAGAGTGAAAAATATTGATTCATAACATCCATTTTCTTTTCAATGTACTGCATTTGATCTTTGAGTGACAGATAAGCAGATGAATAGTCACTTTCCACAGAAGGAGCTCCATATGCTGCAAAGACTTTAAATTCTGAGACATCTATTAGTCCTCTGTAGTCTTCATTTAAATTGTGCATGATAAAATCAAAGGATTTCAGTACACTAATACTTTTAGGGAACTTCTCTATGAAAGTCAAGATACTTCTTGCAGGATTAAATGGAGATCTTATGGAGAAGGTGGCGGTTTTCCCAGCAAGAAATTGCATGATCACAGGAGCACAGTCAGGAAGACCCTGACATGCTATGGCTGCTTCAACAGCAAATGTCATCAGTCGATCCATGCATATTACAGAAATGGTTAGTTTAATTTGTTTGCGTAGGCTTAGAATAAACATCTCCTCTTCCACTTCAAGCTCTGGATGTTGCTTCAAATGTTCTCTGTTTTCTAAATGGCAATCTAGTGCCTCGGGATTGTCATACAGGCTAAATACGAAGGATAACATCTTCACAGTTGCCACTGCAGAGATGCTTCCGGCGTATTTCATGAAATAGCTGTAAGGTCCTATAAGTTTGAGGAAAGTATTTACCTGATGAAGGTAGTAGAGACCTTTGTTCAGATCTTCTGGTTGTTCTGATTCTAATAGTTCACTTAGCCTTTTTCCTGCAAGAAATTCCTGGAACGATGGATCAAAAAACCTATGGATAGACTGAAGCCTTTGTGCTGTGAATTTACTCAAAAGTCCATATTTGATGGCTCTGTCACTATCGACTCCAGCTGCTCCTAAATCAATTTCTGTGAACTGAAATTGTGATTGAAAAAGACCCTTGAGGGCCAGTTCTCCACATGCCGACATCTGTGACATCACTTCTTCTCTCTCAGCGGGAAATTTCAGCATGCTATATTTTATGTATGTTTTAAAAAGATTTGTGTCACAAAATGTACTGCCACTAGGATTTTGATGTTGTGAAGAACACTGAGTAAGGATCATTAGAGGTGTTTGCAAAATTGATGTCAGGTTTTCACAAATTTGTAGCTTCATTGTAAATTCTTTGACATATTCAATATCATGTGGATATAGGTTCTTCACTAAATAAACAGTACTGTATAGGGGGAATTTTCCAATACTCATTATAGTACTTGCATATTGTCGCACCTTCCATGACTTGTTAGGGTTCACTGCGACTGCGAATGTCACTCGGTTCCAAGGGTTCTTCAACAAAAGTTCTTCTAATGCTCTCGGTGTTGAATCCGTCATGCCATAGTCATCCAGAAGGAACAGTACTTTGTCCATTAAATGCTTTATAATATCACCCAATATCTCTTCAGTGAGAGATTCTAGGGATCCAATTAGCTGCTGGCAGATAATGTCACTTAGAGATTGTTGGCTCTCAGTGGAAGAAAGGGAAATATAAAAAACAAGGCTGAACCTGTTGAGTATAAGACATTTCCCCGAGGCCCAAAGTAAGGCAATTTTCTTGAGCAGTGCCGTCTTTCCACTGCCAGCCTCTCCTTCTATCATAGTGATGTCCTTCAGCTCTGACAGGACGTCTGGTAAAATGAGTTGTCTCACTGGTTGATTCTTGGTGTTCTTCAACACAATAGATATGTCGGCAAAAAGCAAGTTCAGATCTATGGAAATGGAATCTTCGAATGGGGATACTTTATAGAAAGTGGCATCAGTGCACTTTTCAATGAGCTTCTTTTTTAACATTGTAATTTTTTCAAAAAGCGGGGCTTATCTGTGTGTGGTTCCTATGAGGAAAAGAGCACTGTCAATTTCAATAAGACACATGTTATCCTTGTTATATTTAACACAGAATTAGGTCACTGTTATATTGGGGTGTAGATTTACTAAAACTGGTACAATCAGCTTCTAGGTTTTATTGTCAAAGCTTAATTGAACAAGCTGAAGATAGAAGCTGATTGGTTACTGTACACAGTTGTAGCAGATTCTAGATGCACCAGTTTTAGTAAATCTCCTACACTGTGTGTCAGTTAATTTTTACTGTACATAAGTTGATTATTTAAAAAAGTGTTGATGTTATATTTATTAAATGTAATAAATTAAATAGAGGGAATTTACAAAGAATTGTGCAAGCACAATGCTTGTACAACTCTTCCAATTTAGAACATGGAGCAGATGCTGCTCCACATGGCAAGCACAGCACACAGCAAAGAGAGCATGCTCCAATCTCTCTGCCATCCCCGCTGCCCCCTTTTCCCCAGTTCAGCTCAATCGCAGGTGGGAGGAGGGTGTTAAGTCTGTAAAGACTGTGCACATGATGTGTAATCACAAATTTTTTTGGGGGGCGCAAAGAAACTGTAAAATTCTGAAAAATACAAAAAAAAAAAACATCAATTGCAGCCTCACTGTGCCATCAAATGCAGCCACTGTGTCCATTAAATGCAGTTAAATGCAGCCAGTGTGCCCATAAAATGCAGCCACTATGTAGTCTGACTTGCACTTACCCCATCTTGATCGACGGCGAGCTGTGGGACGGGCAGCGGGTCAGGCAGCGGTGAGCTGTGTCCTCCATGTGTCTCTTCTTTTTTCCTGCTAGGCGTCCTGTAGGAGCGCCTGTCCTTTCAGCCAATCAGGTGACGGGTATTAGATCCGCGCTTCCTGATAGGCGGAGAGGGGGTTCAGTGTTAGAAAAGCGAATATTCATTTGCTTTTCTAACACACCTGGGTGGGCTCCGAGGCACAACACTTCTGGTAGTTATTGGCACAGGAAGCTTAGTTAATTTCCCAGAATGTTCCTACGGAGAAGCATATGGACAACAGTTTCACCAGACAGGAAGAGAGGAAAAAATCTCTAACAGCAACACAGAAATCATTTTTTTTTTTTTTCACTAGAATAAGGGAAGGCTAGAACCCATGTTAGCTTTGTATTTCTGTCTGCTTCATTGTTTCAGATAGTCTCTCAGTTCCTGCCTGGTGAAACCATTGTCACTAAAAGTACAGAATTTCAGTTGGAAAGAATTTTAAGGGGGACCTCAAGTAAGTAAAAAAAAAAATGTTGTTCAAATTGTATAGCAGACCCTGTAGGTCAAGTATGGGTTTTAAGGGGGAACCCTATGCAAACATCACAAAAAAAGTTTGAGCCCCCCCCCCCCCCAAATCCACATTAGACCCTTATCTGAGCATGAAGTCTGGCAGGCCAGGAAACATGGGCTAGCTTATGCTCCCCCTACCTGACTTATACCAAGTCACATCCCTCAACATGGGAGGGTACCTGTAAAAAAATTGAGTGTGACCGTAAATGCCCACCCCTTGGTACACCCCTCCGCGCTATCTGGATATACACTCCTTAAAATGGATAAGAATCAATCAATAAAAATACCAATATAAAATATATAAATATATTGCACCCCTACTGGTGAAAGCAGCTGCTTAAAATATGCAAATATGAAAATACGGCAATCCTATAAAAATATATTATTATTGCAGCAGCGCTTGTGTCCTTATTTCCACCAAGGACCATACGGTGAATAAACCACGAACTCTGCTCAAACCTGACATGAATAAGCTTGATTTTTTCCAAATGCGATTCCTGAGAACGATCTTGGGTGTCACGTATGATGAAGCAGCATACGTGGGCACAGATGTGTGGGAATGATCCCGGGGGTTCATGTTATTTGGCTTCGTTTTGCTGCTGCTTCATCATACGTGACACCCAAGATCGGTCTCAGGAATCACATTTGGAAAAAATCAAGCTTATTCATGTCAGGTTTGAGCAGAGTCCATGTTTTCGATCCACACCGAAGAATTGGCAGGATCAGTGTTTCGAAGAAGTGAATTTTTGGTTTTGGATGAGCCCCATACTCTTCACTGATGCATTACTGCTGATGAGTGGCCATAGAGGGAGGAATTGCAGCACTGGATGTAAACAATCCTTGGAGTCCATCAGTGTCGGATCTTGGGGAATTGGTATGCTATCCTGCTATTCTGCTGCAAAGGAGATAGATTGTGGAGGAACGCCGGCACGGATTGACTTATTTAAAGGCTTTTATTAATCTTTGGTCTGGTGAGTGCATCCCCATAGGGGAATCCATACCGCACGTGGTGAATACCTGGTGGAAATATTCGGTGGAAGCTGCTACTATTTCACAAAAGGGACTACTAATTGGGGGTTATTTATCAGATCATAGTTATTCAACAATTTTGTTGGTTCGTGGTTTATTCACCGTATGGTCCTTGGTGGAAATAAGGACACAAGCGCTGCTGCAATAATTTTCATGGGAGGGTACCTATTTAAGGGGAGGGCCCCCTGAAAAAGGACCTTGGCCCCATGTTGATGAGGAAAGGGGCCTCTTGCCCACAACCCTGGCCTGGTAGTTTGAGGGTCTGCAGGCAGTGGTTTATCGGAATCTGTAAGCCCCCTTTAACAACTATGGAAAACCCAAATACTACCCTCCCCTCACATGTTAATGAGTAAGGGGCACATAGTATCCTACTCATTCACAGAAAAAATGTACAGTGTTAACCAGTAACATGGAAGTGTCCATATATTTGTTAATGACATCACCCGAGAAACCCAGCCCCTTCGTTTAAATTTTCTGTCATCTGCTGGACTTGTCATTTTCGGGATTGAAGCAATAAGACCAGTTAAATCAGCTGTCTGCTGTGTTTTTTTTTCCTCTAGCGGGGCAGCGGGCAGCCAAATTGTGTTCGGACCAGACCTTAAAGCGGAGTTCCGCTTAAAAAAATAAATGAATAAAAGTCAGCAGCTACAAATACTGCAGATGCTGACTTTTAATAATTGGACACTTACCTGTCCCAGGGTCCAACGATGCAGGGGATCGAAGCCCCGCTCATCTCCCCCTCCACTCGGCGCCGCCGGCATTGTAACTGTGGGCGACAGCCGGGCACCCACTGCGCATGCGCGAGCCGTGACTGGTCACGCAATCATCTGGGACCTGTGATGTGTCCCAGATGATTGCCTAGAGGGAGGGGGCAGAGCTCATCTCCCTTCCGGTGCCGAGGGAAGTGACGTAAGGCGGCAGATTACAAGGGACCCCCTAGCAACAGGCATTAAGAGGTGAGTAAAAAAAAATTCTCCAAATGTTTTTTTTTTTTTTTATTTATTTCATACACATTAATGACTTTTTTTTTTTTTTATTGGGTGGAACTCCACTTTAAGGTCATCCCTAGTTCTGATCCTTCCCTACTTTATCTTAAAAAAATAAATAAAAACAAATTTTGGCTAGACATACACTTTGAGTGATATGTTTGCCTAACAGTATCCATTTTACATAAAAAGAAAACTCTTCTCTTATTATTGAGGTTGCAGCATTCAATTTAGTCAAGAAGTGTAAGGTTTGGGACCTACACAAAAGGTAGGTATGGGTAGCCTAAAATGAATGTCCAACCAAAAATTATTTTTTAGTCTTAGGTTTAGAACCCATTTCTGATCTATAGCGCTATTTGGGGCTCCATTAGAGAGGTTTCCCCTCATTTTCTGTCCTGTTGACCACATTTTACAAGATGTTTTCTTTAGTAACTGTAAAGGTGTGTTGCCACTATTTACTAACATCCACGCATATTCACCCTGCTGCCAGACATCCAATACGTCACACTGGTAGACAATGAAAAGTCGTTTGCTTTGTTTTTTTGTTTTATTTGGGAGATTGAACTTGGTTGGGGAAAGGGATATGGGATGCCCATAGGACAAATTGGTATTTGCAATGTTATAGTGGATCCAGCTTACAAATGTCGCTAGTGGTTATGCTTTATATTTCCTTGAAGAAGACAAAAAATGTTGGACTCTAATTTTGACAGCGTTACCTCACCTCAGACTATTCTTCTCCTCTGTACTCTCCCTGCAGATTTTACCTCCAGGACACTTCTCCTCCTGCACAACACGTTCCTGTCTAGTATTAGACATCCTGTCCTACCATATTGAGCTGACTAGGCCTCACTCGGAATAAGTCCTAGGAGTAGTTTCACTTGATGATTTTTAATGGGCCAGGGGCCTGCAGTACCCCTTCTTGGCGGTGAACATTTAATTGGAAAAGATATTTGATGAGGGACTACTGATCCCAGCAAGCCTGACTTGCAAATCTTGCGCCCTCAGGCTGCAACAATTTGACACAAAACCCCACAGTCTCTCCTCTGGCTCTGCACCCAGCTCCCCTGGCATGCCTCTTCCAGATCTCCACTGTGCCTCACTCACCGACTCCTGCCTTGAGTCCTTCCTAAAGGATTCACCTGGACCATGCAGACCAACTCCTTCTCCAGCTCCTGTTCCAGGACACCTCCCCATGACTGTGTAAAGCCTCATACACATGATCGGACTTTGTACAAACTTTCCCGTGGACTTTTGTACAAAGGGCGTTGGCCGTTAGTTTGTATTGCATACACACGATCAGACTTTTTAGGCAACAAACACAAACGTAGTGACGTTTCAGCGTACTGAAGACACTTCAAAAGAAGACGTTCAAATACTTTAGCGCCACCTTTGGTCAACTTCTGTATTGTTGTCTGATCTTTTGCATTGGTTCTGAGCATGCGTGTTTGTACTTAGTACAAAAGTCAGATGGTTTTGTGTACACACGATCAGACTTTGCTCCATCAGACTTTTGTTGGCAGAAAGTTTGTCCGTTCGCACAGTCAACAAAAGTCCGATAAAAAAATAAAAAGTTTGTCCGATGGAGCGTACACACGGTCGGATGTTGCTCCAAAACAGCTAATTTGCATGTTTGTTGTCAAAAAGTCCGATCGTGTGTACAGGCCTTTAGGAGAGGCTCCCGCCCAGCTCCCGAGCTCTTCCACCTGAGTCGCGCACCCCCCACTCCTCCTGCATGCAGTCTAGCACTCCATCCTTCAGTTCACCCAGCCGACAACTCCCCCCAGTGGCCTGTTACCTCTGCTTATATAGGAGGCCTGCCCCCTGCCAATTCCAGTTGGGGATTGGTCAGAGCTCTTTATATGTGCTGCCTGCCACTCCATTTCTAGGCCCTGCCTCCCTTCCAGAACATTCTCCCTGGAAGCAGGGGAGGCGCCTCAGAACTAAAGCACAGGTGGTCACACCCACTGCTACACTAACCACTCCCTGCCCCCAGATAAAAAAAATTAAAAAAAACAGGCCTAGCTTGCAGCATAGGCCTGCTTAAATTTACCTGTACTGACAGAACCAACAACACTACACCTTTAGCACCTACCTATGGTAGAGGGTGATGCATAACATATATGAAAGCTAGTCAGGTTTCTGTCTGTGTCCTTGCTAGGCTCCTTTCATGCAGGGCCGACTCCACCAGGAGTCTGCTTGCTCAGAAGTGGATCTGTCTGCTGATCCCACACTGAGCAGGTGGATGACTGATCTGTGTCTATGTCCGCTTATGCAGAGCAAACACAGACACAGACTCTCCTCTGTGGGTGGTCCGATCCAACCAGATGGAGGTTAAAGGATCCCCATCCATTTCTTTTTAGCAGATCGTATTGGATGTAGGTGGGTGTAAAAGGACACATTTACACCCGCCGCTCTGTAGAGGAGAATGAAGGGTCCAGACAGGTCCGTCTGAAAAATGGACAGGCAGACACAATCAGACCCCTAGTGTGAAAGGGGCCTTACAGATTTCCCTTTACTTCCTGTCTGACTAAACCATTCTCAGCAGGACAGGAAGTGAGTAGTAATCACATTAATCAAGCCCAGACAGCAGAAAAACCATACTGGAGTTCTAATACTTTCCCACTCTTTCCAAAAATGTAAAAATGTACTTTTGACTAGACGTACATTTTTTCTGATATGTGCGCCTAACAATACCCATCTAATGTAAAACTGATCACTAATTTTTACTTATTTTTTAGGGCAGCATTTATTTTGGGACCCCCGTTGAGTATTGGTATGGGTAGTTTAAAGTTTATGTCCAGCCAAAAACTTTACACTAAAGCTGGCCGTACTTTTATCAATTTGAGTCTGAACGGACTATCCCATCCATGAGGTGGATGAGAGAATACTCTATTGTATAGAGAATGCACTATTGTATTCAGACAGCGATACTCCGCTGTCAAAATACACTGATCAGCACTGCAGCCGCCAATCAAATACACATTTTCCAACTCCAGCTCGTTTGGGAGGAATTATCGTTATGCCGCGTACACACGTGCGGACTTTTGCCGGCGGACTTAGTCCAGCGGACAATCCCGCGGGACTTTCCAGCTGGGTCCGCTGGACTTTCCGAGCGTGTGGACTTGCCCACACACGCACGGACTTCTCCAGCGGATAATCCGCCGGCCAAAAGTCCGCGGGACTTTTGAAAATGAACGGACTTGCCCACACACGGAGCAGTCCGTTCATTTCGAACGTAACTTCAGGTTACGTAGCTAGCGTAGGCAGTAAATGCCGCCGCGCTAGCTCCGTGACCTGGCATGGATTTAAAGGGAATCCCCACGCCGAAAAAACGGCGTGGGGGTTCCCCCCAAATCCAAGTCAGACCCTCATCCGAGCACGCAGCCTGGCAGGCCAGGAAAGGGGTGGGGACGAACGAGCGCCCCCCCCCCCCCCTCCTGAGCCATACCAGGCCGCGTGCCCTCAACATGGGGGGTGCCCTGGGGAAAGGGGGGCCATGCGGCCCCCCCACCCCAAAGCACCTTGTCCCCATGTTGATGAGGACAAGGGCCTCTTCCCGACAACCCTGGCCGTTGGTTGTCGGGGTCTGCGGGCGGGGGCTTATCGGAATCTGGGAACCCCCTTTAATAAGGGGGCCCCCAGATCCCGGCCCCCCACCCTATGTGAATGAGTATGGGGTACGATGTACCCCTACCCATTCACCTAAGGTGTAAAATGTAAAGTACAAAAACACACACACTTTTGAAAAAATATTTTATTGCACTGCTCCGGGGGTCTTCTTCCGTCTTGGGGGTCTTCTCGCCGGACTCCTCCGCTCTCTTCTGCTCTTTTACCTAGCTCTTTCACGAACGGAGGAGTCCGGCTACCTTCTTCGTCGTCGCCGCCGTCGTCTGGGGGTCTTGATCCGCCTTCGGGGGTCTTCCGGGGGTCTCTTCTGTTCTTGCGGCGGTCGTCGTCTTCCGCGCCGCCGGCGCCTTCTTCTTCTTGTCCTCCTTCTTGTTCTTCTTCTTCCGATGTTGACCCGTCACTGTCTCTGCCCGGAATGCCTGTGCCGCTCTGCGCTGGGACTTATATAGGGACATGGGGGACAGGGTCACATGTTCATGTCACATGGTGACCCCGCCCCCTTGCGATGTCACAGTCCCAGCATCCATCCACTAACGGCGGGATTGTCCGCCGGACTGCCAAGTCCAGCGGATAATTTTAAAACCAAACTTAAAACTTTGGCGCCAAAAAGTCCGCCGGACTTTGGCGCCAAAAAGTCCGCCGGCGCCCACACACGAGGGGATTATCCGCTGGACTTCAGTCCAGCGGATAATCCCGCGGGATTGTCCCTTTGTGTGTACGCCGCATTAGATCAACTTCTCCTGAACTGCAACAGCCATACATGGATCAAAATTTGTTTGGTCACTGCTGAACCAGCCAAATTTCAATCCATTTATGGCCAGCTTAAAGCCTCATGCACACTAGACATTATATAAATGCCAGTAGCGTTAGCTGTAGCTGTAGAATGAGTTTTGCAGTAGCGTTTTTTCAGTAACGTTTTCAGCTTTTTTTTGTAAAACTATACTCCCACAAAAGCTTATGGCTCAAAATGGCTGATAAATGCCAAATGTTTTTCAGCGTGTTAAGCTTTTATCAGAGTTAGAGCGTTTTTACAGCTGAAAAACTCCTCTTAAAACCCACTAGTTCTGGGGTTTTTTTTCCCTGCCAAAAAAAGCTGATAAAAGCCAATGTGTGCATGGACACATATGCTGGGGAGTTTACTGGCTGCAGAAAAAAAACGCCTGAAGCCAAAAACAGCAGCTGTAAAAAGGTTCAGTGTGCATGAGGCCTTAGTCAAAATGGTATTACAGATTTCCTCCCTGTTTTGCAAAACCAGTCAGCAGGACAGGAAGTGACAAGCAATCGCTCTACTGGAGCCTCAGATAAAGCTCCTGAGAAGATGTTCTTAAGCCTATCCTGCTTTTTCATCCAAAACTAAAAAAAAAAAAAATTGGCTGGAAAGACACTATAAACACAAACTGGAATAAAATGTGCAAAAGTCAGATTATGAATTTATAATGTTCAAACAAATTGTTTTAGGTGCCTAACTTACCTGACAATGCTAATGTTTCATGATCCAGAAAATCTGTGAATGTGTCTACCTAAAAAAATATATATATATATTTATATAATAATATTTTTGTGACTGACTACTACAAAATCACAATGAATTATTGTTGAAGTATAAGTAGCTGGAAATTATATAAATGGGCTAAATATTAAAGATCATATATAAAGGACATTAGTGATTACTTGATTACGCAATAAAAGGGAGAACCATAACCATACAAGCTTACAATCTAGAGTGAATACACATAAGATGCTTTCAACTAGACAATCACCTGGTTAAATCTGAACTCCGGAAAACTCTTCAACTATGCCAAGAAGAAAGTTCACTCTAATAATGTTAATTTGAGTTCTGTCTAATCCTCTGCAGAAGACCTAAATCTGGCCATACACTGGTGGATTTTCGTTTGAACTTTCGTACAATAAATCAGTATGTTCGATAATGCCATCAGAGACAGGGTGAATGTTTTTTGAAGGTACTTAAATGGCAGCTGCGCTGCTTTCAATCCATCCACTCTAGCCAATCAACGGCCCAGGTGAGCGGCGAAGAGGATGTCGGGGGCGAGCGTGGGACTTTCGAGGAGTCAGGTAAGTAAAACGGGGGGCTGGGGGGGGGCGGTATTGTCAGATGTTTTTTCACCTTAATGCATAGAATGCATTAAGGTGAAAACATTTTTACCTTTACAACCTCTTTAAGGTAGATACTAGGACAAAAAAACATTTCTTATTTTATTTTCGATATAGTAAGTAGCTCAGGGACAGGACGCAGGAGGGCAAGAAATTAGAATAGGAAGGCATACACACACATGAAGTTGACTCTTGGTTCCTTCAGTCCACTCCAGTCTAAACAGAACTGACAGCCCCGCTCCCGACCTGCCCTGCTCCTGTCCTGCAGACCCACACACGAGGCTCTGGCCGCTCTGCTTGGCGCCCTTGCACCATGACATCACACAACATGCTCGGGCACTGCCTCCACCAGAGCTGTCCGAACACACTGTATCAGGGACTCGGATGGTCTCGGCCAGCTTGGACCGAGCTGAACATCATAGCCATATTTTTTACTGGCAACTTTTTCCTTTTACTGGTATTTACTGGCAGGAGAAAATTGCCTGTTTTTTACTGGCTGCCCGTAAAAATACTGACGGTTGGCAACACTGCCCCCAACTCCACCAACCTACCACCTACCACCTATCTTTGCTGCATCCACTCTTTCCATCCCCAGCCTTCCCCCTCACTCACCCCCCCCCCCTCCTGTCTTCGGTCACCCCTCCCCTTACAGCCCCTTCTATTTATACTACCCACAACCCCCACATGCCCCCTCTCATCCTTCCACATGATTACTCTTGGTGCACCCAAAGGTGTCCCAAGTCTTTTACTAATCATATGGTGTATACTACAAAAAAAAATGCTGTGCTTCACTAAAGTGTTCAGGTTTGGCTTGAAGAAAAGGTGGCAACCCTAACACACACGCACACACACGCACACAAACGCATACATACATGCACACACATACATGGCCCTTTAAGAGGCGGCTTGCGGGCGCACCCGCCAGGAGCTTCGTGAGGGCGATCGCCGGTCCCGCAGACTCGATGTCCGCAGGGGTACCCGCGATCGTCTCAAAGAGAGGAAGAACGTGAAATTGCTGATGTAAACAAGCATTTCCCCGTTCTGCCTAGTGACACTGACACTGATCACAGCTCCCTGTAATCTGGAGCGGTGATCAGTTTTGTGTCACACACAGCCCCTCCCCCCCACAGTTAGAATCACTCCCTAGGACACACTTAACCCCTACAACGCCACCTAGTGGTTAACCCCTTCACTGCCAGTCACATTTACACAGTAATCAACGCATTTTTTTTTTTTTTTCCAAAAATTTTTATTGAAATTTTTTTTCAGAAACAGGAACTCAGAATGTAATTCAATACATGTATCTGTATCACATAAGAATATCAGTAACATCAGAAACAAACAATAAGTAATGCGGTATATAGTTCAAAAATGCAAATAGAAAGCATAATACAAACAGATATATTAACTGTGTGAGTGCGGGTGCAGCCGCAACCCAGGGTATCAAAAGAATGTATACAGATAGGCTGCAGTTGCATATCTAAACAGGGAGTTGTATTCGAGGTGTTAAACAACGTGAGGAAACATATTAAAGTTTAGCATAAAGTAAAAAGAGCAATAAACTTTCGAGACAGTGTAGTTGGGAGCATTGATTTCAACTATTGAATGAAGTGACTCGTATTGATAGCAGGTGGGAGTATGTGGATAGGCATGAGTCAGTGTGGATCGCATGAGGAACTTCAATCGTCATGCTAGGGAACATTCTTATTCAAGTGTAGGTTACAAGCTTAAAAAGATAAGGATTGGTATGTCCAATAAGAAGCAACTAATTGTGAGGGAAAGTATCGAGTCAAAGGGACGGAGAGTGAGCGATAGGGAAGGGAAGGGGAATGAAGAGTAAAGAAATAGGCAAGGGGGGGAGGGGGTGGAGGTATTGTCTGTCGACCATTACCGCCATCAAGTATAATGCATTATGTGAGCCTTTGGTATTCGGTAGTTGTGAGGAAGTGGTGCCAGCAGGCCCAGGTGTTTGTGAATTTGGTCGGCGTGTCTCGTGCTTGATGGATCAGGTTTTCTAGTTCCGCTGTTTTGCCTATTCTGCGAAACCAGTCAGTAATTGTAGGGGGGTCTGTGGATCGCCATTTTACTGGGATACACATTTTCGCTGCATTCACCATATGCATGGAGAGAGAGCGAAAGTACGTCTTCTTAGGGATCGAAGGGAGGTTGAGCAGGAATTGAGTCGGAGTGAAAGCCAGCTCATAGGTGGTTATGTGTTTGATCAACCTGTGGACCTCCAGCCAAAACGGTTGTACTTTGGGGCAAGTCCACCAAATGTGTAGGAAGGTACCTAAGTCTGTATTACATCTCCAACAGTGCGGGGGGGAATCAGGGAACATGCGATGTAGCTTCATCGGGGTCCTATACCATCTGGTTGTTATTTTGTAGGCATTTTCCTGAGCAGTAGTGTTGATGGACCCTTTGTGTATAAAAGTATAAATTAATTCCCATTCAGCATGGGTGAGGGTTAAGGAGGTATCCCTTTCCCAATCACGCCTGCTCCAATCCAGAGTGGTATCGGTCGTCGAGAATAAGAGAGTGTACGTGTATGAGATAAGGTGTCGTTGGGGTTCTGTCTGCAGGCACAGAGTTTCAAAGGGGGTAGGGGGTCTAGACCATTTTGTATCCAATGTTGCGGTGAGGAGGAAGTTCCGAATCTGTACGTATGTCCAGAATGGTAATCGGCCTGAGGGAGACTTAGCCGAAATCTCATCATAAGAGAGGTGTCTGTCACCGTCGAAGAATTGCCCTGTTCTCATATGTGGGTATGGCCAGATATTGGCTGAGAATAACCCGTGGGTTCCTGGAGTAAAGGCTGGGTTGCCTTCGAGTGGGGTCATCGGGCCTAGCTGAGAGGAGATTTTGTGTTTACGACAGGATGCATGAAAAGTGTTTAACGTTTGAGATATCAAGGGGTGATTGCGTAGATCAGGAGGGACGTGTTTTCGGGATATCCAGGGGGATACTGCTAACGAAGTGGGATTGAAAGAGTCTTCCAGTAGGACCCAGTCTTTAGTTCTGGCATGGACGTTCCAATCAACTATCCTAGCTAAATGGCTAGCACTTTGGTATTTTTGTAGATCAGGCAAACCTAGGCCTCCCATAAGTTTGGGATAGGTAAGTTTTGAGTAGCTCAATCTGGGTCTGGAGTTGTTCCAAATAAATTTTGTGCAAGCTTTACGGTAAGAGGAGAAGAATGCAGGTGGTATTTTGATGGGAACAGTTTGCAGTAAATATAAAATTCGGGGGAGGATGTTCATTTTAATAATAGCCGCCCTTCCAAACCATGAGAAGTGTCCTGAAGACCATCTGTTTAAGTCTTGTTGTATGGTGTGTAAGAGTGGTAAATAATTTGTAGAATAAAGATCCGTAAGGGTGGTAGGGAGTTGTATACCCAGATAGGTAATTTTGTGAGCATCCCACGTAAAGGGGAAGTTCTGTTTACATTGGGTGTGCAATTTATGTGATAGCGTAATGTTTAAGGCGTTAGATTTTGAGTAATTAATTTGGAGGTTGGAGATTATTCTAAACTGGGCTAGGGTTTGTAGTAAGGAAGGGAGCGTCGTCAGGGGTTCTGTCAGAAAGAGAAGCAGGTCATCAGCAAAAGCGGCTATTTTGTATTGACGGTCACCTATATGTACTCCTTTAATATTCGGGTTTGCTCTAATACAATTCAGCAAAGGTTCTAATGTAAGAATAAAAATCAAAGGGGATAGGGGGCATCCCTGACGGGTACCGTTCGAGATGGAGAAGGCGCTCGACAAATGTCCATTAACTTTCACTCTCGCCGTGGGTGAGGAATAAAGTGTGAGTATGAGATTCAACATACGAGGAGGAAGACCTAAAAATTGAAGAGTATCAGACATGTAATCCCAGGCCACTCTATCGAACGCCTTCTCTGCGTCTAGGGATAGAAAAAATCCTTGCTTTTTGTTAGTTGTCAGCCAATGGTGAATGTTGAGGGCTTTAAGGGTGTTGTCCCTTGCTTCTCTGCCAGGGATGAACCCCACCTGGTCTAAGTTAATTTTATCTGATAGTATGGGGAGAAGTCTGTTAGCTAATATTTTTGCGAACCACTTGAGATCAACATTCAGCAGGGAGATTGGCCTGTAGTTCGTCACTAGGGTGCGGTCCTTACCGGGTTTAGGTATGACGGAAATATGAGCTGATAGCAAGTCACGCGGGGGAGAAGTCTGTAGGGAGCATGCCTCAAAAGTTGAGATGAAGTTGGGAAGTAAGATGTCTGTAAATGTCTTGTAGTAGCTAGTTGTCAGTCCGTCCGGACCTGGGCTTTTGCCTGGTTTCATTTGCTTCAAGGCTAGGCTAGCTTCTTCAGTAGTCAGCGGTTTGTCCAGGTCGAGGTAGTCTGATTCCGATATGGGAGTGGGGTTATGTTGTGATAGAAAGTCCGTGATCAGTGTTTTCCTATTTGTGTCTGAGAGGCTTAAGTCTGATGTGGGTAGATTATATAAACGGGAATAATACTGGACAAATTGGGAGGCAATGTCAGGGGTTGAATTGAGCTTTCGGCCTGATGTGTCGGAGATGGAATGGATTGTCATGTCTGCTTTTTTTTGTTGTAATGCTCTCGCAAGTCCTTTACTAGCCTTGTTCCCATATTCATAGAAGAACTTTTGAGAGAGGATATATTTGCGGCGAGTTTGTTTACCCAACAGCTCAAGCATTTCGTTTCTGGCTTGAGTCAATTCGTTCAAGGTAGATGAAGCTTGTGTACGTTTATGAGCTTTTTCCAGCGAGTGGATGCGATTAGTGAGGTCATTACATGTTTTCTGGTTCTCTTTTTTACGAGTAGCCATAGCAGCTATAAATGTACCCCTTATTACACATTTGTGCGCTTCCCAATTAATTAGAGGGGAGGTGTCAGTTGACTTGTTGTCTTCAAAATATTGTGTCAGACGCAGTTTGACCTTTTCGGTAATGGACGGGTCTGTGAGTAGGGACGGGTCCAGTCTCCATATTCGCGTGCGTTTAGTTGTGTCAGGAAGTGAGATACTGAGTGAGATGGGATGGTGGTCTGATAGAAACATAGGGTCAATAGAAGTATGTAGAAGGAAAGGAAGGTCAGGTTGGGTGATAAAGAAGTAGTCTATTCTTGAATATTTATTGTGCGGGTGGGAGAAAAACGTGAAGTCCTTGCCAGTGGGGTTCAAGGTTCGCCACGTATCGTGGAGAAGAAGAGTGTGGAGTTGAGTTTTTATGGATCGGAGTGCTGCATAAGGAAGGGATGAGTTGCCATTGGATGTGTCTAGAAGAGGGTTGAGGGGCACATTAAAGTCCCCCCCTAGAATCAATGTGCCTTCCGAAAAAGTGGTTAATGTGTTAATAATATTACGGAAGAAGGTGACCTGACCCGAGTTCGGGGCATATATATTCGCTAGCGTGAATTTCTTCCCCATTATAGAACCTTTAATGAATAGGAACCGACCCAGTTCATCAGATAATGTATCGAGCAACTGAAACGCGCATTTTTTAGCAAAGATAATAGAGACTCCTTTGGATTTAGCAAGATTGTTTGTTGAATGGAACGCGGTGGGAAAGTGGAGATTATGCAGTTTCGGAATTGCGTTAGAGCGAAAGTGCGTTTCTTGTATGAATAGTATATCAGCTTTCTGTTTTTGCATATGCATGAGTAGTTGAGAACGCTTTTCCGGTATGTTGAGCCCTTTGACGTTTAATGAGATTAGTTTCAGCTGAAGCGGAGTACTACAAGATGATGGGGAAGCCATTGGTATTCTTATATATTAAAAATAATAATAAAAAAAAAAAAGTGTAGTTAGTGTCTAAAGTTGCAAGAGTCTCGAGAACGGTAATGGCCGACAGACAATAAGGTATATCAGGTGAATCAGTAATGTAAGGGTTGTCAACGCGTCCCGCGCGGTTGATGAGGGGGGTATGGATGAGGAAAAGAAAAGGAGAGGAGAAGGGTAGGTCACCGACTACAGGTGAGGACCAGCTCTCCTGACCAGGGGGGAAAAAGATCGAGTCGGAGAGCTTCAGTGGTGTAAGGATGTGTAAATAAAAAGTCGATGGTGACTAAAGGTTTACCACTGTCGGGGTGGAGGGTTATATGGAGAGAAGTAAAGATGGTAACAGACCGTCAAACCACATGCCCTTGGTCTATAACAAGATGCGGGAGCAGGGGAGTGGTAGGGGAAGTGTCTAAAAAGACCTCTAGTTTTTGGATCAGAGAAGTGTTGTCAAGATATAGGGATGTTCGAGGGATATGTGTTGAGTTTAAGATCGTGCCTGAGTTTACTAGTAGAAATCTATGTAAGGGGCCGCAAATAAAGTTATCAAAAATGGACTTGATAGTAATATGAATAACAGCTACTTCGTATATGATCATGTTTACAATAAACTTAGAAAAATTAAACCGGGTAGGAGGGAAATAATAGGGTCTTAATCACCTAAACAAAGTTTGTATTCTGATCTAATGGTCAGTAGCATGTAAGCGTGGAGTTCGATATTAAAGAAAGAAAGTACTTTAATATAAAATTCCTGCTGCATAAACAGGAAACAATCAGTCATGTGAGGCGTCTCATGGTGCGGGGAGATATGTTTGTGTGAACACCTCCAAACACATTACAGTATTCAGTTTAACCTTAAAAAAAACACTATTTAAGATATAGGAATAGTTTTGGTAGGGTTATGTTTCCTAAAAAAAAAAAAAAGAGAGAGAGAAAAAACAAAAAACAAAAAGAGTCTTTGTGGTAGAAACTCTCAGAGCAAAGGCAGTACTGCAGTCTAGTTTTAAACATTTTCTACCTTGTGTGATATTCTGAGATTTCGCCACGAGGTGGCAGTGTTGTGCAACAGATCGTCAAATGGCGTCTGATAGAACTCCTAAAATGGAGGATATGGAGACGTTTATAGAAGGCAGCTTGTAAGATATCGAGTGCTGACTTCGTTTCTTGTCTCCCATCGTACAACAGCTGGAATAAAAATAAAGTTATCAACAAGTATATGCAATTCCTAACTTACAGAAACAGCCCCTCGGTAGTTACATGCACAGGTAGGGCATTCTTTTCAGTTCAGCAAGGTGTAGATGGAGGAGAGGGAGTAAAAAAAGGAAGAAAGGAAAAAAGGAAAAAAAAAAAAAAAAAAAAAAAAAAAAAAAATATAGCTCAGAGAAAATCAAAATCTGTAGATTTCTGCCCGCATAGGGTGAAGCAAAACACAATATGGCAAGCAATGAAATTCAGATTACAGTACGTTTAGACTGCAGGGGCAGCGTAGTAGAGTTCAGGCTGTGGAGTAGATATGGAGTGCAGGTCAGAGAGGTAAGTCGTAGAAGACAGAGCAGTGCAGATGGGATCGCTGGAAGGTACTGTAAAAATGAATGAAGAACTGCCAGGCGTTAGAGAAGGTAGAAGAGTCAGCAAAGGCTATTCATCTGTATCGAGTCTTGATGATTTATCCGGTCGGACAAGATGTGATCGGTAGCAGGAGAGTGGAAGGTTAGTAGAAGGCATAGCGAGGGTGTCAGCAGAGGGAGCGGAGAGTTAAGGAGAAGTTTCCTCCGTCTAGGCAGGCGGCATCGCGGTGAGAAGGGGAGAGTAGCAGCGGTGGCTGAGGTCTAGAGAGTGAGTGGCAGAGGAGGACCACCTGTGATTAAAGATTTCGGGAAACGAGCACAGAAAGCTGGGAGGGAAAATCTGGAACAAAAAGGTACAGTAAAGATAGCTGAGGGAGAGAGGAGATTGACTTATCTGCGCTTGAGGTGCTTGTGGTCTGCTGGTATCTCAGTAGTCTCGACGCGGTCTTCGAGGCATGGGAGCTGCTGTGGGGCTTCTGTTGTTTCGATGAGGGAAGGCGGAATGGTGACTCCTGGGAGCGGAAGGTGAGCGGCGTCTTCTGAAGAGGGCAGCCTGAGCATCCATCGGTTCTACTTCGTCTCGGTGTGCGGGCATTCGGTGCAATTTGAAGTCAGCATACCAGTTGGGGAGATCGACGTAAGGTATATCCAGTGTGTGGCAGAAATGATCTAAATCTTCCGGGACCCGCAGAAGGGCAGTGCGGGAGCGATGGGTGGCTGAAAGTCCGAAGGGGAACTTCCAGCGATATTGGATGCCCTTGTTCTGGAGGACTTCTAGTAGAGGACGGAGATCTCTGCGATTTTTAAGGGTGATCGGTGATAGATCTTGATAGATGTGTATGGGTCGGTCTTCATGGAGTATTTCCCTCTTGAGGCGGGCATTCCTGAGTATGTCTTCCTTCAGCTTGTAGTCCGGGAGGCAGCACACCACATCTCTCGGGGGGTCAGTATCCGCAGCGCGAGGCCGGAGGGCTCTGTGAATGCGCTCCATTTCTATTGGTGTCAGGGTGGGTTTGCCAATGAGGTTATTGAAAATGCCTGTTACAGTAGGGAGTAGGTGGTCATTATCAATGGTTTCGGGGAGTCCTCTCACCCGAATATTGTGGCGCCTCCCGCGGTTATCCAAATCTTCTAAATGCCTCTGCATGTCACGAAGTTGTCTGGTGTGTGTGGTGACTGAGCAGTCGATATGCTGGATTTCATCGTCATGGCGCGCTGCGGTTTTCTCCACCTCATGTAGTTTGCCGGCTATTGTAGTTAATTCACGGCGGAGATCAGCCATGGCAGCAGACAGGGTGTCTTTGATGTCAGTGGCCACTGCTCTAAGATCGTGCAGGCTGGGTTGCATATTCTCCCTCACATTAGAATCTCCGGAAGGGTGAGTGGGAGATGAAACTGCTGGGGACAGAGTTATCCCGTCCTGTCTCCGTGAGGTAGCTGAGGCGGGATCGGCCATGTTTAGTCTCTGGGTCCTGAGCATCTCGGGGATATTGTGCGAACCGTGGCTCTCAGGAGCTCTGGGAGAACGCGATCTTGATCCAGATGTTCCACGGGATGAGGTCCCCATTATTTGGAGGTCTGAAAGTTGGTTTGGTCCCCAAAAAAAGGTTAGAACGGGCTGAGGTCTGACGGAGCTCGGGGATTAGGCGGCCATCTTCTCTCCAGGCAAACCACGCCCCCATCAACGCATTTTTAATTGCACTGATCGCTGTATAAATGTGAATGGTCCCAAAATCACGCCAAAAGTGTCCGATCTGTCCGACATAATGTCGCAGTCACGATAAAAATCGCTAATCGCTGCCATTACTAAAAAAAAAAAAAAATTATTAATAAAAATGCCATAAAACTATCCCCTATTTTGTAAACACTATAACTTTTGCGCAAACCAATCAATAAATACTTATTGCGATTTTTTTTACCAAAAATATGTAGAAGAATATGTATCGGCTTAAACTAAGGGGAAAAAAATGTTTATATATTTTTTGGGGATATTTATTATAGCAAAAAGTAAAAAATAATGTATTTTTTTCAAAGTTGTCGCTATTTTTTTGTTTATAGCGCAAAAAATAAAAACCGCAGAGGTGATCAAATACCCCCAAAAGAAAGCTCTATTTGTGGGAAAAAAAGGACGTCAATTTTGTTTGGGAGCCACGTCGCACGACCGCGCAATTGTCAGTTAAAGCAACTCAATGCCGAATCGCAAAAAACGCTCTGGTCTTTGGCCAGCCAAATGGTCGGGGGCTTAAGTGGTTAAAAAACGGCAGTGCTTTACCTTACCTCTTCCTGCCTGGTACTGCACTGTATGGGAAGACAAAGAGCACAGCACACACTGTGCTTTCACTTTAGCTCAAATCAATGTGACGAGCTCCTTGCACACTGCCGATTACAGTTCAGCTGAAGATCGGGTCTTGGCCATCCTCATCGCTCCTCCTATTGAGGTTCCCCTGTAGCATAGGGCCCAGTCACCATGGTGACCTCAACGACCCCTATACTTCTGCCACTGGGGGGAGTGGATAATTACCCAGCTCCCACTTCCTCCCGTGGCTCTGCGGTGCTGGAAGGAAGTCCACCTCTCCTCCTTCCCTCCCTGCAATCTTCTGGGACACGTCACAGGTCCCAGAAGATTGCCCAGCCATTCACAGCATGTAGCACGCCTCGCGCAGTGTGTGCACGGCTGTGACGCCAGAGCCGGGCGCCCACAATAAGAATGCCGGCGCCGTGGAGAGGAGGGGGGAGAGGAGCGGGGCTTCGTACGCCCGCATCACTGGACCGTGGGACAGGTAAGTGTCTGATTATTAAAAGTCAACAGCTACACTTTTTGTAGCTGCTGACTTTTATTTTATTCGACGGGACTCCTCTTTAAACATTTCATTTGCTTTTAACATCTAATTTTGGAATGTCTCCTGCATCACAAAATGGGGTTCTCTGGTCACTAGTATACTAGCAAGAGGAAATAGGTGCCGTAGTGCATTACAGCAATTCCCAGATTTAAAAACCAAAGTACTTTGCATGCTAGGATAGTTCTTTTCCTAGTGAAAAAATCTTTGTGAAATGAGATCTAAGATCACATGAAAGAATTGTTGCGTGTGAATCGAGCCAAAGGAGGCTCCAGGTAATTCTGAGTATGCCAGTTCACGCTACAGCGACTTGGAATCCGACTTGAAATGAATGAGAGCCATCTTAATGTACACTACTGAAGTCACTCCGACTTCAGAAAAGGTTCCTGTACTACTTCAAGGCGACTTCTAGCCGACTTGTACCCATAGATTTCAATGGAAGTAGCCTTCAAATCGGATCCCCATCTATATTGAAGCGACTTTACAGGAAAAAGAAAATAATTTACTCAGGTACTCCCCACGCTTACCCAGACAGCCCCCTCCCTCCCACAAGAGAGTTTATTCTCAGATTGGCCACAGGCAAAGTCACTTGTCATGGAGGTCGTTGAAAGTCGCGCAAAGTCGCGCTGAAGTTGTGTGCAGATCGACTTGCAAAGTGGTGCTGTAAGTCGGGTTGCCCCTGTGTGAACCGGGTGGGCAGCAGACAAGTACATTTAAAGACAAGTGGTAAAATTATCAAAATTTATTGCTATTTTATATGAAGGCAGTGAAAATTGAAACCAATTCTTTTACCATCAAATACTGTATTTACCATTATTCCATTATATCTCAGCTCATCTTGAACATAATGCTGAATGTCTTCTGGAGATATTTTGCTCTTTAGAAATATACACCTATAAAACAAAATTGTGTTTATTTATTAGCTGTAGTCAGTTTGGATTTTAGATAAAAAGAAATTAAATAAAACTCATTTTTCAAGTGGTTGTAAACCCTTACAAACCACTTTGACCAACAGGCAAGCCTAGATTAAGGTTTACCTGTAGGTCCATGAAATATCTCCTAAACCTACACGTTTAGGAGATATTTGCAAAAAGACAGGCACTGCTGTCTACGGCACATGCGCCGTAGACATCGGCATGCAGGCGCACTGAGCACGCCGCAGCCAACGGCGATATGCCACTCTTGGCGGCTCCCGTGCGCATGCGCGGGAGTGACGTCATCGCGGCTCCGGCGAATCACAGCGCCGGAGCAGCGAGACCCGGAAGTCACTCCGGGATACATGGCAGCGGTGAAAATGAAGAAGGAGGACCGCTTCATGGGCTTCATTCTCAGGTAAGTTATTCATAATGAGCTAGTATGCTATGCATACTAGCTCATTATGCCTTTGCCTTGCAGGGTGCCTTTTTTGTTTTGTTTTTTGATAGGCTTTAATTCCTCTAATTCCTTTAAATAACCCAGTGACAACAAAATAAAACTTGAAGTGAAACTAAACTCTCTCAGATGATTACTTTTAATCCTTATGTTGCTATCATTAGTAAATAGATAGAAAGGTGTATTATATTTGCTTGTTTTAAACTTCTATTTTTTTTACATTTCGTTTCTGACCTAGGCCAAAAGATGTCATACACCCCAGGATTCACCATGGTCATTTTTTTTTTCATATAATGGAGGGGAGGAGGAGCTTTCTCAGCTAAGCACACCCTCCTGCCTGCATGCCTGAGCTAAGGGCAGATGGGGAGTACAATGTAAATGTCGCAGGAATCATCTGCCCTTGCTCAGGAGGGCCATGGCTACAAATTTCAGAAGGTTTCTTTTCAAAGTATTTTCTCAACAAAATAAAGTACAGTGACATGGATGGATGGATGAGTTTGCTTTGAATATTAATGTAGCACCCCCCTGGATCTACTGGGAGCAGAAAGGTACCTCCAGATACAGGGAGCAAGCTTACATTCATGGCTAGAATGGGAAGTTAAACAGAATTTAGGTACCAGTCACTTTAGGTATTTTTCAATGCTTTAATTAGAACTTGAGAAAAGTAAAAGGAGAGAGGTTTAGGGGAGGTTTCAGATACACTTTTTAGCAGATCACTTACAGACTCCTTAAATCCAGAGGACAAAACAGCTTTCTCTTTAGAAGATCTTGAATACCTGGAAAAGTCTCCCACACAAACTTAGCAGCCAGGAGCTAGTTACCTTTATTAGATTGTAGAACAGCTTGACAGTACCAGAACCTTTAAGCCGCCCCGGCGGTACTGTAAGGGTAGTTTAGATGTAGGTGCGTTCTCCAAACGAGTCACCAGGCCCTTCTGAGAAACCAATCTTCATCCTAGCTCTCTCCAGCAAGGGTCCTCCCATGGATCTCCTTGGCTTGGCTCGGCTCCTTCCACATAGGCAAGGCAGCCTAAAGACCACCTCAGGATTAGTAGGCCCCAGACAGGCTTTTGGGCCTACTGCAGAATAGGCACCAGCATATCCTCAGGCCAGAAGGGTCCCGAGGTAAGAATGACTAGAGCACATGGCATCTGTCCAATAAATACCTATTCCCAGAATGCACAGGGGCCAGGAACCTCCTACTGGGCTGTTTCCGGAAAAAGAATATTCATTACAGCTCAACCTAGTTGTAATTCTCACACTGTCCTGTGGTACCAGTGATACCTACTGGCAACACCGGGAAATGCACAACCCAGCCAAGTTTAGAACAGAACCAATAAACTATATACAATCAATCTGAGCTGTTTACACCTTAGCTAAAAACGAAATTTACACCATAGCCCCACTTTTAGGAACAGGGGGCTACATTAAAAATGAAATAGCATTTTCATTTTTTGGTGTTCAGAGACAGTTAAAGCGGAGTTCCACCCTAAAGTGGAACTTCCGCTCATCGGAACCCTCCCCCCCTCCGGTGTCACATTTGGCACCTTTCAGGGGGGAGGTGGGTGCAGATACCTGTCTAAGACAGGTATTTACACCCATTTCCTGGCATAGACTCCCACGGGAGTCTATGCCTCTTCCGGTCCCGCCGCGCTGTCTGCTGGGACACACACGGGTCCCAGAGACAGCGCGGAGAATTCCCATTGCGCTGCGGGACTCGTGCATGCGCAGTAGGGAACCGGGAAGTGAAGCCGCAACGCTTCACTTCCTGATTCCCTCAACGAGAATGGCGGCGGCAGCAGCCGAGAACCGAGCGATTTCTCGGCTTCGGCTGCCGATATCGCTGGACCCTGGAACAGGTAAGTGTCCATTTATTAAAAGTCAGCAGCTGCAGTATCTGTAGCTGCTGGCTTTTAATATTTTTATTTTGGTGCAATCCCTCTTTAAGTTACACTTTAGACAACATAAACTCACTCAGGAAACCACTTTGCGTGTTCTCTCCAGGGGTCATCATCCTTTTCCCATATTCCTATACATCCCCCACAGGAGAAGCACTGCACTGTGTCTCTTGATCCTGAAATTAATGAGAGTACCAGCTTATATTATTTTCTTTCCAAGCAATACAAATACACAGAAAAAAAAAAAACATTTTGTAAAGTATGTCTTGTTAAACAATTTAAATTGACTTGAAATGCACAATCAACTGTCACAGCTCACCTCAATACCTTGCAGAAGCTGTTGTAAAGCGTTAGCCATCACTTTTGAACCAGCTATACGGTGTTGTGGTCATTAAGCTTGAAATAACAGTTTTTAGGGATTGAATACAGAAGAAATGCTTATTTGTGTGCACTGCCTACCATCTAACATGTGGGAAAAGGATGGGGGAGTGTCTCAGCTACAATACCAATTCAATAGCTTGAAAAGTAGTATTCTAAAAGATATGGTATCGTTATGTTTTAATTATCAAGGAAGGATGTCTTAAAGGAAAAGTACAGCCAAAGCTCATTTGGCTGTACTTCTGTGGATCACAGGAGTGCAGTTCGTTTCTGCACTCCTGTGACCCGCTTTCTGCAGACAGCGGACTGAAGCCCACTGTTAACTGATCTCACAGAGCCGATCCAGGCTCAGGAAAGATTGCAACCATATGGTCGGGATCCGCCCACATGCCCGGACCACCACCCGGCTCAGCCTCTCAGTGAGCCGATGAGAGCCTTAACCAGCGGCTTCGGCCCCCTCCACAGCCCAGCGATCCAGTGAGCACTGGAGGGGCAGAGCAGACAGCGTTGACTGACAGTCACGGCTCTCTGCATACGAAGCTCTGAGAACCAAGCCATTAGTGGTGTTTGATCGATGTTCTGTGTTAGAGAGGGCAGGGGACAGGTGTAGCATCTATCTGGGTAAGTATGATTAATTAAAAAAAAAAAAAAAACATTCCCATACTTCTCTTAAATCTACACAATACAATCCTGACTGTACAGGGTGTCCTAAATCTCTAGATTTACCAAAACTATGTATAGTGGTACCCCCGTAGGAGCTGCTGAGTATTGTGGTCCGTCTATCACCCTGCCCCAGCCAAGCACACACTTTTCACTCATCAAGTGACATGAAAGCAGTCCTTGCACTTGTTTCATGTTTTATTGAGGGAGATTAAACATGGATGGGGACTTATGAGATGCCCAGGTAATCAAAACATTAGAAATTGGGACTTCTGTATACACAGTATATACATTTTCCTCTTCTCTTGCACATTGCTTCCTTTCTTCCAGAGTATCACTCCTTACTCCTCCTGCACATTGCTTCCTTTCTTTCAGTCTCTAGACTAGCTAGCACTGTAGGCCTGACACTGGCTCAGCCAGACCCAAAGCAAATGTCCTTTGCAGGTAGGGACCGCGTGCCCCTATGGTGTAGCAAAATAGAAAAGTCCCAGTGCTAGCTGTCCCTGTGGATACTGCTTCCAGTACCTCCCCTTCAGGCACTGCCAGGCCTCCTGGCTGCAGCTTCCCCTTTCCACTACCCGTGCCACAACCATCCTCCAGACTGGCTCTGCATCCATCCTGGACTGCTGCATCTCAGTCCTCTCAGGCGTGCCTCTTAGTCCTCCCTACGGTGTGAACACTCACCAGCCCTCTTGGCTGCCTCTGTGGAACTCCTGGAGACTTGCCCAGCAGTGTTCTCTTGCTGTCCTCTTTTGCTCCTCCTGTACAGGACACTGCCACCTGGGCCCCGCACAGACCCAAGGTCACCCCCCAGACTGGGGGGTTCCCTCAAAGGCCCTGACTGCCTAAGACTCCATCTCCACTCTTCCACCCGATCAACTCCTCCCCAGCTGGGCTGACCCTGGGTATTTAAGGAGGCCTACCCCCTGCCAATCCAAGGTGGGGATTGGTCAGGGCTCCTTAGAATACCCCAGGTGGCTCCATCTCCCCTCTCTTTCCAGAAAGTACCAGAAAGATCTGGAAAGAAGTGGGAGGTCCTAGTGACACCACCTGTGAGTCACCCAGCACTACTCTGAGCCACTCCCAACCCAGATCACCAGAACACACCCAGGCTTGGCTACTATGTGAAAATCAGGTTTCCTGCCCGCATATACACTATATTACCAAAAGTGTTGGGACACCTGCCTTTACACACACATGAACTTTAATGGCATCCCAGTCTTAGTCTGTAGGGTTCAATATTGAGTTGGCCTACTCTTTGCAGCTATAACAGCTTCAACTCTTCTGAAAAGGCTGTCCACAAGGTTTAGGAGTGTGTCTATGGGAATGTTTGACCAATCTTCCAGAAACGCATTTGTGAGGTCAGGCACTGATGTGGACGAGAAGGTCTGGCTCACAGTCTCTGCTCTAATTCATCCCAAAGGCGTTTAGGTCAGGACTTTGTGCAGGCCAGTCAAGTTCCTCCACTCCAAACTCGCTTATCTACGTCTTTATGGACCTTGCTTTGGGCACTGGTGGGCAGTCAGGTTGGAACAGGAAGGGGCCATCCCCAAACTGTTCCCATGAATTTTGGAGCATGAGATTGTCAAAAATGTCTTGGTATGCTGATGCCTTAGGAGTTCCCTTCAGTGGAACTAAGGGGCCAAGCCCAACCCCTGAAAAGCAACCACGACACCATAACCTCCCTCCACCAACTGATTTGGACCAGCGCACAAAGCAATTGCCATAAAGACACGGATGAGCGAGTTTGGGGTGGAGGAACTTGACTGGCCTACACACAGTTCTGACCCCAACCTGATAGAACACCTTTGGGATGAATGAGAGCAGAGATTGTGAGTCAGGCCTTCTCGTCCACATCGGTGCCTGCCCTCATAAATGAGCTTCTGAAAGAATGGTCAAACATTCCCATAGACACACTCCTAAACCTTGTGGACAGCCTTCTCAGAAAAGTTTAAGCTGTTATAGCTGCAAAGGGTGGGCCAACTCAATATTGAACCCTATGGACTAAGACTGGAATGCCATTAAAGTTCATGTGCGTGTAAAGGCAGGTGTCCCAATACTTTTAGTAATATAGTGTATATATACAGTATATTTTATCCGTGTATTTAGCTGTATGCCTGGGGTTCAGCTTTAAACTTTCTTCCAGTGTGGTTGATTTGAATGATCTTTTCTTCAAACAGTGTTGATAAAAAAATTTTTTTTATAAGTTTTATGAAAAATAAAATACCTGTGAAGAAGAATCCAGCCTGTACCAGGGCAGAAGGATCTATTAGGGCATAGGGTGGCCAACAGGAAAAAGATTGCAGCCTGCCCTGTTCACCTTTCATTGATTCCTCACAATCATTCTGTGCACTTTCTACAGGCCTCGGATGAACTTCATACTTTAAAATATTCCCCGTATCACCACCGTTAACAAATTCACAGTTAGGATTGAAATGTCTGTGCCTTTCAATGGGAGTATAAGGTATAGACTGTTTGCAGAGCACTAGCCCACAGAAAAAGCATTGAATGCTGCTTTCCAATTCTGTACAGAAGAATCCAGCAGAAGCCATTTCTTTTGGGCACCAAGATGACAAAGGCTGGAATAGACTAAGGAAACTCCTCAACCTTTTTGCTTCACTTCTCATCGAGTAATTGGGCCCTCTGGGCAGCTGCTCCCGTATGTTCCTGGCCTTTTGTTCTGCTCTGAGGAACGCTTTGTTCCAGTCTATATGCTCCAAAGAAGGTGGGATTGCAAGATTAAAAGATGGGTCATACTCCAAAATCTTGGTAAGATCCATGTTTTCAGAAAAGGCAGACATTCGTTTCCAGATATATCTGTAACAAAAGAAAGAAAATACTGTATGAAACGGAAAATTTTATTAATCACAACCTTTAATGCTGTTGTGAGTGTGGTATGTAATCTTAATAATATATATGGGGAATTTGAATTAAGATCTCAGTGTTTTTTTTTTTTTTTCAGTGCCTCCAACCTTATGGTAAAATTGTGAACTTTGTTCAGATAATCAGTAAATACCACAATAATTTCCTGAGTTCGTTAATCTATGGGGAGTTCTTACCAATGTACAAATATCTCCCAATAAAATGAATAAGGAAGTTATTCGATTTTATTAATTTACTTACACAATTTAATACAGAACCGGGATTTCTGGTGATTAATATTTCATACACCTTATCAAAAATATCAACATAATATTACTTGTAAATTATTAAAATCAAATTATTTCCTTATTAATTTTATTGGGAGATATTTATACATTGGTAAGAATTCCCCATAGATTAACGAACTCAGGAAATTATTGTGGTATGTACTGATTATCTGAACAAAGTTCATTGTTTTCTTCTGGGCTGAGTTTATGATAATTTTATGAGCTTATTGTCCCAGATGGTATAAAGTATGTGAGGGCCATAGAGAGGGGACCACAGACCCACACGCCGGATACACTCCCTAGACGAACAAGAAGCCTGTTGATATGATCAAAATTATAAGTACGTTCGATTAGCTCCAGCAGCAAAGTCCGGTAAGATGGGGAGTAGTCAAATATCAACAGGCTTCTTGTTCATCTAGGGAGTGTATCCGGCGTGTGGGTCTGCGGTGCCCTCTCTATGGCCCTCACATACTCTATACCATCTGGGACAATAACCTCATAAAATTATCATAAGCTCTGCCCAGAAGAAAATTGTGAACTTTGTTCAGAAAATCAGTACATACCACAATAATTTGCTGAGTTCGTTGAACTATGGGGAATTCTTACCAATGTATAAATATCTCCCAATAAAATTAATAAGGAAATAATTTGATTTTATTTATTTAAGTATAGTTACACAATTTCATACAAAACGGGGATTTCTGGTGATTAATATTTCATACACCTTATCAAAAATATCAACACGGCAATGAAACTATTTTTCTTAATATTTTATAAATAACTCAGGGACGTCCAAATGGCTATGTTAGAAAAATATTTGCGGCAATCACGCCTTACGTTCAAAAAACGCGATATCTCCTGTCGCTCGAGGAAACAGTCCTCTGAATTTCTCCGGTCGGAAGGAATACAAAGTATGTCTTGTCATACAGATAGATATTCAACAGATAGAGTCAACAGATAGATATTGTCAATTTGAAAGAAATATTAATCCAACAAAGCTACTAGATTGAACAGGGCGATAAATACTTTCCCTGGGACCACAGTAGCCCAGTTTGTTGTAATACAGGTCTATATCTAAATTCACCCAGGCACGGCTTCAACACACACAGCCTAGACAATTTATGTGGGAAAATTATTATAAAACTACCCTACACACTGTACATGATAGGGTTAACCCTAACTGTAAAATATAATCCCTACAATTTTGAGAGGAAAAGGTTAATCAGTAAGGTCTGGATCTTACCACAGGAAAAGGGAAAGATATCCAACAAATTATAAGTGCGTTCGATTAGCTCGATCAGCAAAGTCCAGTAAGATGGGAAGTGGTCAAATATCAACAGGCTTCTTGTTCGTCTAGGGAGTGTATCCGGCGTGTGGGTCTGCGATCCCCTCTCTATGGCCCTCACATACTTTATACCATCTGGGACAATAAGCTCTTAAAATTATCACAAGCTCAGCCCAGAAGGTTTGGCTTATTCTCCATTGGTTGGAAAACTCTAATGTTTTACCTGGTGGGCTCAGGTAATATCACCTTTAACCACTAGGTGTGTCAGAGGGCAGGAAAATGTGTTTTGAACTATTTGTTTAAAAAAAAAAAAAAATGTTCTCCTTCATAATGGGTATCAAGCCTGTATATTGGGGCTGATGAATATATAGCTATAGTATTCAATTAATCAGGGACTCCAGCAACCGTTATAATATACAATACACTCAGTATAATTTTGATTAATCAATATCACACAAAATGGATGTCTATATGGGTAATTGCATAACTCCTGCACATCCTATGAAGACCTATTTATCTTGGGACAACACATGCTATATGGGTATTTTCATGAAGATGTGATCACGATTTATAAGTCTCTTATAACAATAATGGGTATCTTAACACAATTCTTAATTTGTTCTATATCAAAATATCATATTTCTACCTTATGACAGAGTACTCATTGGGTCAGTGGATAATAAAATCATGGTTGTATCTATGACCTGGAATCTAATATAGAATTTGAATTACTTATAATCACATGTATTTAAAATACCACATGTATAGACAGGATTTATATGTGTTTCCTAAGTGTTGAAATTAATCTTGGGCAGGCCTATAAAAGATTTAGATAAGGGTTTAGCTGTACAAACAATTCCCAGAGTTTAGACAATGGGTTCCACTAGATATCAGCATAGATGGTGTGATTTTCAATAAACAATTGTTCTATCCATATAATCAAAATGTAATAATTCCTTTTAGGCATTTTAAGACACATATTCATTATAGACTGTTCATATACTTGTGACTGGTGTCATTCTGGTGTATCATTAACCTTGCATCTCAGCCATTATCTGGGGAAAAGCTCAGTCAACATTGGGTTCTTACTAGGGAGGCGATTTCACCCTTTGAAACAATGTGGTTATGTACCCTAGCTTTTCCTTTAATTTAAAGGCTTTGTTATCTGGATCTTAAAACACAAATTTGACCATTGTCAGCTGGTTTCTTGTAAGGTGGCAGCATTGTTCAGGTTACTCTGTTTAAACATGAGTTTTGTATCTTGACTTCAGCTCTTCACTGGATAGGATAATTTAATCAGCCTTTCCTGTTGGGGGGGGGGGGGGACACTCTCCTGGAGTGATGACTACTTAGCTGAAGGCGACATGAATTATGATATCTTGATGTATCTTGGCCATGACAATGCAAAAAAATAAATAAAAAAAAAGTAGGAATTTAGCCTGGTTTCCACCCAGCTTTAATAATAGGTTCTCTGTGACTTATGTGGCCGAGTGGTTGCTCTCTGACATTCTCAATGCCCTGCAATCTGATTGCATCTAAATGTTGTGAATTTATGAAGAAATATATTTACTATTCAATGACAGAAATGTATAATTTCAAAAAGACACGTGAACTGTGGGGTCACGATAACTGAACTCTTGAAGACCTTTTAAGACACAATAGAAACTCAATTACTCCAACCACCTTGTAAATTTTACAAGCCTGTATTGAGACAGAATCTTACATAAACAATGAGGTCCCATTTCGAAAACAAAGGACATGGGTTCCTATATGTGTGGGAGTAAATACAACTACAAGTCCTTTGATTCAAGGGAAGGTTGAGCAAATAAACCGATTGTCTCAATATGGGCTCAGATGCCAATAAGACAATGACTAGGATACGAAGTGAAGGATTCTTCCAACAGAACAAATAATGAGAATAAACATGAGATTGTTCACCCGAATCTTCAACGTCCATTTCAAAACATGATTTTAAAAGTAGAGGCAAATAGACATATTTTCAAAATATATATATATTCAGAATACAGTGAATATTAATCATTCAAAGTCTATGTGATATGTGTAGGTCACAAAAGAAAATATAATTTTAGTATCCGATGAGTTAATGAAATCGGTTATAAAATAAAATACATATGAAAATATAAGGTTATTAATAGAATTGTTTTAGGAACAAATTAGTATTAAGACAAACATATGATGATGATATGAATGTATAAGAATTGAACTATGCTTAGCTAAACAAATATTGATTGGATACCCAAATTATACAGGTATCCAGATAGATAAAAATTGTATGTGATGTTGATTATATATATATATATATATATATATATATATATATATAACTTGTGTCCTTTTCAAATGGACTAAATTTTTACAAATATACAATGATATGCATATATATCACCATTTTATGCAAGTGATTAATCAATAATTATGCTAAGCGATTTGATAGTATGTGGTTAGTAGAATTCCCAAATACTAAAGATATATATATTTTCACTAAGGTACAATATACAGTATAAAATAAAATATATTAATTTACAGAGTAGCCCCAAAACACATGTGGGACACCTGGTGGTTGAAGGTGCAATTACATTAAAAACATTTAGACTACTAGGAAAGGTGATTAAGTCTGCCTGCCAATAGGAAAGGGACACATACCTTTTGGGCTGAACATATTACAAGTTTTATAATCTTATTGTGTGAGAGGGTATTTAAGAAGCAAGAGAGATAGTCAGAAGGAGGAAGAGAGCTCAGGGGATCCAACCAAGGAGGATCACCCTCACCCTGGGGGAAGGGACAATGGGAGAAACATCTTCCCAGATAGACTGACAACCATGAATGAAAATATACTTTAACCCCCAAGGAGATTCCTGAACCCGGTAGCCATCTTAAGTCCAGACTAATAGCCATTTTGGAATGGGTAAATATAACATGTTGATTTTATCTGGTATGTTCTCTTAATTATTGGTGTATTGAATATTCTAGTATTGATAATCATTCTCCAGAATCAATAATCGCCTTTTAGATTTTTCTCTAATACTCAATTTTTCATGATATATTATTTTTTGCATAGTTACCAAATTTTATTGACAAACAAATTGTCTAAATTATTTTTGCATTGTTAAACGTTACTTACCTGCAGCATAGTACTGGCTGGGAGTGTGAAATACAGACATTCTGTTAAATTGTCAAGTATAAGGTTATTGATTCTACTGAAGAAGTTATCATGGTGATATTGTGTCCAAGGTACTACTACGCCCATTTTGAGGGTATTTCCATTAATTGTCAAATGTAATGTAAAGTAATGCAATCTATATTTTAATTTCATGTAAATATTTGTTTTCTGTCAACCAATAAATGTGACTATTAAGTATGATCACTCATCTCCGTGAACAAGTTTCGCATATATAGACTGTGTCATATAGATTGATTTTGTATCTTAAAAATATCTTCCTTAAAATTTACTTAATAAAAATGTGCGGGAAACTGTCCTTAAAAAAGCACAACATAAATAAGGACACTTCTGCTGCTAACACAGTTCGTGCCATAGACTGCTTTAATAATTGCTCTGGTGTTGCTTTTTGGTATGTTTTAAGTTCCTGATTACATAAACAGGAATATCCTGCAGTTCCTATAAGTTGTATCTGTTTCCACACAATGGGATATAGAGTGTAATATAGGCAGCAGCTGTCACCGGGTTATATATCCTGCACCAGTAGGGTATATAGTATATTGAAGATGTTTGTGGTATAGCGCTACCAAACCCCACCTAACTGTTGTGCTTGCGCTATAATAAAAAAACCTGAAAGTCCAAAATAATAAAAACCTTACAGCATAAAAAAAAAATATACTGATGTTTTAAAAATTCAATGTTCTGGTCGCTTCTGCATTCCTCGGACCAGATGTGATGAAAAAGAAAGTAACGCAATTAGCCCCATCTAAAGCTGATGACATTTTGATGAAAAAAAGCATTTGGCAGGGATAATTGCGTCACTTCCTGTCCAAGGAATGCAGAAGTGACACAGACATTGAATTCTTAAAGCGCTAGTATCTTTTTTTTTTTTTTGCTGTTAGTGCAATTGTAAGGTTTTATCAGCACTAATAAATGGTATAACGCTATGGAAGATTCCATATTTTAACTGTATCTTCCATGTGGAGGACTGGAGAGAGGATGGGAGCAAGCAGCCAATTGTGGCGGCAACTTGGAGCCAGAGGATATTTTACCCACAAGGCGCATTCTGACACACTTAATTATAAGGGGTCAAGGAATTGTGGTGAGTGCGGTTTTGGAGGGGGAGCTCGAGTGGCCCCTCTGTTTATCACATGGAAAAAAGAATACGTTCATATGTTTGCATGTTGATAAGGATTTCACAGGAGACTTATGCAATATATTTATGAAGGTGTTTTGTAGTTTTGTGTAGGCACTTCACATTTATATGTGGACCACAATTTTGATTTATGGTATTTTCTTATTAGTTGATATTGTCAATTTTTGCATTGAGTGGAGGTGTTTTGTAGTATATTGTCATTCAATTATATTTTACTTAGCGCTATACCACAAACATCTTCAATCCTGCTGTTCCTATTCTCTAATCTGCTTTGCATTTTAGTATCCAGCAACATTGGGGTACCAGGTGTCAAATATTTTAAGCGTAGATAAACCCATAAAGTGAATATTTGCTTTGCCTGTGCAGTACAAAGCAACAGGTTCACTTTAATGCACATATATACAAAAAAACCTGGTATGTTCCTGTCTAGGCAGACAAGAACCAGATGACCAAAAGAGTGTCACAACGTGCAAAGATGAAGGTAATAGTACAAAAAATTAATTTATTGTGAGTACAAAAAAGAGAAAAAATTAATTAACATATGATTCCACAATCGAATCAATTAAAAATGATTGACATATGCAGCTAAATAACCACCATTGGAAATATCATGTCAAAATAGATCCAAGATGCAACAACAGACAGGACAAAAAAAGACACAAAACAAAAATAACCAAACAACATAAAACAATGCGTCCGGACGCCAGAGATCTGTGTGTAGATATCCCACACCCGCAATTGACGAGTGTGTATAGATGCCGGTGGCTGTCTATAGATGGGGGTATCTACACAGAGGTCCCGGAAAGGCTCGAGCCAAAGTGGGATGGGGAGAGGGAAATTTCCGTGAGGATGGGAGAGAGGAAAAAGAGGAGGAAGCACTATATGGAAACCAAATAGAAAATGTACATATCCTACTAGTGTATTGATGAGGAGGATAAATTATTATTTTCCCTTGTATCAAAAAATGGAAAAAAGGTCTCAATGTTGAGAATGAATCTGTCTCCTGTTGCTCATCACAAATAGCAGCACTTGAAAAGCAAATAATGGCACAGGTGCAAGCAGAGGATGTTATTAAATGCCTATAAACAGAGTCTGTAGCATTCCCACGTTCAGTGTATTCCTTATGTGGTAGTCACTACACCAAGTATAGGATGATATCCACGTATAAGTAAATTACAAAGCCAAACCTGTGGCTACAGCATGCACTCAAACACACTCCGGTGTACAGGTTTCCCAAAGAAAATGGGTTGGAAGTAGTCCTGCAATGCCCAATCTTGGTTCACTGGAATAGTGAATCCTGTAAAAACATTTGTAGGAGAGGGCTTACTGATGCCATGTACATGGACTCCTATATTGGGTCACTTTGTTTATACAGTTAATTATGGCAGATACCCTCTGGGTGTTTAGCTGTGATCAGCTCTACTTGACGAGAATGAAGGTGCATAGAGGTGCAAGGATCGTGGGTCCCCTAATGACAAGGTTTGCCTATCAGTTGCCTATCAGTACCTGATAGTGCCGCTGGCTGGTGCCTGTGCTAGTGTTAGGTGTCCATGAGGTCTCCGTCCTCCGTATGATTTTTCCACATCCCCTTCGTCTCAAACCCAGCCGGGGCTGTCTTCCGGGACGTGTAGCGGCGTCACGTGGCGTGATGACGTCAACGCGTTTCACATTTGGGGCATTCCAGGACTACTTCCAACCCATTTTCTTTGGGAAACCTGTACACCGGAGTGTGTTTGAGTGCATGCTGTAGCCACAGGTTTGGCTTTGTAATTTACTTATACGTGGATATCATCCTATACTTGGTGTAGTGACTACCGCATAAGGAATACACTGAACGTGGGAATGCTACAGACTCTGTTTATAGGCATTTAATAACATCCTCTGCTATTTGTGATGAGCAACAGGAGACAGATTCATTCTCAACATTGAGACCTTTTTTCCATTTTTTGATACAAGGGAAAATAATAATTTATCCTCCTCATCAATACACTAGGTTTCCATATAGTGCTTCCTCCTCTTTTTCCTCTCTCCCTTCCTCACGGAAATTTCCCTCTCCGCATCCCACTTTGGCTCGAGCCTTTCCGGGACCTCTGTGTAGATACCCCCATCTATAGACAGCCACCGGCATCAATAAACACTCGTCAATTGCGGGTGTGGGATATCTACACACAGATCTCTGGCGTCCGGACGCATTATTTTATGTTGTTTGGTTATTTTTGTTTTGTGTCTTTTTTTGTCCTGTCTGTTGTTGCATCTTGGATCTATTTTGACATGATATTTCCAATGGTGGTTATTTAGCTGCATATGTCAATCATTTTTAATTGATTCGATTGTGGAATCATATGTTAATTCATTTTTTCTCTTTTTTGTACTATTACCTTCATCTTTGCACGTTGTGACACTCTTTTGGTCATCTGGTTCTTGTCTGCCTAGACAGGAACATACCAGGTTTTTTTGTCCACATTGGACTAGCAGGATTTGAAGTGATTTTTCAGTGCTTTATGTGACACCTTTATTACATATTCCCTCATTCCCCGTTTTTTGTTAGTTTATATCACTTTAATGCACACCTCCATTGCTGTATTACTTACTTTGTAAGCATCAGTGTCCACAGTTTACTTTAGCTCCCCCACTGATTTGTTCTGATGCAGAGAGCAAAGGAAAGCTAAAATTCTATGGCGAATATCATGCAGAGATATGGACTCCCCTTTAACAGTGCTATTTGATCTAGTGCTGTGACAAGGGGGTCCTCTCAACTGGTTGGAGCAGCAGTAAAACCATGCACAAGAGAGGGACACTAACAGTCCAAGCAGGTTTGACCTGCACTATTATTCAGCAATGCCAAAACATAGATTCAGTGCAGGAGGAATGTTTTGTACAGCAAGTCCATAGCATGAAACAAACAAAACATCTTCCAATCCACTAAATAAACTATTTTCCTGAATAACAGAGAGCCCCTAAAAGGTTCCCCCAAAACAACCTTGGCAGCCTTTGCATCTTGTTAGTGTTCTGTCTGTAGTCCGCCTTTTCACCCAACAGCATTAGCACCCCGCCCAAAGCTCTACGAAGTCTCCAGGCTCCAGGACTCAGACCAGAAGCATACTAAGACTCTAAGAAAATAACGTTTGTTTTTTCCATATCAAACACAAACCCTGGAGTCCCTCACCATGTGTAAGTGAGAAACCTAGGTAACATGGCAGCCGGTGTCTCTCAATATACACAGTATATACACACAGCACGCTATATTTTTTTTTTCATACGTGACTTTATCAAAGTTTTTATATTTTCACATTACATAGTCAAAGAAGCAAATATACAACATGCACAATAAGGCCCCTTTCACACTGGGGCGGGAGCCGCGGCAACGGTAAAGCAGCGCTATATTTAGCGCTGCTTTACCGTCGTTTTAGCTGCGGGATTCGGCCGCTAGCGGTGCAGTTTTAACCCCGCTAGCGGCGCTTTGCGGCGGTATTACCGCGGTGTCCCATTGAAATCAATGGGTAGGAGCGGTGATTACACCGCTCCTATACCGCTCCAAAGATGCTGCTAGCAGGACTTTTTTTACCGTCCTGCTAGCGCACCGCTCCAGTGTGAAAGCCCGCCGGCTTTCACACTGGAGTGAATGGGGCCGGTTTTTCAGGCGGTGTACAGGCGGTATTTTTAGCGCTGTACCGTCCCTGAAAACCGCCCCAGTGTGAAAGGGGCCTTATAGGAGGCATTGTGGATATGTAATACCACGTTACCTCTCAGTGGTGGAAGTCATCCCTCAAGTGGCTCAATGGGTTAACATCTCAATCTCAGGGTCTGGTTCTTGGTGTATGGTGGTGCATAAATAAGTTGGGTGGTAGAAGCAATCATTCCACTAAACTTAGGGAAGATCTGCCGAGCCTACAACAAGGTAAATAATAGCTCAGTCTGGGTACATCCCAGCAACAACACACACCAAACCTAGACAGGGGCAAAACAAAATAGTGGTCCCTATATAAAGACCAAAGCGTTTATGAGGCATAGTTCAGATGTAAATAAATTGATTAATTTAGTCAATAAAAGTCAATTGCGGGAAAGAAAACATTGACTGGTCAGCTCTGAGATGGAAAAAAACAAGATTGTTCTGCAATGTATTTTCTCATAGGAAGTATTACCCAATTACACAAAGATTAGGCAAGACTGTTACTGTATTCAGTGCTTCCTGAAGCAGGGGTTAAAGTGTATTTAAAAAGTGTATGCAAAGCAATTTTTTTGTTTTAGATAAAGTAAAGAAGTTTTAGAACATATGTTATGTTTTTTTTTTACTCTGTCCCTACCTAGGAGATTTACCTCTTTATTGCCCTGATGACCATAAAACGCTCAAAGCCAGTACTCCATTCACTGGTAAAAGCTTTATTTGTACATATCAAGTAAGAGAAAGGTGCCTCCCAACATGTTTTAACTGATACTGGCCCTATTCATAGCCAAAGGCTTCAGGACCATCTACCCCCATAAGTATACTCCCAAATGAATGGAAAAGCACCAGGAAAAGATGATACAGGGGGTCCCCGGGTTACAAACAAGATAGGGACTGTAGGTTTGTTCTTAAGTTGAATCTGTTTGTAAGTTGGAACAGGTACATTTTTTAAGTGTAGCTCCAGCCAAAAAAATCAATTTTTACGTTTTTTAGATAACATAGAGAAGGGTTATCACCCCTGTAACATTTGTTTTGCTGTCTGTGCCCCTGTTCAGAAGATTTCACCTCACCTTCTGTCCCAATGACAATTGGATTTTGAAAACTTTGGGTTGTTAGGGAAGCATGGACTGGTGATAAAGCATCAGTGGAGACACCTTTTTCCCATATTAGCTCTTACAGGAGTGAATTTCCCTTCCTAGGGGTGGATTTCCTCTCACTTCCTATTGTCTCCCTCCGTTTGTAAGTAGGAGTCGTTTGTAAGTCGGATGTTTGTAAGTCGGGGACCCCCTGTACTGATGAAAAAGAAGATCAAGCTCACTAAAATACCTCTGTAGTCTAATACAATGCCACCAAATAATTATAGCAAATCTCTTACCTACTGTGATTAAAGTGGTTGTAAACTCCCAAGTTTCACTTCAGCCAATTATAATCTACAGTGGTAAGGCTGCTGATCGCTGCCTGTGAAATTTCACTTACTGTTACAGTCTCTTCATAATCCGTCCTGCAATCTTTAATGACGTCGCTGGTGCATGCGCAGTCCGTAGCTTAGTTAACGGCACGCTACCTGTGCCCTTTCTATATTCTCAGCATGCCAGGTTTACTTCCACTGAGAACAGCACAGAAGGGAAGCCTCAGGATGGTGTGCCCTCCTCCACACCTTCCTGGTTCTGCCCTTGTGACTGTATCTGACGTCACACAAGGGGAGTGAACCAGAGCATCACACTAACTTCCTTACGGGCAAGCAGCTGTTCTAATACTGGGAGCCATTGTGAAAGAAACATTTGCAAATTTAAGTAAACAAGTGTATATTACTTACAAAATAATGTTAAACCTTTTTTAAAAGACATTATTTATAAATTTACATTGCGGTCACGCATGCGCGAGATTTAGACAGGGAAAGAAAGGAAGGGCGGAAATGACATCCACACAACAGCCAGAAATCAGTAGTTAAAATGGCGCAGCCGATACCCAGAAGAAGCTATCTTTTATAAAACGAAAAAAAGGTATTTCCAAACCTCGTTTTAGTGACGTTTTCGCGATGTTTTCACGTGTAAGACTTCTATATACATTGCTGCATTATAAAAAAAATTTAAAAGTAAAAAAATCTGGGGTTTACTTCCTGTTTAAAATGATTAGATGCTGTATACAAAAGGACTCATCCAGATTGTCAGTATTAAATAGAGGTCTCTATTGGTAAATGGGGTAGTTAGAATGCCACCCATCTGGTTCAGCAGCAGTCTAGTAAGTGTGCTGAACTGTCTCGTTATTATATTAATGATGGTGCTAAAACATGGCATTCTGGCGCTACTGCGCATTCGCATGTAATGGCGTCATCACGCGTGGCACGATGGCGTCGGAGCGCAGCTGCCTTCTTAGAACACCCAGGAAGCACTAATCCAAACAGTCAATGGGGGCATCTATAATGCTCCTCAAAATATATGTGTGACCCAATTCCAGAGAAGATGAAAAATGTTAAAGTGATTCTAAACCTTCCATTTAAAAAAAAATTAAAACAAACAACAAACATGTCTATACCTTACGTCCTCTGTGCAGTGATTTTGCACAGAGTGGCCCCGATCCTCCTCTTCTGGGGTCCCCACGTGGCGCTCCTGGCTCCTCCTCTACTTTAGTGCCCCCATGGAGAGCCACTCTCCATGGGGGCACTAGCCCGGGCGGGCTCCCGAGTCCCACTGCTGCGTCCATTTACACAGACAGCAGCACTCAGCCCGCCCCCCAGCTCCCGTGTCATTGGATTTGATTGACAGCAGTGGGAGCCAATAGCTCCTGCTATCAATCTATCCAATGAGGATCCGAGACAGCGGCTGGAGCTGCTGTGCTCGTTCTTGTCGCTGGAATGATCGGGTTCAGGTAATTTACAGGGGGACTCTGGGGGGCAGCTGCATCACAAAAGGTTGATCACCTTAATGCATATGCATTAATGTAAATACCGTGAGGGTTTACAACCCCTTTAAATAATGTAGCTGAGTACGTATGCAGCACTGCAGGGGGACCTCAGACAAAATGAATGATACACAAAAGGAAAAAATACATATATAGATACAATTAACGAAATCAGACTATTCACTGGATCAACAAGTGCATCTGCTTTACATATTGGATTGTACAAACAAATAATATAGATACAAGACATAGGTGAATTAATTATATATAAAAATAATATAAAACTATATAAAAATTATCTTGAATAATGAAAAATAAATATTAAAATAATAAAAATATAATAAAAAAATTACTTTCTTTTATTAAATGTATCTTGGGAAGTAATATTTGTCTGCTATTATCTGTAAAAGTTATTCTTGACTGGTATTTTATATAATTTTTGAAGTCTGTTTTACATCTATGTGTTTTTCAGAGCGTTTTCAGTTTTGCCGAAACGCACTACAGTCCATTTAACATGGTTTCCTATGGGTAACATTCACATCTGTGCATTTTCCACTGGTGTTTTTTGGAAAGGTTCGGGGACTTTTTTTCCCGCAGCAGGTTTTTGGTTCCATAGTTCTTGAATGGAAATGCAGCGGAAACGCATCTAAAACGTTTAAAATATACAGTGCTTACCTTTATTATGCTTTTTTGCTGGTTTCTCCTGCCAGACAATAGACACCTCCTAAAAATGCAAAATGGACTGGGATAATGTATCAACTGCAACCTACATAGGTGTTAAAGTGATTGTTATTTAAAAGAAAAAAAAATATGTTGCTTTACAAACATGTCCATACTTGGAGTTAGTGGCCCTGAACCTCCTCTTCTGGGGTCCCCCTGCGGAGTCTCCCTGGGAGCACGCTCCCGAGTTCTGCTGCTGCGTCCATTGGCAAAGACAGCAGTACTCGGCCCCGTCTCACTGGAATTGATTGACAGCAGCGGGAGCCAATGGCTCCCGCTGCTTTCAATCTATCCAATGAGAACCCAAGACAGCAGCTGGAGCTGCTGTACTTGTCCCAGTCGCTGGAACGATCGGGTTCAGGTAAGTAAAAGGGGGGCTCTGGGGGGCTGCTGCATCACAAAAGGTTTTTCACCCTAATGCATAGAATGCATTAAGGTGAAAAACCACAAAGGTCTACAACCCCTTTAAGGAAAGTGGCCAATGACTGCATGTGTGTGTGCAGTCATGACTTTAGAATGATGCTGTGTTTAAAAATTGTAAAAATGAGTGACATTGAGAATATAAACCAATTGTCTGTATAAGCCTCCCCTCCCCAACACAGCAGTGCCCCTGGCTCTCCAAGATTTAAACCTGGCCCTAGCCAGACCGAGAGGGGGCAGTAAAACCATGCCTCAGTCACTAATTTTTACTGCCCATCCGACTGCCTCTCTGAAAGAAACCTAGAGAAATTGCTGAAGTACTTTCTATTTGAAAGGTAGGCAGCTACAGTAATTTTGCTTTATGGGTGTTGAAACCACTACCTTGGAGAGATGAAATAACATGGAATATGTATACAATAGTAACTAAATATCTCATACTGTGCAGAACATATCAAGAAATGCTCTGGGGGGCTTCTGAAACAAGGTGAAGCCCTATATAGGCAACAAGCACACGTTTACTTCAAAAAGTAAAGTAATTGCCTTTTAACGTAAACATTACACATATACTAAAATCATGAAGCTCATGCATACATGAAAGCCTAATGCTTACTTACCAAATATAATACACCATCTTCAGATAGTAATTCTACATCTCAAAAGGTGATGTAAAGTCCAAATCAACAGGAAGGCAAAGTGAATATATAGCTGAAAGGAAAAACCAGAATGACGTGTTTTTGTGAACACAGAAACCTCCCATAGGAACGAAGATTACTGGTAAAAATGATTAGAAGAGGAGTGAGGAAGTGAAACAAAACACACATTCATCTAAAAGCTCTCCCAGTCCAGAAAAACACACACATACAGAGGATATAAAAGTATACACACCCCTGTTAAAATGTCAGGTTTCTGTGATGTAAAAAATGAGACAAGGATAAATCATTTCAGAACTTTTTCCACCTTTAATGTGACCTATAAACCATACAACTCAATTGAAAAACAAACTAAAATTTTTTTTTTTTTTAGGGGGGGGTAAAAATAAAATAATGTGGTTGCATAAGTGTGCACACTCTGTTATAACTGGGGTGTAGCTGTGTTCAGAATTAAGCAATCAAATTCAAATTCATGTTAAATAGGAGTCAGTAAACACCTGCCATCATGTAAAGTGCCTCCGATTAACCCCAAATAAAGTTCAGCTGTTCTAATAGGTCTTTCCTGACATTTTCTTAGTCGAATCCTACAGCAAAAGTCATGGTCCGCAGAGAGCTTCCAAAGCATCAGAGGGATCTCATTGTTAAAAGGTATCAGTCAGGAGAAGGGTAGAAAAGAATTTCCAAAGCATTAAATATACCATGAAAACACAGTGAAGACAGTCATCATCAAGTGGAGAAATGAGAGATGTGGGGATGTGTGAGCTACAAAGGCACAGGAAATTTGGTCAAAATTGATGGCAAGATGAATGCAGTATGTTATCCAAAAAGAACTGGAGGAACATTTGCATTCATCAGCCAGGAAGCTGCGCATGGGACGTACTTGGACATTCCACAATGATCCAAAACACAAGGCCAAGTCAACCTGTCATTATGGAGTGGCCATATCAGTCTCCTGACATCAATATCATTGAGCCACTCTGGGGAGATCTCAAACATGCAGTTCATGCAAGACAGCCCAAGAATTTACAGAAATTGGAGGCTTTTTGCCAAGAGAAAGGTCAAATTCACCCGATCGAAGGCTTTCTCCGCATCCGTTGACAACAGAAGAGGCCGATTAGATCAGTGGTCCCCAACCTTTTTGGCACCAGGGACCGGCTGCGTGGAAGAAGAAAATTGTGCCAAGGACCGTCGGGGGGGGTGGTGGTGTCACGATTTTTCACGGGCAATGGCTGGTGTTAGCGCTTCAATCATCACGGCACCATGCTTGATATGGTGTCAGGGTGATTGAAGCACATTATTTCTATTATTACATTGTCACCAGATGCAGAATGTAATTTGCCACATCACCTGCCACGCTTACTGCCACAAGATGTGGATTGCCACCTGCCACGTTGGCTGCCATAAAATGTGGATAGTCACTTGCCCCGGGGTCAACCAAGTATTGGGTGTGCAAGTCTCCCTTCAGGCATTTGAGCCGGGTATAGTGAAGATGGAAGGAGCCGTGGGAGACAGCCAGTAAGGGGTCCATAGCAAAGTTGACGTCTTCCCCAAATATGAGTTCAGTAAACTACAATATTTCCGGAAGGAGCTTCCGCAAAAATTGTGGGTGGTCTACATGGGGCAAGTAGACATTGGCAAAGGTGACACCCTCCCTTTTAGAAGAAGGAAGTGTCCCAGCTCATCGGTCCACTGTGCCTCGAAGGTCCAGGGAACTGATCTGGCCAATAGAATGCTAACCCCCCTTGGACTTGAAAATAGCAGAGACACTGTGAAATACTGTGGGGAAAGCACTGCTAATCAGTTTAGGGATTTGATCACCGCGAACGCGTGTTTTCTGTAAAAAAGTGACTTGAGTCTTACCTTTGCGCAATCCAGCTAGAAGCTGAGAGCATTTTTCAGGTGTATTAAGGCCACGCACATTGAGGGAGGTCACCTTGAGGAGACCATTGGTGTGGCCTGATCTGAATACGGGCACAATATATACCCCAGCCGGGATGCTTCCCTTAGGCCAGAGGCAGAGAGTAGAACTAGAAAAAAATATTACATAGATCATACTGTTAGAACTTTTCAAATTCTTGTTAGACAATTTTTTTTTTTTTTCTCATTTTATATTTTTAATTTTTTTTTATTTTCACTGGCGCAGCTTTATATAATTCTCTATTTGCCTATGTGTGTGTATCCCACTTTTAGCAGCTGCCTTTTATAGATTGTTTTATATTCCAAGCGCTGTTTATTCATTTGCATATGTGCTCTATACAGCCCAGTGGTGACACATAGGCATGACAACATTCACAAATGTAACCACTTCAGCCCCGGAGCATTTGGCTGGCCAAAGACCAGAGCACTTTTTGCGATTCGGCACTGTGTTGCTTTAACTGACAATTGCGCAGTTGTGGGAAGTGGCTACCAAACAAAATTGACTGGGAGGGGGCTCTGCAGGGGTTAAGTGTGTCCTAGGGAGTGATTCTAACTGTGGGGGGAGGGGCTGTGTGTGACACGACACTGATCACCACTCCCGATTACAGGGAGCTGTGATCAGGGTCACTAGGCAGAACAGGGAAATGCTTGTTTACATCAGCATTTCCCCGTTCTTCCTCTCTGTGAGACGATCGCGGGTTTTCCCGCGGACATTGTGTCCACGGGACCCGCAGTCGGACTTATGGAGCTCGCGGCAGGCACGCGCGCCTGCTAGCCAAGCCTCACGAGATCACGTACAATAACGTGATTTTCGCGGCGGCTGGTCCGCAAGCGGTTAAAGGAGACATTCATAAGAAAATTCAAAAATTTCTTAGAAAACTCCACTTACCTTTCCCACCGCAGGGTTTTCTGTGGTAAACCAACATACCCAATCTTCACCCTTCACAGTGGGTTCCGTTAACAAACCTTCAGGAGCTGGGAACCCTCAATCCTGGGCCTGTAATAGCACCACCGCCAGTAAAATTTCATGGCCTTAATACCAAAAGTACTGGATCCCAGGGTCCAGCTCTCTAAAAAGAGAAGCGTTTACAGGCAAAACCTTGTTTCTTCAGACACAAGGCCCGGGTATCATTCAATTCGGCCTAAAAGACACTTTGAATGGATCCGGCTGCATGACTAGCCACAGCAAGGATTGCTCCAGTGGAGCTCAGCATAGCACATCTTTACTCGTGACCAACACCTTAGACACTGGCGAAAAAACTGAGGTACTCTCAGTAGTGGGAGGGGTTATATAGGGAGTGTACTTTTTGTCTTAGGGCGTGCCAGTATCCATCACCAACTACTATGGTTCTGTGTCCCGTGATGTACGATAAGAAACATAATTTAGCTAAATAAATGAATGAGCGAGCCATTGTAACATTAACCGCTTCACAACCGGCCCATAGCCAAAAGACGGCTACAGGGCGGTTGCTTAACTCTGGGAGGGCGTACTAAGACGTCCTCCCAGAACTCCCCTCTTGCGCGCCCCCTGGGGCGCGCACTCGAGAACATCCGTGATCGCCGGGACCCGTTTACCACGTGACGGAGCGATCACATGTAAGCAAACCGGCATCATTTCATAACGCCGGTTCCTCTCTCTGTACCGATCGGTACAGTGTGAGAGGAGAGGGGGAGGGATTGGTGGCAGCAGTGCTGTGGGCGGGATCTGTAGTGCCCACAGCCTGCTCTGCAGTCACCACCGATCCATCCATCCATGCTCAGCCATCCCTCCATACCCTGCAATACACAGCAATAGCCTGCAGTGTATTGCTGGGTATGGAGGGATGGCTGAGCATGGATGTATAGATACCCTGCCATACTCGCTGCGATCGAAGCCAGGATCTTTTTTTTTTTTTTTTTTTTTTATTTCTGGCTTTCCAGCCTAGAGGTGAGATGTGGGGTCTTATTGACCCCATATCTCACTGTAAAGAGGACCTGTCATGCCATATTTCTATTACAAGGGATGTTTACATTGCTTGTATTAGGAATAAAAGTGATCAAAACATTTTTTTTGGGGGAAAAAAAAAAAAAGTGTCAAACTAAAATAAAGTAAAATGAACAATATAAATAATTTTTTTTTTTTTAAGCGTCCCTGTCTCCGTGTGCTCGCATGCAGAAGCGAACGCATACGTAAGTCCCGCCCACATATGAAAACGGTGTTCAAACCACACATGTGAGGTATCGCTGCGAACGTTATAGCGAGAACAATACTTTTGGCCCTAGACCGCCTCTGTAACTCAAAACATGTAACCAGTAAAAAAATGTAAAAGCGTCGCCTATTGGGATTTTTAAGTAGCGAAGTTTGGCGCCATTCCACGAGCGTGTGCACTTTTGAAGCATGACATGTTAGGTATCTATTTACTCGGCGTAACTTCATCTTTCACATTATACAAAAACATTGGGCTAAATTTACGGTTTCGTTTTTTGTAAAGCACAAAACATTTTTTTCCAAAAAAAATAAAAACGCGTTCAAAAAATTGCTGCGCAAGTACCGTGCTAAATAAAAAGTTGCAACGACCGCCATTGTATTCTCTAGGGTCTTTGCTAAAAAAACATATATGATGTTTTGGGGTTCTATGTAATTTTCGAGCGAATAAATGATGATTTTTACATGTAGGAGAGAAATGTCAGAATTGGCCTGGGTGCTCCAGAACACCTGATGGCGCTCCCTGCATGTTGGGCCTCTGTATGTGGCTACGCTGTGTAAAAGTCTCACACATGTGGTATCGCCATACTCGGGAGTAATAGCAGAATGTGTTTTGGGGTGTAATTTGTGCTATGCATATGCTGTGTGTGTGAGAAATAACCTGCTAATATGACAATTTTGTGAAAAAAAAAAAAAAAAAAAAAAAAAAAGACAAAAAAAAAATCTTGATTTTGCAAAGAATTGTGGGAAAAAAATGAAAAAAAAAAAAAAGGGGTCATTTGGGGAGTATTTGTACTTTCCTGGCATGTTAGGGACTCAAGAAATGATAGGCCGTCAGTGCTTCAGGTGTGATCCATTTTCAGATATTGGCACCATAGCTTGTGGACTAAAACTTTCACAAAGATCAAATATACCCCAATTTGTACTTATTTTTACCAAAGATATGTAGCAGTATAAATTTTGGCCAAAATTTATCAAGAAAAATTACAAATTTGCTAAATTTTATAACCGAAACAAAAAAAAAAAATTTTTTTTACGGAATTTTCTGTCTTTTTTCTTTTATAGCGCAAAAAAATTAAAACCCAGGAGGTGATTAAATACCACCAAAAGAAATCTCTATTTGTGTGAAAAAAAGGACAAAAATGTCATATGGGTACAGTGTTGTATGACTGAGTAATTGTCATTCAAAGTATGAGAGCACCGAAAGCTGAAAATTGGTCTGGTTATTAAGAGTGTTTAAGTGCCCAGTGGTCAATAATAAATAATAATAATAGAGAACCAACAACTGAGACCATGCTGGTGTGGTGTTTCGGGGGGGGGGGGGGCAGCTTTCAACGTAGCACCAGGGTTAGCAACACAGCTTGTAATAAGGATAGACAGGTGCAGAGCCACAGCACCGAACCCCCGGAACACCAAGTCAGTGGGCCCAAACATGAACACACATAGACCATGAGAAATGATATCTGAGTGGGCCAAGTGACCAGCCAGGTTACCACCTTCATGCTAAAATACGTCTACAGGATACCAGACAGACCCATGTCCCCCTTCCAGACTAAATAGAGACATAGAACTGGAGAGGTTCAGTAGGAGGGATGACCAGGAGGATAATGAGCCGGCAGGATGCTTGTCCCCATTAAGCAGTGCCACATAGGGATAGCAGACTAATAGCAGAGATGTCGGGTTACGTGGTCTTTCCAGAATCCACCATAGCCCATAAGCTAGTCTGCCCACTCACCTCCCCAAAAGATTGGCGGACAGGAGAGAGCGAGCAGACTCCAGCAGGAAAACACAACATATGAATTTAGATTGGTTGGAAGAAGCCCAGAGCATTGCTTTTTTTTTTTTTTTTTTAGGAAAGGTAACTATTTCACCCTATAACTTCTGCTCTTTTCATCCAAGAAAGTGTTAAAGCGGAACTTTGCATACAAAATTTGTGAACAGCCAGGATTTTTATTGCAGAAGAGACATTATACATAATGTACATAATATAACTGGGTACTAACATCTATAGGTAAAGTTGAACCGGGGAAAATCCGATTGCCTCTCGGGGGATCAGGAAGGAATTTTTCCCCCTACTTTAGCAAATTGGAGCATGCGCTGCTGCTTTTTTTTTGCCTTCCTCTGGATCAACTGTGGGTATAGAATGGGGTATATGGGGTTGTATGATAGATAGATAGATATATATATATATATATATATATATATATATATATATATATATATATTTTTTTTTTTATTTGTGGTTGAACTGGATGGACTTGTGTCTTTTTTCAACCTAACTAGGTAACTATAACATACTATGGCTCTTTTGCAATAAAGGATGTTTTATCTGCCAGTTTTCCATCTTCTTGAGCATACAAGAATAAAAGACAAATGAACTTCTGTGCGTATATGCGGGAGCTGCATCACCTGGTGTGGCATATCAAGATAGCCAAAGATCCTGAATCTGGAATACCAGACAAAAATGGCCTTGGTGAGGGAGCAAGGGAAGTTTTGGTAATGTCAGTGTAGTATAGGCTTCGGTTGAACGGGCATGATGAAAAACCTGCATCCGACTAGCAGCTGGTTAGTGTGTTCTGGCAGGGGGTACAGTATAGTCCCCGACAGAACACAAAGGTACAATGCGGGTAAATGCCACACTAACATGATGTGTGTTAGTATGACGATCATTTATTTTTTTGTTGTTTAGCCCGCTGTGTTGAATGAAAAAACGTATAGTATGTACTGAGCCTTAGGTTGGAGATTGGGAGGAATTCACCGATCTCTCTTGCAGGCACTGATGCTGCCCCCACCACCGCTACTGTCAGAACAGAAAGCAGGAAACTTGTGAACTCCAGTTTTGTGATCTCCTCTGCAAACATATGATAACACTCTGGACCAGTCACTCGGTCTAATCCCTAAAACAGGAATGGGATTTAATTTACATCCTTAGTGCCCCACACCCAACTTCCCCTGCTTATTTATCCTTGAATTCTTTTGTGTGCTTCATATATTGATAGATACCATTCAACAACATCACAGAGCACCAACAGATTGTGTTTTCTGACCTGCCGTTCCCCAATGCGTGCTAAAGGAGGCTCCATGCCATTGTATGCAAAAACCTTAGTAATGTTCAGTAACTGAAAACTGTGAAAGAAGAAATGGTAGCCAGCTAAGGTGCACTTGGCAATTATTTAATTATTTTTTTAAGAAACACTTTAAACAAAATTTTACAATATGTACAACTAAAAGTATGTTGAAAAGTATATATATGTTGAGAAACATTGACTTAAATCATAGGAGGTGGTGCTGTCATAATACAGAGGGGTTTGTCTGTGCGTGAGTGCATCCAGGACAACAATGCAGAGAATCATGAATAAACAGGTCACAGTCCACACAGAAGACACACTGACACACTGTGCAAATGTAAACCTGTAAAAGAGAAAAAGAAAAGTTAAGAATATACATTTAAGAGGTAACAAATTAAAATCTAAGAAGCACATTTTAAACTAAGCTACAGCGGATGACCCCTTATTCTAAATGCAAGCATCCACAGGCATTATATCTACAGAACAGCCACCCAAAGAATATTTTAAATAACTCATCCAGCTGTATATTCTGTTCGGGTTTCAAAAATTACTACTTAAAAAGGTATTATATAATATTATTGAAGCATGATTTTTTTTTTTTCATCTGCAGCCTTGAAGCTGTCCAAGCTACTACCATTCAGATCTGTTGCATCAGTAAACTGCAGCGTGTGCCTTTTAAAAATATCAGCTACATAGAGCTCAGAGAGAACGCAAGGCAGGCCATACAGTTGGAAAAAAACAAACCGATTCCCCCCATCCACATATTCGGTGTGGATGGGGGAAATCACTTCCGCTGAGCTATTGTATTCTGCCGGCGATGATCCTTCCCAATGATCAGTGATCCCAGCTATAGCCAGCGGCACTGATCGTTCCTGAAAAAACAGAGAGGCTGGTTGTAGACAAGAACAAAAGAAGGCATTACCTAAAGTATTAAGCATGAAAATGTGACTACAACTGGAACCTTTATAACTATTAGAATGTTCAGTAGACAATTTTAGAAAAATCTACTGATAAGGAACAAAAGTGTATAACAGCTTCCTTGTTCTGATAATTGTCCTTAAACCCCAGATCGCTGATGCCATGCAGGTCTCCTGCAGATATGTCAATGTAAAGGCTTGCTTGTACCTCGTATGAGGAAGCCGATACATTCTGACAGGAAGTCTCAATGAACTACCACGGCGCTCCCAGCGCCATGGTAGTTTATTGAAAACTACAAGCCGCAAAGGCTGCCGGACCTTACCGTTTTCCATTCACAGAGGACTTTTGAATTGTGGCAGCAGACATGGGGAGAAGATCCCCCGGTCTGCTGCCACAGTAGGGATCGCTGGGGCTGTGCATTCATAACATGTGACACCCTGAATATGGGTGTAACATCTTATGAAAGGTGAACTTATCCCTTAAAAATAGAGGACAGTTGGTTCAAAGAAAACACAGTAACCAAGAGTCCCATCCTGAACATTATCAGTATAGGTATGATGTTTGTCATCTAGTCTCCAGAATCCACATCCACAGGCATAGTGAAGCATCAGCTGCCCACTAGAGTCACTATATGTTACTATTTAATATGAAAAAAAGCAGGAAAAGTAAAAGGAAAGATCACAGAGTAAGGAGCTCATCATGAAATGTAACTTCTCCCCAATACTGCTTTTTACCCATATTTAAAAGGAAACTCCAGAGACTTCCATTGCTGACTTCTTGTCAATTACCTGGCTGTGATGCTGATCTGCCAAAAAAGTGGATTGCTAATGTTTTGGGGATGTGTGAGCCACAAAAGGCACAGGAAATTTGGTCAAAATTGATGGCAAGATGAATGCAGTATGTTATCAAAAAATACTGGAGGAACATTTGCATTCATCAGCCAGGAAGCTGTGCATGGGACGTACTTAGACATTCCAACATGACAATGATCCAAAACACAAGGCCAAGTCGACCTGTCATTGGCTACAGCAAAATAAAGTGAAGGTTCTGGAGCGGCCATCTCAGTCTCCTGACTTCAATATCATTAAGCCACTCTGGGGAGATCTCAAACGTGCTGTTCATGCAAGACAGCCCAAGAATTTACAGGATCTGGAGGCTTTTTGCCAAGAGGATTGGGCAGCTTTACCATCTGAGAAGATAAAGAGCCTCATCCACAAATACCACAAAAGACTTCAAGCGGTCATTGATGTTAAAGGGGGCAATACACGGTATTAAGAACTGGGGTATGTAAACTTTTGATTAGGGTCATTTGGGTAGATTCTGCTGTCATTATGATTTAAAAAGAGTAAACAGTTGATTGATAATAAATGGTTTCAGCCAAACACTAAAAATTTGTGAAAGAAGAGTTTGTGTTATCATTCATATTCTCTGAAAAATTTAATCATGAATTCCTCCAGGGTATGTAAACTTATGAGCACAACTGTACATACTTGTTACTGGTCAGTGACTTGGGGACCGGCCACATTTTTATCCATTGAAGGGTAGGGTGGCTGCAGATTTTTGCAGCTTGATCAGCACCACCGGCTGTAGCCGGCAACACTGATCAGTGTGTTCTGACAGCAGGAAACTCTTCCCACTGTCAGAATACGATAGCGCAGCAGGGATGATTCCCCCATCCATTACGAATGTGTGTATGGGAGAACCAAGTCATATTTTTTTTTTCTTTATTCAAACCAACTGACTGAACGAAAAAGAAAATTATTCATCTATGGCCAGCCTCAACAGCAAGCCATTAAGCATGGTCAGAATTGGGTCAGCAACTTTTTCAATGGGCTACAAAAAGAGCCAGACAAGGAAAGTAGTAAAAGAATAAAAACTTCACTTCAAAATTATGGCACTTACTTGTAGATCTTTTATCTCTCCATCACAGCCTCGACAATACCTTAAGTAGGTGAAATGAAATATATGCCACATAAGTATTTTATTAATATTTAGATATTTCACCATGACCATAAAAAGCAGATGGCAATGCACCAACAAAATGTACTACAACTTAAAACTGAACTCTAGGCAATTTTTTTTAGGGGGCACAGCCTAACTGCATGGATTAAGTGCTAGTTTTTGTCTAAGGGATAGGAGACAGGTTTGTGCGGCTCCAGCCCCGCACCCCCCCCCGTAGTCTGGTGATCTTGTGCGGTGGATGGTTCCTGACGTCAATACACCCATAGACCTGTTCTGGACATGAAAACGTCAGGAACAGTCCACCACTGGATCATGGGGAGCGTCGTTTGCCACTGGAGCGGAGAATCGGGCAAGTATACAGCTTTCTAGTTACCTCTTGATAAAAAAAAAAACAAAATAAAAAAAAAAAACAAACACACAGTTAACCCATACATTGTGGTTGTGCTTTAAAGCGGTATTAAGCCCAAAAGTAAACATATTGCAGTTTACCAATTCTTGGATGTGATGGCTGCATTCCTTTTCTTTTTAGGCTTTTTATTTTCACCTGGTAATCCTGCCATACTAAAGCTGGCCATACTTGGATTCAAATTCAGCCAGTTAGGCAGGGACCAGCCAAATTTCGATCTGTATATGGGCACTTTGGCTGTACAGAAATCAATCTACCAATCGACTTCTGTACAACCACCCTGTCAGGTTTTCCCCACTTGATCAGTGCTACAGGCTAATTGTCCCTGTTAACACTTGTAAACTCAGAGGCCCTATGCTTTTTTTTTTTTGAGTATAGTCAGACATTTTTGGTCTCACAGACTTCAATAGTAACGCCAGTAAATGCATCAATAATGCGTTTTTCAGCCTTAAGAATTTCTCTTCTCCTATAGAACTGCTCTCTTCTCTTCGCCCAGCCCAGGAAACAAACTCCTGAAGCTTGATACACACGTAAAAACGCTTGAAAAAATCATGTCAAGATTGCCAGGAATACTTTCAGGAGAATGTAGCGCTCCTGATCCTTTACAGCTGCTGGATACATGTGGTCAGTCTCTGGGTGGAGACCAAACCTGATTTAAGCCAGCCAAACCTGCAGTCTCATGCTTGTGTATAGATTTTCAAGCTCTCTGTCTGTAATGCTGTTTGGATTCCCATTTATGACCTTGAATTGGATACGGGCTATTCTCTGAAATTTGCCTGCCTTGTACCTCAACTGTCATTGAACCACTCTGTCTGCCAACCGCAAGTACCCGTTTGCGTTGCTTAGTTCACACTTGCCCGGTGTAGTGGCCAGGCACTATAGCATTGTGTATAAGTCCTGGGAGCAAACGAGTACTGGCAGACCTGCTTTCCTTATGAGACCTGCTCCTATAGGTGAACACAGAAGCTAGCTACAGTGTCTGGCCATCTGCGTTAGGGGTAAGCCTGACAAAGACACTCTGCTCACATGTGAATCTAGGGTTATTTTCTCCCTTTTGGTCTGTTAAATATACCATTAAAAGCATTCAGAGAAATCCGTTTTATAAATGCAAAATAAAAAAGGTAATTTTGTCAGAAATTATGTGCATGTGTGTTAGCGTTCTGAAATTATATATATATGTGTCACTTTATTAGGTACACCTTGCTAGTACCAGGATGGACCCCCTTTTGCCTTCAGAACTGCCTTAATTTTTGGTGGCATAGATTTAACAAGGTGTTTGTTGGAAACCTTCCTCAGAGATTTTGGTCCATATTGACATGATAGCATCACATAGTTGCTGCAGATTTGTTGGCTGCACATCCATAATGTGAATCTCCCGTTCCACATCCCAAAGGTGCTCCATCAGATTGAGATCTGGTGACTGTGAAGGCCATTGGAGTACAGTGAACTCATCGTCATGTTCAAGAAACCAGTTTGAGAGGATTTGAGCTTTGTGACATGGTGCATTATCCTGCTGGAAGTAGCCATCAGAAGATGGGGACACTGTAGTCAAAGGGATGGAAATGGTCAGCAACAATACTCAGGAAAGCCGTGGCATTTAAACGATGCTCAATTGGTACTAAGGGGCCCAAAGTGTGCCAAGAAAATATCACCCACACCATTACACCACCACCAGCCTGAACTGTTGATACAAGGCAAGATAGATCCATGCTTTCATGTTGTTTACACCAAATTTTGACTCTACCATCTGAATGTCGCAACTGAATTCGAGACTCAGACCAGGCAACCTTTTTTACAATCTTCTATTGTCCAATTTTGGGGAGCCTGTGCGAATTGAAGCCTCAGTTTCCTGTTCTTAGCTGACAGGAGTGGCACAAGGTGTGGTCTTCTGCTGCTGTATCCCACCTGCTTCAAGGTTTAAAGTGTTGTGCATTCAGAGATGGTAGTCTGCATACCTTGGTTGTAATGAGTGTGTATTTAAGTTACTGTTGCCTTTCTATCATCTCAAGCCAGTCTGCCCATTCTCCTCTGACCTCTGACATCAACAAGGCATTTTAATCTACATAACTGCCACTCACTGTATATTTTTTCAGGCCATTCTCTGTAAATCTTAGAGATGGTTGTGTGTGAAAATCCCAGCAGATCAGCAGTTTTTAAAATACTCAGACCAGTCCGTCTGGCACCAACAACCATGCCATGTTCAAAGTCACTTAAATCCCCTTTCTTCCCCCTTCTGATGCTCAGTTTGAACTTCAGCAAGTCATCTTCGCCACATATAGATGCCTAAATGCATTGAGTTGCTGACATGTGATTGACCGATTAGCAATTTGTGTTACCAAGCAATTGAACAGGTGTACCTAATAAAGTTGCCAGAGAGTGTATATGCACAGCTCAGGTTTCCATTTCCAGTTGATTTTTTTTATACTGCCCTTTATTTTTGCCAAGGACTACTCATTTAACCTTTTCTTTAAAAAAAAAATAAGTTTCTAGAGAGAACACTGCATATTATCCTTCCTTTGCCATAGAAGTAGAAACATTAGATTCTATGTATGCCTAGTTCTAGTGATGTTTTAGAGCCCAGGTTAGTTCAAGTATACTTTTTTGTGTAGGCTGCTTTCACATTGGGGCATTGACAGTAAAATGCTGCTAGTTTTAGCGGCGCTTTACTGTCATTTTAGCGCCGCTATTCGCCCGCTAGCGCTTTTAACTGCCACTAGTGGCCGAATAAAGGGTTAAATGTGCCCACGTAGAAAAAATTATCCGCACTCCAGTTGTTGCTTTTAAAATATCTTAATTTTATTGAATAGCCACAGTCAACAAACGCAGATTAAGTCAGTTGACACGTTTCAGCCTATAAGGCCCTAGTCATAACCAATAAAGGGTTAAATGCGCCCATGTAGCGCCGCTGCCGAAGCGCTTTGGCAGCAGTGCCCATTCAATTCAATGGGCAGGAGCAGTGTTATACACCACTCCTCCACCTCCCGAGAGATGCTGCTTGCAGGACGTTTTCTAATGTCCTGCCAGCGCACTCTGGCTTTCACACTGGGGATGTAGGGGAGGCATTTTTCAGGCGCTATTTTTAGCCCGAAAGTGCCTAAAAAATGCCCCAGTGTGAAAGGGCTCTAAATGATTGCTATGAACATGTGTGTTTGTGAAGCTAATGCAGGATTTACCATTTCAGGAAAAAATAGCGCTGTGATTTTCAAATTCAAGTAAGGTGGGGAAAGGTAGTTGGGGACTGTTTTTTTATTAAAGTTTTTACTTTTTTCAGGTCTGTTTGTGCATACTTTCTCCTGCTACTTCATATATTCTCTTATGTAACCATGGATGATCCCATCCATCATAAAACTTGTGGGTCTTGAAATCATGGCTGAACAATTCTTGAGTGATTGAATGTAATCCCTTTGATACATGTCTTCAGGAGACACACCTGAGGAAGGGTACTGGCACTTAAACATTTGTATCCAAAGGCATGTCGTAGTATGCATACAACCCCAATTCCAAAAAAGTTGGGACGCTGTGTAAAATCTACATAAGAACAGAGTGCAATGATTTTCAAATCTCATAAACCCATATTTTGTTCACATATAAAAAAAGTGTTTAAAACTGAGAAAATGTACCATTTTAAGAAAAAAAAAAAAGGGGGGGGCATGTTTACCACAGTGTAGCATCCCCTCTTCTATTAAGAACACTCTGTAAACATCTGGGATCTGAGGAGACCCATTGCTGGAGTTTTGGGAGAGGAATGATGTCCCAGTCCAGCCTGATATAGGATTCTAACTGATTAACAGTCCTGGGTCTTTTGTCATATTTTTCGTTTCAAGATGCACCAAGTATTTTCAATTGATGAAAGGTCTGTACTGCAGGTAGGCCAGGTAAGCACCCAGACTTCTACTACAAAGCCATGCTGTTGTCAGATGCAGTATGTGACTTAGCATTGTCCTGCTGAAATATGCAAGACCTTCCCTGAAAATACATTGTCTGGATGGGAGCATATTCTGCTCTAAAACCTGGATAAATCTTTCAGCATTGATGGTGCATTTCCAGATGTGCACGCTGCTCATTCCATTCGCACTTATGCACCCCCATACCATCAGAGATGCAGGCTTTTGAACTGAGCGCCGATAACCTGGAAGGTCCCTCTTCTCTTTAGTCTTAAGGATGCAGTGCCCATGGTTGCCAAAAAGAATGTAAAATTTAAATTCGTCAAACCACGGAATAGTTTTCCACTTCGCAACAGACAATTTTAAATGAGCTTTGGACCAGAGAAAATGGTGGCATTCCTGGATCATGTTCAGATAGATTCTTCTTTTCACAATAGAGCTTTACCTTGCATTTTTGGAAGACACAGCAAACTGTTCACAGACAGTGGTTTTTGGAAGTATTCCTGAGCCCATGCAGTGACGTCCATCACAATATCATGTCTGTTTTTAATGCACTGCCATCTGAGGGCCCAAATATCACAGGGACCCAACATTGCATTTTGGCCGTGTCCTTTGCGCACAGAGATTTCTCCAGATTGTCTGAATTTTTTGATATTATGTACTGTAGATTATGATATATTTAAAGCCAGTGCAATTTTAAGCTGGGAAACAATATTCTGACATTGTTGCACATTTTTTTAGACGCAGCTTTTCACAGATTGGTGAACCTCTGCCCATCTTTACTTCGGAGACACTCTGACTCTCCAATATGCTCTTTTTACCCCAATCATATTACTGACCTGTTGCCAATTAACCCATTTAGTTGCAAAATGTTCTTCCAGCACTTACCTTTGCCAGGTTTTTGTTGCCCCGTCTTAACTTTCTTGAGACGTGTTGCTGCCATCAATTTCAAAATGACCTTATTTTTTCCTTAAAATGGTACATTTTCTCAGTTTAAACATTTGATTTTCTATAAAATTTTATTGCAATCTGTTTTTTTTTTTACGTGGATTTTACACAGCGTCCCAACTTTTTTGGAATTGGGGTTGTACATTATACTCAAGATATGTCACAGTCCTAATTTCTGAAGGCCTTTTCGTTGAGGTGCTAGACCTTAAAATAGACACAGGGGAATGATGCCTATTACCAAACCTGTCTATTGCCAATACAGTATGTTGCTGAATATAGCTTTGTTTAATGTTTATGTACCCCTTCCATTTGATGCTCAACTGCTTGAATTGATATTGACCCAAGCCCGGAGTCATCAGATAGCCACGCTATATTTTTGGGAGGCCAACACCATACTGTATTGTATCCATGGATAGACCCCTTTGTCAAAGTAGGCCTAATGGATAATTTGTGAACTGTATTAAATGTTATGACCCTCAAGATGAGTGGAGAGAGATGCATCTGGATATCAAAACATTTTCTTGCCACTTTGGCACCCGCAACTCCCTTGTATAGCAGTGATGGGCACAGCTAGGCAAAATGCTATGCCACCGATAATCAATCAGATCTGAACCAGACAGACAAAATTATGTTCCTGTGCCCTCCGCTGTACATTATAAAATATGAGAGAAAAACAATGTGCACCATTCCTTCTCTCATGACCAAAAACAAAAACTGGTACTGTATTGTAATTTTTGTACTTCATTTACTATTATTGTTTACATAACTTGTAAAATTCAATAAAAAGCATATTAAATAATAAAGAGACAAAACCAGCCAGGATACCAGTTTTCTATCCTGTATTGGAGGCTGCTACTTAAATAAAAATTAACAAATAAAATTATGCTACTAGAGCACATGGAAGCTTCAACTGCGCTAAACTGCAACCATCTTGTCAGGTTGCCTTTGAGAAAACTGCAGCATCTTAGAACACAAAACTACCAAAGTGTATATAATACATTTTTTAATATGTGGAAAAAAATAACTTACTTCTCCCCTTCATATTCTGCAGTGGGAACCTCTCGGAAAGCATCTAATGGGAAAAGATGGTGGTAGGACCGTGCTAAGTGCGGAGCAGACACTAAAGTAAGACCTAACAGGAAAAGAGAGGATTTATAAAAGCAGCAAAACAAAAAACACACCATCTTTGAGCACAGTACAGTACACAGGCTGAATACTCATTAATCCTGGGTTATAAGCTGCCTACCTTTTGTGATTCTCACTGCACCAAATTGGCCCAGAAGAGCCTGTACACAGACATACTCACATTTTAAGGACAGGACCCCTGGAACAGGCCAGACCTGCTGTCCCAAGACACCTTGTACCACCCTGCTTCTCAGTCACTGGCTTTAATGCCATGGCTGTTGAAACCCAGGTTTTGAAGGAGAGGTGCATTAGTGCGACGTGCTGTGTGATGCAAGACATAGACTAAGCCCTGAATGGTGCAAATTTTACCACAAAGTTTGAAAATGTAAACACTCAATAGGTGAATAAAGTCTGACACAATTCCTATATAGTTTTAATCTTAAAAACAAATACTACTTGGCAGAACCGGTCTTATCGTTCTAAGTTGCTGGTCCCTGTATAGGTCTAGGCTTCCCCCGTCACAGTGGTCATCCCACAGCATACTGCAACTTACTACATGCATTGCCAAAATGCAGGATCCAGTGCCCAAAGCAATTTTACAGGTGGGGGATCCCTGCGGCATGGGATCCATGTATGGCTCCCTAGTCTTTACCATGTTTGCACGGAGTGGGGTAGAATTATAAGGGAGGCACCCTAGGGTCATGTCCTCAAAAGCTTTGCCAGTGTCCAAGCACTTGAAGGTACACGCCTATAACCCAGGGCCTATGAAAATTCAGGATGCATCCTTTACTGTACAATTAGGATATAACAAATATCAGCAGAGAAATCTATGCAGGCTGATCCATTCATCCCCTTAGCCAAAAAAAAAGAAAAAAAAAACAGAGGAAGGCTTAGGAATATACAAACATTCCCCAGTATGACCATAAATGGCTAGATTGGTCTTGTTTTTTTGTATGGCTGTAGATGCATTTAACAGTGACTGCACTCAATTTCATTAAATAAAACTGTAACAAAAGCAAATTCACAAATACACTTCTAAAACTCAATATTTTATCTACAGTACAAATAATTGGATTTTTCCTACAGCTCACCTGTAAAGTCCTTTTCTTGGCGTACATCATGGGACAAAGAGCAGCCATAGTAATGAATATGTGGGTTATACGCCACTGGCAGATCAATCAAACAGGAAGTCCTCCCCTATATAACCCCTCCTACACAGGAAGTACCTCAGTTTTGTAGAAAAGCAATGAATATCCCCAAAAAGACGGGAGGGCCCTCTGTGTCCCGTGATGTGCTCATGTGTCCTCTAAAAAGATTTTACAGGTAAGCTGTAGGAAAAATCCAATTTTCTTTATCGTACATCAAGGGACACAGAGCAGCCAGCCATAGTAATGACTATGTGGGATGTCCTAAAGCAATGCCCTTGAGGGGAGGGAGGCACAATCACAGTAACTGTCACCTGAGGAGGACTTATTCTGCCACCCGTAACATACTGTATCCAAAGCAGTATCCTCCGTGGCTTTGATATCCATCTAGTAAAATCCTTTGAATGTATGAACCAAAGACCATGTAGTGGCCTTAAAATTAGGGTTGCGCCGAATGGAAATTTTGGTGCCGAAACCAAAAATGCAGGATGCCCTTAGCCGAAACTGAAAATTACAGGTTTTTAAAAAATATTTATATATATATATATATATATATATATATATATATATATATATATATATATATATATTATATTATATATATATATATATATATATATATATATATATATATACATACATACATACACACACACAATTTTATTCTATTCCACTTTTAATTAATATCAAATTTAATTAATATGAATTTATTGTTGGCCATTATTGCCACCTTTAGTGCAAGAAAATCTCAAGAAAAATGCAGTCTGCAGTCTCTGACCATCTCTTGTACCATATGTCTGCAATCTCTTAAACACATTGGTAATAGTATTGGCAACATTTCCATTCAGTTCACCTCTAGCAGACATGATACAGGAAAAGGTCAGAGACTGCAGACATGATACAAGACATGGTCAGAGACTGCAGAACTAGTACAGGAGATGGTCAGAGACTGCAGACATGGTACAAGAGATCAACGCAGCCTTACCAGTGCCCATCAGATGCAGCCTTGCAGCCCGCCAGTGCCCATGAGATCCAGCTCGCCAGTGCCTGGTAGTGCGATCGCACGCTGTGTCACAGAGCTGGGCAGCGGCTGTAACAATATCCTGCCTCCTATGAAACAAGGCACAATGATTCCCAGCATTGGATCAGTGTGCCGTCTGTCACAAGAGCTGGTCTAGGAGGCGGGACATTGTTACAGTGCTGCCGGGCGATTCAATCCAGCTACGTGACACAGCATGAGATCGCACTACCAGGCTCTGGTGAGGCTGCATCTGACACTTTCAAGAAGAGGAGGGGAGGACTCTGACAGGGGCGCACCAGGATGACACATGTGCGGCACCCTGCGCTGCAGACCCTGCCCCCTTTTTTGGGTTCATTATCAGCATTTTTTTCTTTCAGCTGCTTGCCGAAAACACAATTTACGGCTGATATGTTTTGGCGGATGAAATTTTGGTGCACCACTAACATGCATCTTTATGCAAACATGTATCTTCATGCAAACATGTATCAACATCTTTATGCAAACATGCGTTTAAGCAAAATGCATTCAAGCCAGCTTGAAAGCATCCCCCCTGCTCAACTGCACTTGGCCCCATACAAGTTTTGCAGGATTAGCCTCTATGCTGCTTCAAAACAGCCACTGCAGACAAAAAACAATATTCTGGAGACACAACTCTTAAAAATTGCAGTGATACTCCAACAGTATATCAACAGACAGTTGTACAAGCCCCCAGGATTAAGCAGTACGTATTCCTTTATGTAGTATAGAACCATGACTTGTCTGGTCGCATAGCTCTCCCATAGAAAGTTCACATTTCATTATGTAGCCATGAGCTGAAGCTACGTCTCAGAGGCCTTGCAGATCCTTCAGCTCACATGGTCCACCAGAAAACAAAAAAAAAAAATGGCTGCCCTTCTACTTCCTGTCTATACAGGAGTAGGCCATACAGAGCGAACCCGCACCCTCTAGTGGCTGGAGGAAATACTGCAACCCAATACTCCCGAAAAGTACACAGAGCATGAACAGCATACTGCCCCCAGTGGCCACTGGGAGAACAGACCGTCAGATCTCTTTTTTTTTTGGTAAGAGAAACTGCAAAATTCAGACTTACCATTCCTGCTGCAGGACTCTGAACATAACAGGAGTCCAATCTTAACCCATCACGACGGGCTTGGTCATAAAAGACCTTCAGGGACTGGGTCCCCCTTAAATCGGGGGCCCACGCCCCTGGACCTGTAAAGCACCCTGTGGGAAAGGACATTGGTTAGAACACTGCACAGGGTTCCATTACGCAGGGTCCAGCACCGTAAGGCTGCATCACAGGCAAACCATGAAAAATCTGCTCTCCTATTCAGTGAGGCTACCATCCATTTTGGCTGACAGCTTTTTTCGAATGGATCAGATTGAAGTCCTTGATTCTCAGTAGAACCGTTCCAGACCTCCAAGTATGCTCCAAGAGCACATGCATCACATCAGTGACCACCACCTTACAAACACTGGCGAAAAAACTGAGGTAATTCCTGTGTAGGAGGGTATATATAGGGGAAGACTTCCTGTTTGATCTGCCAGTGTCCATTCACCTCTAGGTGGTGTATAACCCACATTACTATGGCTGCTCTGTGTCCCATGATGTACGATAAGGAAAAAGGAAAGACGATTTTTTTAAGAAGCCTTACATAATGAAATATATTCTCTACAGCAGCATTTGATACATGAATGAATGTGTCCATATACTCACGGCAGACTTTGCATTCTACTGGGAGCTCAGAGTACTTTGCTTTACACTGTGGGCAAAAGTAGCCTCCTAACGTCAGGCCAGGCTCGTTTGTGTTATCCAGGTGCCTTAAACAGAAAAAACAGGAAATGTTCAGAATATGAATGTACATATTTGCAATCTAAGTAACTAATCCTACACCAATGCTATGTCTGTAATGATCTACTGAACTAATAAACAATAAGTGCAGCAAGTAAAGGAGATCATCTCTGAATTGGCATATTCCATACACAAAACAAAAAAGGTTCATTACCATTATCTACAAGGCAACTATGCCAGGTTTACGAACTAATAGAATATAGTATCAATAAACTGTATTAAAAAGTGAAAATTAACAGGCCGGAGTGAACGGCCGAAGTGCACTGTGTGTAGGCACACTTTAGTTGAGTTGTATTTATCATTCAGTAAATAGACCAGTGGTATTACTCCCTTGAATATTACCTTTGGATAATTAATGATAAAGCTTTATTACTCCCCTTCTCTCCTGTGTTAGCAGAGGGGTTTGAGCAGCACTGTATATACTCTCTGGATATTATCTCAATACTTTTTTTATACATGTTTATTTGAAATGCGGTTGCAACTTCCTAATACTGTATTGAGGGAATGTACAGTTGCTGACTGTTTTTTTATTGTGTTTTGTTTCCTTTCTTTTGTTTTTTTTTTTTTGGTAAAACTGCAAAACTCGTATTAAAGAAGAAAAAAACTATTTGGGGGAAAAAAAGTGAGGACATTTTCTTCTGGAAAGCAACATTCACTTGGTTATTTTCAGTTTTACAGAATAATGTTTCACTTTATAATAAAGTTCCTCAATGGTGAACCTTTGGAATATTTTTTTTCTTTTTACTGGAATGAGTATGGGAATCCTATTTGTGATGTCATCCAGTAAGCAGGATTCAAGCAGCTACCTTCCATCACTTCTTCTGGATGTACCATTAAATACTAGTCCTGTAGTGAATCATTGGAAAGGGTAGGGTTATCGCCAGTGACAACACTGATAACTATAAAGAAGAGAGATCTGCATATCTATATGTACTAGATCTGTATATACTAGAAGAAGCTGTTGGTGATTCAGTTACATTTTGTCTATTTTAACAGCTATTAAGATAAAATATCAGCCACACAAGAAGCGCCTTGTTATTAAAGTAGAATTCCATGTTTAATGCCACTTTAAAGCTTTTTTTTGGGCCAAGATTTCCCAAACAATATCAATTACAGTCAAACCTACAACATTCAATAGGAGTAAAGCACTGTGAAAGGTGCATGAACCATGTCGCCTGCAAATAGTGGGGAAATATGGAAGTTCAGCCAAAACTAACTAACCCTGAATCTACTTGCAGCCACATTCTGGGACTGGTCTGTCTGGCCCTGTGGAGCAAAGATCGATATACATGCCTTTTCTGCAGCAAATTCGATCTGGTCTCCAGCGGTCGATGCTATAGGCAGCACAGTGGTGTATTGGGTAGCACTTTCACCTAGCAGCAAAAAGGGCCACTGGTTCGAATCCCAACCATGACACCATCTGCCTGGAGTTTGCATGTTCTCCCTGTGCCTGCATGGGTTTCCTCCAGGTACTCCGGTTTCCTCCCACACTCTCAAAAGACATGCTGGTAGGTTAATCGGATCCTGTCTAAATTGGCCCTAGTATGTATGACTGTGTGTTAGGGACCTTAGGTTGTAAGCTCCTTGAGGGCAGGGACTGATGTGAATGTATATGTAAAGCGCTGCATAAATTGACGGCGCTATACAAGTACCTGTAATAAATAAATAACTATCCTCCTCGGACTGCATATGGATGGATGGATGGATGAATTCACTAAAGGAATGGATGTTTATTGGCAAGCTCACCAAGTATTTAATTATGTTAGTCTGCATTTAAATAAGATTTATTTAGTGCAGCATACTTTATTTGTAAACAATTTGTGCCATTCTTTTTTTTTTGTTTTTTTTAACACTTTGTTCATAGTTGTAACTGGATCAATTTTATATTCTGTTTATACAACAGGAACAGTTAGTGCATAAACTCTTGGATCAACCACTATTTTACTGAAACGTATCCCTTATTTACATAGTATTTGATACATACGCCATACTAAAAGAAGGTTTTGCATCTTGATCAGACAGGGAACCCACGGTATGCTGAGGGAAACCTATAATGGAAACAAGTTCACATTAAAAATGTCATCATTGTATGTCAACACAAGCATTCAGAAACTTAAGATATTGTTCCCTTTGTTTAACCACTAATTAAATCTTAAGTCTCCATATTGTCTTCTTGCAGCATATTTATTAAACTCTTTTCATTTTCCCATTTGCAGTATACCTTAATTACCCTGTTCCCCATTTTAAAGCTGTCCATACATGGATCGAAATGTATCCATGTATGGGCAGGCTGGTTGTACAGAAGTCAAATCGACCCATCAAATTGTGTACAGCCCAGCCAGTCTGGTTTTTCCTAAATCGGTGCCGTCAGCTATAACCGCCAGCACTGATCAGTGTATTCTGAGGGGGGGGGGGGGGGGGGGGGGGGAGTTTCCCTGCTGTCAGAATACAATAACTCAGCAGGAAGGATTCCCCCATTCACATTGAGTGTGTAAATGAGGGAATCTGGTATTTTTTTATTTTTTTTTTTTCTTTCAATCCCCCAGTTGAAAGAAAATAAATGGGCTGTCTATGTCTTCACTGTGCCTTTCTGCAGGAGGATCATGCCTGTTGGGAGGGGCTGGCAAGGTGATGTATATAGCTTCCGGAAAACATCACAGCACCCTGCCTCAGAATTCCTCTCAAAAATCCATAGCCTTGATACAAGCAGTGGCCTGGACCTTGGGATGAGTTATACACATATAATAATGAAATGGTGGATGGAGTGGCCATTTGCATGCAGGAGTTCAGCTTTAATAGTTTTTCTGGGAAGAATGTAGCCAAATACATGAGTGATATGAATATGATATGCTCGGATACAAAAAAACGATACAAACACAGTACATTATATGATACCATGCTTTACGATCAGAAACTTGAAAAAAAACGAATCGTCTTCTTTGCTTGGAAATAATAATAAAATAATTAAAGTAATTAAAAGGTCCCTTACCCATTCGTATCAGAGAGCATTCAGAACTGTTATTTGAAGGAGGTGGGCTAATATGGTGCATCAAGAGCTCTTTGTAGTGACTCTCATCCAGGATGACATGATAAACCCCTAACAAAAAAAATCATAAACATTCACCAATATAGAAAGCAGATTGAAATGTAAACACCAATCAGTAAAAAGGTACCAGTAAGCTTTTACTTAATATAGAACAGATAACAGATTACTTTTCCATTAATTTTTTGTCATCTGCAGCAGTACATGTTCATAGTTAGTTTTTTTTAGTTTTTAGAGTAAGGCCACTTTCACACTGAAGCGCTTCTAAACTGCCAGTAAAAACACTGAGCGCTTTTGAAGAGCTTTTCAGGCGCTTTTGAAGAGCTTTCTATTCATTTCAATGGGGAGGGGAGTTTTTCACAGCCCTGCCAGCACACTGCCCCAGTGTGAAAGTGTTCATTGATTTTAATGGAAATAAGTTTTTGTGAGCTTTTTAGGCGCTGTTTTTAGCGTGAAAGCGCCTGAAAAGCGCCTCAGTGTGAAAGTGGTCTAAGGGTTAGACCCTTTGTCAAGTTTTTTTTACTGATGCCCGTGTCCCTGCTGTGGAGATTCAACCCTCTATTTTTCCTGGCAATTATTATCAAGAAAGCAATGGAAAATCCCCAAAATGTGTCACCAGAACAAGAAGTTAGGGAAAATCCTCCAATGGGAACTCCGTTCACTCAGAAATCTCCCCAGTGGGCAGTGGAGTAACAAGATTAAAAAATAACCCAATAGCAGTTTACCCCTCCCCTACTAAACTCTAAAACTAAAGTAAAAAGTTTTGGTTTTACATACATTTTAAAGTGATATTAAAGTCTTTAAAAAAAAAAAATAACAAAACATGTTAAACTTACCTGTTCTGTACCAATGGCTCCCACTGCTGCCTCAGCCAATGAAGGGCAAGTCCCCAGAGAGCCAAGGCTCCCATGCACATCACTGGATCAAGATGAGTCTCAAGTAAGTATTAAGGGGGCTACTGCACACAGAAGGTTTTTTTTTTACCTGCATGTATAGAATGCATGCAGGTAAAAAAAACCTTGAGCCTTTAGAACCACTTTAAGGATAAAACTCATTGCAGGTGGATGCAGGGCTGCCAGGGAAGGCACAGAGCCACATGTTTATCAAAATGATACTCAGTAACACATGCCCATGTATTACCAAAAATTCCAGGCTGCCACCTTGCCTGTCAGTGCAAGCTGTCTGGGTGCTCAATGTTGCTGTTCAGTTCACACTCTTGAGTTTGTACACCTAGTTGTGACTGGCTAGTGGAGTAGGCCGACTATTCTAGTTGTTCTAGATGGAGTAACACTAAGAGGGCAAACTTGCTTTTGCCCTCTCTCCTACCCAAGAATCAAGATGCCTTGTGTGGCTGTAAAGTCTTCTTATTGTTAGTGTGATACTAAAGCTGGGCATACACAGACACCCGCCACTGTAAGAATACATTGATGGGACACAATGCGGGGGGGCGTGACCGGATGCAGATGAGAGTGTGAGAGTGAGCCCGTGCAGCGTCCCTTCTCCCCTCTCTCCCGCTCTACCCGATAAGCCGAAATCGATGCCCGCTCGTGCTGCTTAAACAGCGGGGGTAGTTGAACGCACGCGCCGGACTCAGATACAGAGCCGTGTGGGACTGGGAAGCGAGCCGGCGTCAGTGAGATTGGAGGGGAGGAGAGCGTACCCTATGCCTGACGGAGGGGCGGAGGATTAGCGGCAAGGGGGGTGAGAGCCCCCGGTCGTTACCGTGACTGCCTCCTGGAGACCGCAAGGCTGTCGGCGGCGTCAACCCCAGGAAATCAGCTGATAAAGCAAGGAGCGCTCCCCATTGTAAGAGAGCTGAAGCTGACAAGGTGGGACAGCTGTGAGAGGGCTCCCCACGCTTCTTAAACCCCAAGGAGACCAGGCTTTGTCGTTCACCAGCCCTGCTGTACAGCCAACGTTGTACCTATTCCCTCTACATTATCTACATCATCGCCGACACTACGGATGGGTGAGACAAAAGAGTGTTTAAACTTTGTTATCTGAACTGTGCCCAGTACCAAAAAGTGACTGTTAAAGGGGAAGTCTAACCCTGTGTTCCTGCTTCTCATTACTCTATCTGGTTGGTGTTTAAGTAATAGAGAGATACTGCTTTAAATTTTCCAAACTAAACTAAACCGCCAAATATCCCCTTTTGATTTTTTTTTTTTTTTTTTTTTGTTCCTGTTGGTACATGTATAATTGAGGTCTTTGCTTTGGAGATTTTGAAGGGGGAAAATTGTGACTGACTTTGGCCTGGCACGTCCCGGTGCTGTACCATTTTTGAGCATTGGATGCTTTCCCTGTCCCTCTTCAAGGTATACCGCCTGCCACAGCTATAACCCAATCTAAAGTCAATTTGTAATCATGCCTTCACAGCGCACTACAAAAGCCAGCCAGGCGGCCAGCCTAGTAGCAGCAGCAAAATTAGAGAAATTTGCGCACACCACAAGCCAAGGGCCAGCTCAGTCCCCTCAGAAAACCACCATACAAAATCAAAACCAGCAGCCCCAGCCTAATAGGACAGGAGGAGTGACAGGGGCCACAGGTGGAAGGAAAAGTCAGGGACAGAGCCAACCATCTATACAGACTCCCCAGAGAACATTTATGGAAGGGGGTGAAATAGAGGGGCAACTCCGGAACCAGGCAGAGGAGGGTCTACCCCCTGTAAGGGGGGCGGACATTACACCTGGGGGGGAACCATCTTTAAAAGAGATTCTGGAGGCGGTTAATTCTTGCAGGGCCTCTCTGACCGACATGCACGACCAATTGAAGACAATACAGGCGGAACTTGCTAATGTAAGGACTGAGATACAAAAGGTACAAGAAAGGACTACAACTCTTGAGGATAGGATGACCCTAGTGGAAGATGACTTGACCCCTTTAAAACAAGAAGTGAGTGACATTAAAAATCTCCTCAATATACAGCTTAATAAAATGGATGAAATGGAGAACAGGATGAGAAGGAAAAATATCCGCATAGTTGGCCTTCCGGAACATTCCGAGGGCCCTGACCCTGCCGCTTTCTTGGAAAAATGGCTGGTTGAAACTTTTGGGCAGGAATCATTCTCGTCGCTCCTGGCGGTGGAAAGAGCCCATAGGGTTCCCTCTAGACCCATCCAACCTGGGGCCCCTCCTAGGCCCATACTGGCAAAACTCCTATTCTTTAAGGATAAAGTAACAATCATACGGAAGGCAAGGGAACTAGGAAATATCCTCTACAATGGCATGAGGGTGTCTATTTACCCCGACTACTCTCCAGACCTCCAAAGAAGACGAGCTAAATTCGGAGAAATAAAACGAAATTTGCGCCAAGCTAACTTAACTTATGCATTATTATACCCAGCAAAATTAAGAATAATGGCGCCTGGAGGGACTGTACTCTTTGACTCCCCCAAAGGGGCTGAAGATTGGCTTACTAAATTAAAGGAGCGTTCCTAGACGATCAAGCTCACCATATAATGCTGACTTTCTTCTTTTTCTTTCTTTTTCTTTTTTTCCTTTTTTTTTATTTTTTTTTATTTTTTCTTCTTTTCCCTTCCTTTTTTTTTTTGGAGAGGGGGGATGGATAAAGCTGATATTTAATGGAGTGAGGGAAGGGGAGCGAGTGGTGACATATAGTGATATACTGTGTCTTTTACTTTTAACTTGTTTTTTTTTTATTTTCTTTTTTCTTTTCTGTTATTTAATGTGTTGCTGTCTCGCCTCCTGTGAGGGGAGAAGGAACGGGTGTGGAGTGCACGGGGGGGAAGAGATCACAAGTTGGAGCACTCTAGCAGTTTTGGAGTGTTGCACGCGGGTCTTAGTGGAAGGGTTTTCTTGAATGAGGGGGAGGGGGATGGATGGGTAGCATGGGGTAAAGGGAGGGTTAGGAATGGGGCAGATCTTCTTGTGTGGGCGAGTAGTTTTTGTACTTGGGGGGAGGGGTGGGATAGGGTTGGGGAAGATGAAAAGTATTTGATATTAAGTTTGTTCCCAAATAGAGGTGTATGGATAGGTCACAAAAGTAGGCCCCCGGCCAAACCTAGGGAGGTAGTGAATGAGGTGTGTAAACAGAGTGTTGGTTACGACAGTAAGGTGAAGTATGAGAGACGCAAACAGAGGGTTGGGTACGACAGTGGTGAATGTGTGGGTGAATGGGTGAGGTACAATACGTTCACAAGGCATAAGTATGCACGGAAAATTGTTTTGCAGGTAAAAATTCACGTTCACAGTATAAGATGGGATAGTAAGGTTCCACAAGATTTAAAAATAAGAATTATATGGCTCACTATAATAAGCACGAGATTATAAATTAATGTTGTTAATGCAATCACTTATTATTACAAGCACATATGATTAGTACTACACAAGAGGGTAAAAAAAAAGCTCACTATTTGCTCCTGGAATGTAAGGGGACTGGGAGATCCAGGGAAGAAAGCTGCAGTACGATCCATGGTTAGGTCTTATGGGAACTCTATTGTGGGTCTCCAGGAGACCCATTTTACTAATGCCTCTTTATCTAGGTTGGGATGGGGGGAATTCGCCTCTCAGTTCCACTCGGTTCATTCATCCTTTTCTAGAGGTGTTAGCATTTTGATCGGGTCAGGGATTATATTTAATTGTATCCAAAGTAAGATTGACGAACAGGGACGGTACATTTTCCTACATTGTAAGATAGAGAACAGAGTGGTGCTACTTGCTAATGTGTATGTTCCCCCTCCTTTTAATTTAGAGGTTCTTCTCGACTTTGTGGATTTTGTGCTGGAGAGGCCGGGTTTTCCGGTAATGGTCATGGGCGATTTTAACATGGTCCTGGACCCGACAATAGATAGATTCCCCCAGGGGACTCAATGGAGTGGCCTAGTGGATAGCCGTCTCCATCGTCTCTTGGGGGAAATGGGCCTGAAGGACATTTGGCGCCTGAGAAACCCTGGGATAAGGGGTTACTCCTGCTTCTCCAGCACACACTCCACATTGTCGAGAATTGACATGTTGCTCGGCAACGATGAAATGATGGCCATGATAGATGATATTAGATATAGGCCAAGAGGTCTTTCGGATCACTCTCCTGTGACAGCTTCAATGGAGGTGGGGATGAGAAGTACCTATTGTGAGTGGAGAATCAATCCCTCCTGGTTGGAGCTAATGGGACATCCCCAAGAGGTTCTGGACGCTTTGAGGGAATGTATTGAGTGGAATAAAGGTTCAGCCCCCCAGGGGGTAGTCTGGGACACAGTCAAGGCTATCCTTCGGGGTTTGTTGATCCAGCAGATATCAAAAACAAAAAAATTGTCAAGAGAAGGGGAGGAAATAGCAGGGAACAACCTAATATCCACAGAAGCAGCATATATAAGTAACCCAACACCTGCAAATTTTAGAACGTGGACAGAGGCGCAAGGGGTCTATCGTGTAGTCCTGTTGGGTAAAGCAGAACAAAAATACATTTTTCAAAAACAAGTCGCCTTTGGGGAGGGAGAAGGAATCAGTAGGATGCTCGCTCACTTAATCAGAAACAATTCTCCCTCATCGATGGTCCCTTTGATCGATACAGGGGCGGGCAGGACATCTACATGTACACCTGAGATTGTGGATACTTTTCGGGATTACTACGAGAAGTTATACCACTCTGAACAGGTGGATATGAAGGAGGAAATGGATTCATTCTTTGAGGGGCTGACGGTCCCCTGTCTCTCTAAGGAGGACAGGGCCATGCTAGATGGCCCTGTCACCCTGGAGGAGATACAGCGGACCGTCCGGGAAATGGCAGGCCAGAAGTCCCCAGGACCGGATGGCCTTCCCATCGAAATTTATCGCAAATATGGGGAGGTGCTCCTCCCCCAACTGTTAGAGGTCTTTAATGCCTCGGCACTGAAAGGCGAGCTACCCAAATCAATGATGGAGTCGACCATAATTGTGATCCCTAAGGAAAATAAGAACCCACTCTCCCCTGCTTCATATAGACCTATTGCGCTTCTGAACTCAGATATTAAGGTGTTAGCAAAGGTTCTGGCAGCCAGGTTAAATAAAATTATCCATAAATTGGTGCATCAAGACCAATCAGGATTTATTCCTGGTAGGTCCTCTAGTTTAAATATTAGACGCCTTTTTTTAAACCTCCAACTACCCGTGGAAGATGGAGGCAATAGAGCTGTCCTTTCCTTGGATGCCGCCAAGGCTTTTGATTCCCTTGAATGGAAGTATCTCTGGAGAACCTTATCGGAATTTCGGGTGGGCCCGAATTTTGTTAAATGGGTAATGCTCCTATACGGCTCTCCGGGGGCAAGAGTGAAAGTAAATAATGAACACTCTACCAGGTTTCGATTGCTGAGGGGGACGAGGCAGGGGTGCCCGTTGTCGCCCCTCCTCTTCGCCCTCGCAATCGAACCTTTGGCTCTCTCCCTGAGATCATCCCCAGAAATAAAAGGGTTCAAACGAGGAGACTCAGAGGAAAAAGTGATTCTTTACGCAGATGATCTTCTTTTACTGCTTAACGATACTCAGGAGTCACTACGTGAGACTATGGGTAAAATCAAAGACTTTGGCCTCCTATCAGGACTGAGAATCAACTGGGACAAATCACATCTACTTCCCATAGACCCTATAGTCCTCCCCCTTCCACACGAGGCAATCCAACTCCAAATCGTTCAGCAAATCAAATATCTGGGTATTAACATCTCAAGAGACCCTAAACAATTTGTCACAGAAAATCTGGTCCCACTTCTGAATAAATTTTAAGGGAAAACCCAAATTTGGAAAAAACTCCCCCTGTCTGCAGCAGGTCGGTGTAACTTAATAAAAATGGTGCTTATGCCACAACTTTTATATATTCTTCACAACTCTCCAATATGGATTTATAAAAAGTGGTTTAACAGGGTGGACACCATATTTAGAGAATTAGTTTGGAAAGGGGGGACCTCCCGGATTAGCCTTAAAACATTACAACTTCCAACTGGGTCAGGAGGAGTTGCCCTGCCGCATACTTTTAGATATTTTTTAGCGGCTCAGCTGCAACATATCGGGGGATGCGAGGCTGAGAAAGAGGGGCCAGAGTGGAAGATCCTTCTCTACAAATCCCCACACAAGTCCTTGTTGGAGACTCTGGAGGCAGGGGCCTTCCAGAAGGGGCTCCCTACCCAGGACTTGATGGCTAAAGTTTGGGGAACTGCAAAAAAAATGATGGGATATGGAGGGTTTACAGTTTTTTCCCCGTTATGGGAGAATGTTAATTTGCCCGAAATTCAAAAGATGGGGACGGTCAGAGAGTGGGAGAGAAGGGGTTTAAGATACATTGCTCAGATCTACCATGAGGGCACGATTAGAAGTTTCCAGGACCTCAGAGATCATTTTTCCCTCCCCAGGAAGTCTTTCTTTAGATACCTGCAGGTGAGACATGCCCTGGCGGTGCAGTTTAAAGGTGAACCACCAGAGTGGACTAATATGCAGGTATTACAGAATGTAACAGGGTCAGGATCCCGTAAGGGGATGATATCCAATCTATATTTATATCTATATAAGGGGAACAGGGAAGGCACCCAATTATCTCCATACAAAGTAAAGTGGGAGAGAGACGTGGGAACCATCTCAGCTCCTCAATGGGAAAGGATACTTGAACTTGCCCCAATGGTCTCACTCTCCCCCCCTCAGAAGATGTCACATCTTTTCCTATTATATCGTGCTTATTATACTCCAAACAAGCTCTTTAGGTTTGGTCGTAGGCAAGACGATAAATGCCCTAGATGTGGGAGACTGGGGGGAGATCTTGTCCACATGTTCTGGAGATGTCCAAAATTATATGGATATTGGAAAGAGGTGGTGGACAAGGTCTCCCAGATATTCAATACCCATCTCGAGTTAGACCCTATCCGATGTGTTCTCGGGGGTGGAGAGGGAGGGGGCAAACCTGGGGAAGTTCAGATCGCGGTTTTGCGCTGTCTTTTTCAGGCCAGGTTGCCAATTGCTCGGAGATGGCAGTCCTCTACCCCTCCGTCAGTCGATGAGTGGGAGCAAAATATGGATAGAGTCATGAAGGAAAGAACTACATATATTAAACGAGAGAGTCTTGCTAAATTCCATTCACTATGGAATCCATGGATTGAGAAAGGAACTTGAGAACGCCTTAGATAGTGTCAACCAAAACAAACTAGTCTAAAAAGAACTAAGCAGATGAACTGATACTGGCAGAGAGTGAGAGGATGGACGGGAGAGGTGGGGGGTGAAAGCAAGGCGGTGTGAACGAGTTCGACCCCACCCAAACATGTTTAATGTTTTTTTTTTATGCTTAACACGATCTTGGTAAGAGAGATGAATGAGACTGTGTATAAACTGTATTTGTAAAAAAAAACTTTTGAAATAAAGACATAAAGTTAAAAAAAAAAAAAAAAAAAAAGAATACATTGATCAGTTGCTGCAGCCGATTGACTGCAGCCTCTGATCGAAAGAAACATTTCCAGTAAATGGCTGTATGCAGCAGTATAGTGTAAACGCAGATGGCTTGTGCACATTCAGGAAAACACTTGGTAGAAGTGACGGTAAAACAGCAATGCACAAGCCATCAGTATTTTAATGAATATAGCCATGTACAGCTATTTATTTGTATGTGCCGCTGTACATGGCACCTGCAGTCCAAGCATGAGAAAGCAACAGGTACTTTACATTAGAGGAATTTACAGTCTCTAGACATCTGTGTGCAAGGGGCCGAATAGGCAAAACATTTTTTTATTCACTTCATACTGCACTGCTTACTGTTAGTATAATTTTCTGAAATTCTTATTGAAATCTTAACTATGCTTCTGATTGCTCAAGCACTGCAAATAAATTAACTTGGATTGCAAGGGCGAAGTTTGTGGCTCCCTGTGTACGGGAAAGCTTCAGAAATGTTGCAGTCTCTAGATATCCATGCTTTCAAGTGGCATAAGTAAAGCACAGCTGTAAACCACATTGTTAAAGGATGATTATTGTGCTTTATATTAACTATCAACGTTTATCTTACCATCAGTTTCCCGAGTGAGCACAGTGCAGACCCGAACCTCAGCTGAGAGACCTATAACAGACACCCGAATTTTGCTGGCCTTCAGGCTCTGACAAAAATATGAAAACAAATATGTAAAATGAGGTAGCTGAACAATTGCTGAAACAATAGCACGCTTTCTAAACAATGTTCAATATAATGTTGCCCATAAGCATTGTCAGTAGATGCTGTCCACACCTGCTGTCCTCTTAACCCCCTCCCTCTCCAGCAAAGGCATGAACACAAATGTTTAGATATACAAAGCTTTCATAATTATGTGCACTGTGACATTGGAATGCTGGTGGAAGGCAACGCTGTTCCTGCATGTCCAGCCATCCTCCCAGCAGCCTCTCAACCATTTAACCCCAGAGGAACTCTTAAAATAAATTCAGGTCTTGGGCAATCGTTGCTAAAATTAATTCACTTGGGGGTCAGTTGGGAAAAATTATTCTTGCAGTAGTAGTCAGTGGAAATAATGCCATCCTCACAGTGGTTGTCAGAATGCCACCCCTATAGACAGCCAAAGAGATCATTAGAATCATGTAGCTGACACTGAAGTGGCAGACCCATTATCAGATGGGAGGTCAATAAAGCCACAGCTCAAGGAACCCCTTTGAACTTCTGGAGAAACCATAGGTTTTCATGGTACCCTAGTTGAGAATTGCTGCCCAAGTATCTATAGTACAAGTTAAAGGGCAATTATTATATATATATATATATATATATATATATATATATATATATATATATATATATATATATATATATATATATATATATATATATATATATATATATATATATATATATATATATATATATATATATATATGTGTGTGTGTGTGTGTGTGTGTGTGTGTGTGTGTGTGTGTGTGTACACACACACACACATATATATACACACACACACACACACACACACACACACACACACACACACACTAGTCATTAGATGCAGTAGCTGGATTTTTGTTTATTCTTAACAGGTAGTCCTGCGAATAAAACGTCTCGTCTTATTCTTGGGTGGCTATGTGCACGGTTTTGCATCTATGGAGCTATGCAACCCAAGCTAGACTACAAATATGTCTGCCTTTGTTTATCCCCATTACATGAGGGGACATGAGGGGAGCAGTTAGAGATTAGGAGTTTACAGGAAGATAATATTTTTTCTTCCTTTCATTACAGGTCACAGAAAGTGACAAACTTTAAAAAAGGACGTCCTACAGAATTTGTCAGTATTAAAACAAGAAACAAAGGCTGTAAGCTCAAATAAAATAAACATATACAGGATCACAAAACATAATAATAAGGAGGGAACCCTGCTATCCTGGAAGATTACTGGAAATAGAGTTACCGATATGTCTAACTCCGGATTTCAGAACAGAAGCAAGAATTAAACAAGGGTGGAAAGGGATGCAGCTTGAAGAATTTGTCCTCTTACAGGGCTGTGCATGAGTATTACAGATATAGATCTGCTATAACATAAAAGATTAGTATGCAGACTGAGCTCAGCATAGTAAAGAATTATAATAATACAGAATATTTCATAAATTTCTGTTGACGAAAAGATTTATAAAAAAAGTCTAGGGGTGCAAGCTAAAATTATGCTACCTCACTGAACATAAATGTGCTGAGTGAGGTCTGAAATGTGGTGGAGATAGCCCTAGAAATGAAAGCCTTGCCGCAGAAAACGACACAAAGGGGTTGATTTACTAAAACTGGAGAGGGCACAATCTGGTGCAGCTATGCATGGTAGCCAATCAGCTTTTAACTTCAGCTTGTTCAATTAAGCTTTGGGGAGAAAAAAAAAAACACTACCCCGATGACATCCGCTGTGTTGAAACATGATGGGCGGGGCCAGTGAGTAACATGACCACACTTACCGGGACCCAAAAGTGGACAGATTTACAGCACGAGGAGAGAGTTTTGATCCCTGTGTACCGCAATATACGATGTAGCTTGTTTTTAACATTGACTTTGAGAGCATTTTCAATTGTTCATATTTATTTAAATACTACACCATGAGAGTTTCTCTCCATTTCAATTGATCTTTGACAGATGTTTGAGTGATAATGGAGGGTCTTTTCTGGAGGTCTGGCGATTCCCTTGCCACATGGATTAGATGAGAGGTATCAAACTGGTGGCCCTCCAGCTGTTACAAAACTACAAGTCCCATGAGGCATTGCAAGGCTGACACTTACAAGCATGACTCCCACAGGTACAGGCATGGTGGGACTTGTAGTTTCGCAACAGCTGGAAGGCCGCCAGTTTGAGACCCCTGGATTAGATACAGAGCGTACTTGACCATCCATTATAGTTGGTCTTGCCTTTTGGTAAGGTGCCTTTACACACAAGAATACAGCTTTGGTGGAGGTTTTTTCCTACTACTACTTTTCCTGCCAAAAGGAAGTTTTATCTCTCAGAGGATTCACATTTTTTTGGAACTTTCTTTTATACGTTTACATTTTGTGGACTTTTACTTATTTGAACTTTTGATATTTTTCACGTTTGTGGAGGTGCATTTCCTAATTAACTTTGTTCGATGGGTATTTGTTTTTTCACATGAGAATTGATTTCATCATACTAATTTATGAGTTTATGCTTGTATGAATTTATTTGCAATTGATTTCTGAGCACAGCACTTTTTAAAATGATCTAGAACTTAAACAACAACACTGAAAGACTTACCCTTTAAGAGGAAACCATGCCTAGATCTAAAATGTCTATGTGAAAGAAGTCCATCATCAACACTAGCAATACTACAGCCTGTATACAACCTGATCTACATTATACTGTACACTATAAATACTGTATCATAGAATTCTCATGAGAAATATTCTCCTCCTAGCCACAGGAGGTAGTAATTTATATAGCATATCACACATTTAGGTACATTTTGTTTAGATATTACTGTAATAAATTTGAATGTGAAGCTATATAGCTGGAAATCACTGTCGACATTAACAACATAAAAGATGCACGTTCCTGTCACATAAACACTGTGAAGCCTAATAACAAGGAATCTGTATCTCTTAAAATAGATGTTATAAAAGACATCAATTACCTTTATCATATCATAAATATTAGAAGGATCACAAGTTGTCAAGCTGCTAAAAATTACCAGAATCTCACGGCTTGTATGGCCAGGCATGTGTCTACAGAAAAAATAAATAAAAAAAATTATATCTCTCTATCATCAACCTTAGCACAAGAACTATAAAATTAAAGATGCATAAAAAGCCTCATTCACATTCCATTCGCACAGTCCTAACAGAGTCTTTACATGTTTAAAAATAAAACTGATATATTTCCCTGTATTTCATTGCCTTGTTGAATCGAATCTGTTATATACACATGTAGCCACTAGAGGGAGAAAGTACAAAGCTACACACAAATAATTGTCATAAAATCATGGAATAAAGTCTATATGCAAATTACCATCATGAAATTATGGAATAGGATCTATACACACATGACCATTATAAATAATGGGACAGGAAGCAATTTGAGGTCACATCAAAGGAGTAATTTCATTTTTTTTTTTTTTTTAAAGTCAAAAGTCAAATGGCATCTAGCTGACCAGTACGGATTTTAGCACGTTTTTTGCATGTTCCCAGAGACTGGCCACCCACCGTGCGCACACATCAATGTTACTTCCCATGGTTTTCTTTTTAGTTAATTCAATAGATGCCAAATAATATAATAATAGTACTGTGTTCTTTCTTTCCTCAAATGTTTTGCTTTCTTCCATTTACCTAAAACATTGCATTAAGGTTTTCACCTTAGAGTATTGACCTTCTATTTATGCAACATTTTAAAATGGTACAACCTCGTTATTTCATATTGTAACTGTTCAAGTTTATTGATCATCTCAATGTTGGAGATTGAACGGTACTCTATAGTGCGTATTGAACTGTTTTCCTTGTAAAATTTGCAAAATCTAAATCAAAATTTATAAAAAAAAAAAAAAAAAAACTGGCCCTTAAAGAGGAGGTCCACCTTTTTTCTTTTTTTTTTTAAAGTCAGCAACTACAAACACTGTAGCTGCTGACTTTTAATAAGGACACTTACCTGTCCAGTGAGCCCACGATGTCGGCCACCCCGAGGCCGATCAGTCCATCGGATCGGGTGCCAGCGCTGCCATCCTAACTAAGGCCCCTTGCACACTGGGGCGGTTTTCAGGCGGTACAGCGCTTATATATAGCGCCTGTACACCGCCTGAAAAAAACCGGCCCCATTCACTCCAGTGTGAAAGCCGGCGGGCTTTCACACTGGAGCGGTGCGCTAGCAGGACGGTAAAAAATGTCCTGCTAGAACCTCCTACGAGCGGTATATGAGTGGTGTATTCACCGCTCCTATACCGCTCCTACCCATTGAAAATCAATGGGACACCGCGGTAATACCGCCGCAAAGCGCCGCTACGGCGGCGCTTTGCGGGGGATTTTAACCCTTTTTCGGCCACTCGGGGGGGGTAAAACCGCACCGCAATCGGCCGAATCCCGCAGCTAAAAGGACGGTAAAGCGGCTCCCGCCCCAGTGTGAAAGGGGCCTAAGGGAAACAGGCTGTGGGGCCTTGCGGCTGCCCGTTTCCTACTGCGCATGTCCCATAAGTCAAACGGGCCGCTCGCCGAAGAGGAGGAACTGAAGAAACAGCGCTGCGGAATAGGAAGAGGCAGATTAGGAAGACTGCCTAGCAACAGGGGTTTCTGGCAAGTAAAAAAAAAAATATATATTTTTTTTCAAATTTTTTTTTTTTTTTTTTTTTAAGAATATTCATGGAATTTTTATTTTAGGGTGGCCCTTTGCTTTAAAGTGCGATTGCAGTGCACAGTATTATTTCCCGTTAGTAAATCAACCTCATTATACTTACTGCTTACAGACCACATATGTAATGAGCAAATTGTTAGAAAATAAAACGATTTGCCCAATATAAATGTTAAAAACACACATTTTAGCAATATAAATCAACAGTGGAATATGTACTGTAACCCTCACCAATTTCTCTAGGTGACTGAACTACAGCATAAGAATCCTTCTTAAAATCAAAGTCAACGGCTGGAGATGAATTACGTATTTGGCACCTTAAAGCGATTGTAAAAGGTAAATATAAAAACAAACAAAAAACAAAAAACATGTCTATACTTACTGTACCTGCTCTGTGCAATAGAACTGCATAGAGCGGCCGCAAACCTCCCCTTCTCGGGTCCCCCACTCACGCTCCTGGCCCCTCCTCTCTGTCCAGTGTCCCCAGAGGAAGCCGCTTCCCATGGGGGCACACATGCGTGCTCGCTCCCTACTGCTGCGTCCATTGACACAGACAGCAGGACTCGGCCCCGCCCTCCACTCCCTTGTCATTGGTTTTGATTAACAGCACTGGGAACCCATGGCTTTCGATGTCCCAGCAAAGCCATCAAGACCTGTAAGTGAGGGAAGAGAAGAGCTGCAGATGTGCACAGTGCTGGATCAAATGAGGGCTCAGGTAAGTAAAAAGGGGGGTGGGGATGTGAGAAATGCATTAAGGTAAATAATGTTTAGGCTTTAGAACCACTTAAAGTATAAAACTAGCAATGTACAAAGTCATGTTTCACTTGAAATGTTTTCCCAAATATATTGCTAAACACTACAAAGACAAGGCTACTGACTTCAGTGTCTGCATTGCAAGGTTGAGGGAGTTGTAGAGAGATGGCTCGCCGCTGCAGGTCATGTCTACAGCTTTCTTCAGGGCAGTTATGTGTTGTCTGGGATTACCTGGATAAAATAAAAAAATAAAAAATCCACGATCACTTCAGCTCTCACAACTGTATACCCCTTATGGACCACATCAATGTTTACATTTATGCCACAGCCCTGTTTATCCAAAAACCACTGTCTGAATTTAACATAAGGAATTAATACAAGCATTCTTTGTTCAAACAAGACTTTTTTTTGGCAATATCATCTTGTAAATGTTTTATTTTCTAAGCAATCTACAGACAAAAATACATATGAACATTTAAAAATATATATAGATTTCTCTTTTGGCCAGTGTTAGCTTTAACCCTTTCGCTGCCAGGCCCTGTGCTCCATTTTTACACTCTTTCCATTGCTTTTTTATATTTCCCTTCCAGCTTTTAGAGTTTGTTAAAGACCCCCCCAAACCATATATTTTCTGAAAGCACATGACCAGTAGAATACAAATAAGGTGCTAATGATATTTAGAGCACAATGATATTTGCGCAAATGTTTATAAAAACAATATTTTCATTAAAAAATACACTAAAATCATTATTAGCAGATAAAAACAAAAACACAGTACATTTTACAAAATTCCTACTAAATATAAAAGCTTAACCTGTATTGAGTTAATAAATAACAAATACTTGTAATTTTTTAAAATTACGCCTTTGTGCAAAATGGTGAAGACTGAACATATGTAATTAACCACATTTCTCAAAAAATCTGAAAGTTTTCATTGTTCCCTTACAGCTTTCAGAGTTTGTTAAAAGATCCCCCCCCCCCCCCAAACTATATATTTTCTGAAAGCATAGGACCAGTAGAATAAAAAGAAGGTGCTTCTGATTGTTAAGGCCCCACGATATTTGCGCAGTTGTTTATCAAACAATATATTCGCAATACATTTTCTAAAATAATTTTTAGCAGATATAAAAACACCGAAAATTTTACAAAAAATCCTGCTAAATTCCTACTAAATATAAATTCTTAACCTATATTGAGTTAATAAATACCAAATATTTGTAAATTTTAAATTGCGCCTTTTTGATAAATAGTGAAAATCGGACGTATGCAAAAGGTTTCTTAATTTTTCACTTACAGCTTTCAGAATTTGTAAAAGACCCCCCAAACCATACATTTTCGGAAAGCACATGGCCAGTAGAATAAAAAGAAGGTGCTACTAATTTTAAGGCAGCACGATATTTTCGCAAATGTTAATCAAAACAGTATTTTTGCTAAAAACACACTAAAATCATTAATAGTGGATTCATACATGGCAAAAATGTACAAAACTCCTGCTAAATTCCTAGTAAATATAAAAGTTAAAACTGTATTGAGTTAATAAATAACAAATATTTCTACATTTTAACCACTTGCTGCCCGCCATATAGCAAAATGACGTTGGCAAAGTGGTTGCGATATCCTGACCGGACGTCATATGACAAGGTCATGATAACAAGCTGCAGCACGCCAACAGGGGCACGCCAACAGGGGCGTGCATAGCGGGGATTGTTGTTGCGGCGTGTCAGTCTGACACACCGCAACTCCGAACTAGGTAAAGAGTCTCTGACAGAGACTGTTAACCATGTGATCAGCCGTGTCCAATCACGGCTGATCACGATGTAAACAGGAAGAGCCGTTTATTGTCTTTTCCTCACTCGCGTCTGACAGACGCGAGTAGAGGAGAGCCGATCAGCTGCTCCTCTAATAGGGGGGGGGGGCATTCACTGATTGTTTATCAGCGCAGCCCCCCTCAGATGCCCACCCAGGACCCCCAGGGATGCCACCAGGACCACCAGGGATGGCCACCACTGATGACCACCAGGTATGGAACCCCGGGTGGCAATGTGTGCCTACACATGATGCTAATGTGTGCCCACACATGATGCCAGTGTCCACCAGCAATACCTGCCAGTGCCTCCTAATCAGTGATGCCAATGAGTGCCACTCATCCGTGCTGCCCAGTGCCAACTATGACTGCCCAGTGCCAACTATGACTGCCCAGTGCTGCCCATCAGTGCCAACTATGACTGCCCAGTACTGCCCATCAGTGAAGGAGAAAAAAAAACTTACTCATTTACAAAATTTTATAACAGAGACGAAGAAAAAAAAAAAAAAAACGTATTTTTTTTCAACGTTTTTGGGTCTTTTTTTATTGGTTTAGCAAAAAATAAAAACCGCAGAGGTGATCAAATACTACCAAAAGAAAGCTCTATTTCTGGGAAGAAAATTATAAAAATGTTGTTTGGGTACAGCGTAGCATGACCGTGCAATTGTCATTTAAACAGAGACAGCGCTGAAAGCTGAAAATGTATAATGGAGACATTTCCAGTGCAAAAGTATGGCAAAAACTATTTATTTTTTTAGCAATTTTTGAAGCAACACTGAAAATAAGAAACAAAACAAATTAAAGCTAAAAAAAAGTTTAAGTATCAATAGTAGGGAAAGAAAAAAAAAGAAAAAAAAAAAATCAGCAAACAAATTGCCAGCCAATAGGAGGAAAAAGTGAAGTAGGGCTAAACATAGTTTGCTAAAACTTATTAAGGGGATAAAGTGCAATTATAGAGAAAGGTGTTTTTTTACCCATTTTGGATAGAGTAAGGGAGGGTTATAACTCATCAGATTTTTTTGCTGCCATCTGTGTCCCATAGCCAAACAGAAAGTGAGAGGAAATCCCTGCAAATTACAGGAATTACCCATTTGACCACAACTAGTGGTCTCCCCTCACCTTATTCAGATTAACATCAATTTACTATAAAAAGAGTGCTTTGTGTGTCCCAGAACACATGCTACCCCTTCAAAAGCATTTTTATGAACACTTGCTTTGATAACCGATCCATAATTTGCTCATGTGTACTTTATTTCCCCAACCTCCTATTTATAATATCTAATAAGCAGTGCCTTCTTACTTTCCAATATGCTCTACAATGCCTGTTATTTTTTACAACACTTTGCTTTGTAAAACAATCCTTTCTATGCTAAATATTCTTCCTTTATTTCACCACCCTGTTAACTTTAGATCTGATACAAGAAATACATCACAGCACAATGTAGAATGCATAGGTTTAGATCAGTGGTGTTCAACTAACGTGATGAATGGGGCTACAAGTGCAGCCCTTAAAATCTCCAAACAGTAGCACATATTGTATAACTGAGTGTATTCAATTGAAGAAAAAAAAAAAAAAAAAAAGTCAAAGTCAGACGGAACATACTACAGTGGAAGTTTAGAGAATGACAACAAGAGGAGTGGGAATGGACGCCGCCTAACTGAGCTCTGCACACCCGCGATGGAGATGGGCAGGCGACTCCTGGCCCCAAACAACACTGATCGTTTTCCACACTCGGAACCCGCAGCATACCGGTGTTCTATCACGAACAGTCCGGCTATGAGCAAGTGTCCGATGTGTACTGCGCATGCGCAGTACGGAGCATGAAGATTTTTCGGAAATTCTCGGAAGATGAACGGCGCCTGCGCCGTGAGTCGATGTGTAAGCCCCACCATCCAAGCGGACATAGGGCTACACAAACTTAGAGGGCCCCTCGCGGGCTCGCTTCGCTCGCCACGCTTCGCTCGCCACGCTTCGGGCACGGCCTCGCTACGCTCGGCTCTTTTATATATTCTAACTCTATGTCCACTTGGCTGGTGGGGCTTGAAAGTGGACTCACGGCTCAGGCGCCGTTCATCCTCGGCAATTTTCGGAATCTGGGTGTCCTGTGTACTGCCCATGCGCAGTACACAGCGGACACTTTGTGATGGGGGACAGCTAATGATAGTACACCGGAGCCATTTGCATTTCAAACCCACCGGACACGAGGCCGCCCTGCAGCCAAGATGGCGCTGATGGGACACGAGGCAGAGCACAGTGAGGATTCCCTGTCGGCCTCAGAAAATACTGTAAGGGATCCGGAATACACAGACCACCCTTTACAGCTATCAGAAATGACTAATATTGCAGCGTCCCCGCCACACCCACGAAAAATCCCCTTCCAAAACTAAATTCAACAAGCACTCAGGTCCCAGCTATGGTAAATCACCTTACTCTGCTAAAGGACCCAGATCTCAAGACAACACCTGATTTTTGCCAGCTACCTTACCCTGCTTATGCCTCTCCTATATTTATGCCTTTCACAGATATCCAACTCTATAAGATAATGCTTTTTTTTTATACAGAGATTTGTTAACCTTGGACACCATCTTGTGGTGAAATTTGGAATTACATTGTGATAACTTCAATCAACAGAGTAGAGAGATCTTAGACTTCACATGCCTGTCAGATCTCTGATTTACGGTATCTCTGTAACTTGCTAATCTGTATATGGGTTGGTGGGAGAGGTCCCGCATTTTTGGCGCTGGTTGTCCCCATCGCTCTGAGATCAAGTTTTTTCGTCGCTATATAGACGATTTGATTTTTGTGTGCACCAGGAGTGTTGGTGAATTAGATGAATGGCTTCTATACCTTAATGACAACACCCTCAATCTTAAATTTACAGGTGTTATGGATCCTAAACAAATTGAATTTTTGGATGTTGTTCTGATGGGTGAAGGGGAATGTATTTCATCCAAGCTTTTCAGGAAGTCTTCTGCTGGCAATTCCTTGTTGAGGGCTGATTCAGGCCATCCAAGGCATACCATTAAGGGCATCCCTGTGGGACAGTTTTTGAGGTTAAAACGGGTATGTAGTGATGAGTCATCTTTTTTGAAAGAAGCCTCTGCTATGAAAAAGCGTTTCATAGAAAGAGGGTATACAGCCCCTGTACTTGATAGGGCGTTCAATATAGCCCTCAATACTGATAGGTGTCATATGCTTCGTGATAAGGTCAAGAATGGAGATGGGAGAAGGCGGGTATCTGACAAATCCATTAAAACTCTGGTGTTCTCCACGCCTTATAGTTTAGAGTTTAGTAAAATTAAAGGGATTGTGGAGAAATATTTACCTATTCTCTATAACGATCCTGTCTACGCTCAAATTCTATCTAAGGGTATTAGATCAGTCTCCCGCAGGGCTCCAACCATTGGTGGCATGTTGTCCCCCAGCCTCTATTCGAGCAGCGTTCAACGCCCCAATTGGTTACAGTTGAAGGGATCGTTTCGATGTGGGGCAATAACTGTCCATGTTGCCCCCACATTTTACGAGGCGATACTATCCTTTCTAGGTCTCTGAATAAGGGTTTTAAAGCTATGGCCTTCATTAACTGTAACAATAAATTTGTTATTTACGTGGTTACGTGTGAACAATGTCACATACAGTATGTTGGACGCACAACACGAAGACTGAGAGACAGATTATATGACCACCTCTATGACATTTCCAAAAACCACCCCACTAATGTGGCGAGGCACTGGAATCTTTGCCATGATAAGGATGTCAGTGGCTTAGGCATTCAGGGGGTTGAAAAAGTCACTTTATCTAAAAGAGGGGGTGATAGGTTTAGTCTGTTGTGCAAGAGGGAGGTTTATTGGATATTCCATCTCCATACGAGGCAGCCTATGGGCCTTAATTTTGAGTGGGACATTTCATTCTTTTATGAGTGAATTCTCCACATATTGACTGCCCATATTTACTAAGCCAATATGTATGGCTCCCATTTCACTGGTTGTCGGTCCGGTGCTGATAGTTTTTTTCATCTGGTTCTGCTGGGCTCATTTTATTATGTTTCTGCCAGAGTTTATTCACTATTTCCCATTTATTATAATTGCTTTACATTGAGGACAGGCTAATTATTCGATTGAGACTGTTTTTTGAATAGGGCTGTATGCACATATTGCAGCATTTTTCGCTGCAGAGATTATGAATATCAGTATTTTATGTGTTAATTAATATCCTATTAAACATGTTTGTTATTCTTTTGATAATCACACACCTGATATATTATGTTAGGTGTGTGATCAACTAGCTGGGTACTTGCATCAGCTCCCCATACCTGTCGGTATGAGGATATACACATTTAATTCGCCTTAAGCCTTAGAATATCCGGTTTCGATCGTTCATTTGGTCTATTCCTATATTTATTTTTTATCTTTCCTATCTATGCATTGTATCATAGGAGAAGGCCTAAATAGACACATCCAATAATGAGATATTTGCAATTTTACTATTATGCAGCTTTTTTTGGGATGTGTCATTTTTAGGGAATATTTGTGCTTTTCTCTGGCAGTTCTGATATTCAATGAGCCCCATGCATCGGCATGCACACACATTGAAAGTTTGTTTCTTTCTTTTTTCTGTGTGTCTGCCGATGCGTGCGATTTTTTACATACAAAATGAAAAATGTTTTTACATATGTCATTTTTTATTTATTTTTTAAGTTGCACCTGTACCTCTTCACCTAAAGATAAGATTCATCATGTTATTTATCTATTACCATTATGTATGCTTTCAACATGTCAGCTTGATTTAAGTGTTTTAGGTGAAAAAGGTATTTTCCTTCCATCCATTTAAATGTTACCTTCAGATTTTGGATGCTCACAGGTGCTTCCCTAATTGCTATCTCGTTATACACATATTTTATTCATTTGTTTAATTGCTTGTGTGTGTGTGTATATATATATAGCTCTGTATGTATATTCTGCTCATTAGCTATGACTAAGCACCGTGTTCGGTGTGAAACATGTCAGCAGCTGTGCAGTTAGTCTGGACACAAGCCTAGATGCTATGATTTTATTATATCTTTTGTAATAAAGTTGAATAATTTGGAGTGCGGCTATCCAGCTACATCTTTTCTACTTCAGTTCCTGTTGCAAACAGAGCCAGCACCCTGTGGGATTGTGGAGACAGCTGTTTTGGGAGAAGTCATTACCTTGGAGCGGTTATTCTTTGTATCTCTGTAACTTAAATGGATCCTGAAACATTATTGGTTGTATGTTTATTTACGTATGCAGGAATATCCTCACCCACTAATCAACCTGATCTTTCAGCACAAGTATTTCTGTCTACCGATTACTGTGCTGAGCCCACAGCTTGACCAAAAATGAACATACAATTACCCCTTGGTCTTTGACCATTTGACTATACACATATTTCCTCAAGAGATTTCCTAGGGCACTTCCCATATATAATATGGAAGGGTATAATATTTAGATTCGGACTCCCCTCTTGTTCCAAATTGGTCGAACTGTGGCCCTCACTTAAGTCGTTAAGTCAAAACAAGCCATTAAATCGGACCATCCAGTTAATATACGATATGATTCTCGCCACTATACATTAGTGTCAGAACTTCCGCTAGTGTATTAAGGGGGGGGGGGGGTGAATTGGGTCTGTTAGTTTATAATGTTCACAAAGTTTATCATGCTGGAGTCCCACTACAGCCAGGTTTTTCAGATTCATCAGGATATCTGCTATAATCTGGGTTTTATTGTTCAATTACTGCTTGCTCTTAACGCAATCCTTACGATATAGGCTCATGCTACCACTTAAATGACTGGCAGCGGTGCATGAATAATTTCAATTGCTTTATTTGAGGGCCATGAGAGGCTTTGCTTACACCATTACAACAGGTTTCTTTTACACTCGTTATTGACATTCCTGTGGTAATAACCTCCCATTGCCCCCAACAGTGGATTCTGTTTGGCTTTTTAACCGGATACGAATACCATCATTATTCTCCCAAAGGTTGATACCAGGAGACACATTTTTACTATTTCCTCTTCTCACGTGATACTCCCCTAGAGAGTAACTAGGCTACTTTCCTATACATTCATATACCCCTTCATTTTCTAATCTTTTATTTCTATCTGCCAAGGAACTCATTGAAAATACTCATTCAATTAAGGTATACTGTCTAATGTGTTAACTATGTCCTATTCGATGATTAAAGAAACAACCTTTTGTGATCGCTCATAATGTCAGGGGTTTAAATACACCCGAGAAGCGAACCTCCATACTCAGAGAACTACACAAAGTGAAGCCATCCATGGTGTTTCTCCAGGAGACACACTTCAAAACAGGTACTGTACCAAGACTACATGACAAGCAATACCCACACGTTTACCATGCTACAAACCCCCACTTCCAAATCTAAAAGGAGTATCTATTTTACCCCCACAAAAATGCAGACTTTGATATATCTTAGCAGCATGCAGACACAGAGGGTAGATTTCTATTTCTTAAATGGCAATGGGCCGGGATACCAATCACGCTGGCAAACGTATATTTCCCCAATTCCACCCAAGTCACTTTTTGCCAGCATGTAGTTGATGAATTGAAGAGCTTTGCCTCAGGCTGCATAGTGCTGGGAGGGGACTTTAACATAGTTAGTTAGGTTGAAAAAAGACACAAGTCCATCCAGTTCAACCACAAATAAAAAAATAAAATAAAAAATAAAATAAAATAATAATAATAATAATTCATACAATCCCATATACCCCATTCTATACCCACAGTTGATCCAGAGGAAGGCAAAAAAAAAAAAAAAAAAAAACAGCAAAGCATGCTCCAATTTGCTAAAGCTGGGGAAAAAATTCCTTCCTGATCCCCCCGAGAGGCAAAGCGTATTTTTCCCGGATCAACTTTACCTATAAATGTTGGTACCCAGTTATATTATGTACATTTAGGAAAGTATCCAGGCCTTTCTTAAAGCAATCTACTGAGCTGGCCAGAGCCACCTCTGCAGGGAGTCTATTCCACATTTTCACAGCTCGTAATCTTAACACATCAGTAAAACCCAATACAAGACACATTAGATGGCAAATCCAGCCTAATATACAAAAAACTGTGTAAAATTAAAACTCTGTTAGCCTCACTTACATTGGTTGATACATGGCTCACTACTAATCTTACGGGTAGAGATTTCACATATTTCTCTGCCCTACACAATAATTTCACACGCATTGACTAAATTTTTCTCTCCCAAAAGGGATCTACCTTTCTTGCAATCTGCCAGGATTGGTATTAAAACTTTTTTAGACCATGCACCTATCTCACAGACACTGCAGACAGCTTTCAGATGACCTAGAACTAACAATTGGAGGATAAACCCATCCTTGCCCACAAACACATCAGGACTAGGTAAAATAACAGAAGCCTTAAAAAACCTACTTCACGTAAAATGACACAGATGAGTTGTCTCCATTGACAATATGGGAGGCCTACAAATGTGTGATAAGGGGGGAGTTTATCAGGATGGGTGCAGTGAAAAAAGGGAAGCAGAAAAAGAACTTAATGACCTGGCACATGCAATAGGTGAAATGGAAACAAAACACAAGCAGTCCTTAGCGAAAGAAACAGCTACAGCCCTACTTGATCTAAGGAAGAGACTACAATCCATCTTAAACGATAAGGCACAGAAGATCCACTTTTTTTAAAAAGGGGTTCTTTTATGAACATGGGGAGAGCACTGAAGGAAGCACAGATATCAACGAAGACATCTGCCATAAAAAATAAAAATAATCAAAAACAGTACAGGACACTCAAAAGATTGCACAAATATTCCATAACTATTACACAGATTTTTACAACTTGCCAAATGCACATAGACCAAAAGACCATCCTGGGACGCGGACACAAATAATCCATAAATTTCTTACTGACAGCAGCCTACCCAAGCTAACTGATACCGACTCCCAAGAACTGGAAGACCCAATCACGGAAACAGAGCTAATAATGGCCATTTAATCTCTCAAGCCAGGGAAAAGCCCAGGTCCAGACGGCCTTACAGCTCACTACTATAAGTCCTTTTTCACACTCCTGATACCACATCTATTGAAAACTTAACTACCTATAAGAACCCCCAGGAGATTCCTACGTAATGTGCCGTGCTGCTTATGGCGGCGCTGGTGATAGTGCTGTGAGCTGTTGGGTATGAAGTGTAACAGAACAGAAACTACCACCTGAAACTGCTGCTTCACGTTCAGATCAGTCAAGGAACATCTGCCACAATCGTAACTAACACCAAAGAGAATTTGCGCTGAAGACACAACGCTTGATCTGAAACAAGAAGTTTGTGCCTACCTAACAGCTACACAAGAGCACTTCCCAACGCTGCTATTAGTCTTTGTTTTATTCTCAGCGCTGTACTCTGCTTTTGCATTGTGCAGCGGGAGTTGTCTTTCTTAGCTCGATAGATCCTTTTCTCTCACTGTCTCTTTTTAAATACTAGCAACTGACAATCTTTTTGAAGCATCTGCTGGCCGCAAGAATTGGTAAATACTACTGAAAGTGCAATACCTGGTATTTCAAGAAGATGAGCTTTGACCCAAATCTTCTCCACAACAATGGACATAATGGGTACCCGAATGGTACGTCTGCATTGCGTGAAACTGGCATAATTGAAAAATTGCTTACATCCTATGGATTTATTCAATGTTCAGAACGCCAGGCCAGACTCTTCTTCCACTGCTCTCAATACAATGGAAACTTGCAAGAACTTAAAGTAGGAGATGATGTGGAGTTTGAGGTGTCATCAGACAGGCGTACTGGCAAACCAATCGCTGTCAAACTGGTAAAAATAAAGACTGAAATCTTGCCAGAAGAGAGAATAAATGGACAGGAGGTGTTTTATTTAACCTACACCCCAGACGATGTCGATGGGAATGCTCAGCTTGAAACTGGAGATAAAATAAATTTTATTATTGAAACAAACAAGCACACTGGTGCAGTAAGCGCTCGAAACATTATGCTGCTTATGAAAAGGAAACAAATGCGTTGCCAGGGTGTGATTTGTGCCATGAAGGAAGCCTTTGGGTTTATTGAAAGAGGGGATGTTGTAAAGGAGATATTCTTTCACTACAGTGAATTTAAAGGGGACCTTGAAGCCTTGCAACCAGGCGATGATGTGGAGTTCACCATCAAAGATCGAAATGGTAAAGAAGTAGCAACTGATGTAAGGCTTCTACCTCAAGGAACTGTTATATTTGAAGACATCAGCATTGAACATTTTGAAGGAACAGTTACCAAAGTTATCCCTAAAGTACCCAACAAAAATCAAAATGATCCCCTACCAGGACGGATAAAGGTTGATTTTGTTATTCCTAAAGAGCTTCCCTTTGGTGACAAAGATACCAAGTCTAAGGTGACCCTTTTAGAAGGCGATCACGTGCGATTCAATATTTCAACCGACCAAAGGGACAAACTCGAGCGTGCCACAAACATCGAAGTTATTTCTGATACGTTCGAGTTTACCAATGAGTCCAGAGAGATGGGTGTCATCGCAGCAATGAGGGATGGTTTTGGTTTTATAAAATGTGTTGACCGGGACGCTAGAATGTTCTTTCACTTCAGTGAAGTCCTGGATGGAAATCAGCTCCACATTTCTGATGAAGTGGAGTTTACTGTGGTCCCTGTCACCGATCCACAAAGTAGTGAAGGTTGGAAAAAGCCTTGGAACAACAACCTTTTAAAACAGGACATGCTTTCTGCTCAAAGAAATCATGCAATCCGAATTAAAAAGCTCCCTAAAGGAACGGTCTCCTTTCACACTCAATCAGATCATCGATTTGTTGGTATTGTTGAAAAAGAAGCTACAGCTACCAGTGCTAAATCCAGCAGCCCAAACAAAGGAAAAGAAAAGGAGGGTGAAGAAGGAATTATCTCTTATGAAGACTGTGGAATCCGACTTACTGTCACCTATCACCTCAAAGATTTGGAAGGTTCTTCTACCCCCCAGGTTGGGGATAAGGTTGAGTTTAGCATTTGTGAAGCCAAAAGAACTGGTCAACAGAGTGCAGCCTCCATTAAAGTTCTTGGACGAAATTCCAACAGCAAAAGGTTTTATGGTTATGTGGCCACTCTTAAAGAAACTGCCAATCATGATAAAGAAATCTTCTTTCACTACAGCGAGTATTCTGGAGATGTAGATAAGCTGGACCTTGGAGATATGGTGGAGTACTGCTTATCCAAAGGCAAGGGGAACAAAGTTAGCGCTGAAAGGGTCACAAAGGTTCATCAAGTTAATGGATCCAGTGATGAAGTGAATCCTACTGTGTACTGGGGAAAAGTTGTACGGCCCCTGAGGAGCGTAGACCCTACACAAACTGAGTACCAGGGAATGATTGAGCTTCTAGAAGAAGTTGTCGACAAGCAGAAAATAGCTGAGGAAACTCCCAAAGAAGCTGAGGAAGCTGAAGCTGAAGCCGAAGCGGAAGCCGAAGCTGAAGCCAGCATAGATACAAACAAGCAAGTTAGCATGAAAGGACATCTTATCCCCTTTGGCATCGTGGGAATGGCAAATAAAGTGGATTGTCTACAGAAAGGAGAAACTGTCAAATTCCAGCTCTGTGTTTTGAGTCAGAATGGGCATACAATGGCCTGCAACATTGAGCCACTACGTAGGGGTACTGTTGAATGTGTAAAAGATCAGTTTGGCTTCATTAACTATGAAATTGGTGACAGCAAGAAGCTTTTCTTCCATGTAAAGGAAATCCAAGATGGAATAGAGTTGCAGGCAGGGGATGAGGTGGAATTCTCAGTTATTCTTAATCAGCGAACTGGGAAATGTAGTGGCTGTAATGTTACATTAATAAGCAAAGGCCCTGAAATGGTAGCAGCTCCACGTCCTGACAGACTGGTGAGTCGGCTAAAGAGCATAACTTTGGATGATGCTAGTGCACCCCGTCTTATGGTTCTGCGTCAGCCTAAAGGTCCGGATAACACGAAGGGATTTGGCATAGAGAGAAAGATCCGTCAAGCTGGTGTCATCGACTGAATTTTTTTTTCCATCCACAAAAGCACATTACCTAATAAAGTATAATACCATGGGGTATTGTGGAGAGCAACATCTCTCTTTGCAGCCCCTGAATTTGGAGATTTTCTGTACAACTGTTGCATCTATTTTTAACACCTTCCGTCTCGCGTTCACCTTGGAAACTCTTGAAAAGCCTTTTTTTTTTTTTTTTTGTTTTAAATTATGCACATTTGCAAGTGAGGATTTAAGTTGAAGCCTTAGTATATTCTGTTTCCTTTTTAAATAAGTTTTGATTTGAATTGTGCATCTTAACACTTTTTTTTTTTTTCTCCCCCCTCATTGTCCGATCTAAAAGTGTGACTTAACCCTTTGAAATTCTGCACGCAACACTGTTTAGCATATATTCTACCTCCTTTACTGCATTTTTTTTTTTTTCACCCTTCTCAGAGGACCACATACTGATGGTGGAATATATTCTATTCAGCAATGCTTTGAAGCGCTCCTTTTTCATTGAATGACAGCCAAATGCAAAATTTTTTATATATCAAGATTTGAATATTTTATTCAAGTGAATGAACCGAAGCCGTTTAGAATTGAAAGCATTTATTATTATTATTATTATTTTTTTTTTTTTTTGTTATAACGACTTTGGAACTGCAGATATCCTCAAGGGTGACATGTGCCATCATTGTAAAGTTTAAAAATCTTTGAAAACGCACAGGGTTTTTTCTTTGCTGCTTCCATGGGCAGCTTCTAAATGTTCATAAAATGTAAAGGAAAATAAAATGTGCCTGAATTTTATTTTATTCAGTTTACAAAAACCACTTGTACCATTAATTCTTTAGGCTTTTCATAGCTATACTGATCTTTGCATCAGCATAAATAGAAAATTGGGTTTTGTTTGTTGTTTTTTTTTTTGTTTTTTTGTTTTTTCCCTCTAACCTGCCATTACCCAGGCAGGCCTGTGGCTCTAACCTTGAAGCCCTTTCCCTCTTTCCCCTCCAGTACGATTTTGCTGCCCACCACAAATTCTCAAGCCAGGAAGTACATTTATTCAAAGTATTTTAAACCAGAAAGATCAAGATTTCTTTCTTCCTGGATTGATGGAAGAGTTCTTGTGTTTTTCTATTTTTTTTTTTTCTACTTCTGTGATTTAGAGGTTCTTCTGTTAAGAGACCTACCTTTGTAAAAACAAACTTGGCTCCAGATTTTCTGTTTAATGGCAAAAAAATTGAAAAATAGAATAAAGTTTTACCAATTAAAAAAAAAAAAAAAAAAAAAAAAAAAAAAAAAAAGAACCCCCAGGAGATCCCAGAGGATTTTCTGAGAGCCCATGTTATGGTGCTGCCCAAACCCAACAAGGACCCCACTAGACTGCGCCAATTACAGGCCGATTTCCCTACTTAATCTCAACTTGAAATTATTTGCAAAAATCCTAGAAAACCGCTTAAGACCAATGTTACGCCAGCTAATAGGCCCAGAACAGGTAGGCTTCATGCCAGGCAGGGAGGCAAGGGATAACGGCCCTAAATCTCATCCACAAAACACAAACAGGTGATTTTGATGCTACTCTCCACAGATGTGGAAAAAGCCTTTGACCATGTATCGTGGGACTTTCTACTTGCCACCTGTACACACGTTGGACTGAAACCACACATGCCATCTTGGATAGCGATTCTGTATCATAAAAACCCAACAGCGAAAATCAAACGGTACACTATAATAATCTGAAACGGAATGAGACAAGGCTGCCCCCTTTCACCACTGCTTTTCATTCTCACCCGAGAGCCATTAATCCACACAGTGAATAACTTACCATCCATACATGGCTTTCAGGTAGGAGGTAGACCTTACAAAATCGCAGCTTATGCTGATGACCTTCTGTTCTCCATAACTCAGCCACACATTAACATGCCTGATCCATGTAATATATTTACACAATACAGCTACATATCAAAACTTCAAAATAAACTATAAAGAATCCAAAGCAGTAAATTTAACACGGAAAGAGAACACAAAAAATACCACACAAAACAATTGCAAGTATAAATGGGAAAACAAAGCTCTCAAATACTTGGGGAAATGACACAGAAGCTTGATTCACTTTATACAAAAGAACTTTCAACCCTTTTTACAAGCCATAAACATGGACCTAGAGAGATGGTCTTTAAAATATTCCTCATGGTTCGGCAGAGCAGCCATCATTAAAATGACAGACCTACCTAGAATCCTGTATTTTTTTCAGACCATCCCAATCCTTTTACCATCAAATTTCTTCCGAGCCCTACACTCAATGCTTAGGAGATTTTTATGGGTGACCAAAAAACCCTGCATTAGTCTCCAATTACTCACAAAAGCTAAACACAATGGGGGAATGGGCTTCCCAAACTTTGAAAACTACTATCTTGCCTCACATCTTACCCGAATTATAGACTGGACATGTCACGCAGACAATAGGGATTTGCTGGCAAATAATATAGGCCCAATACCTGTGACACATTCACCCTGGATACCATAGGACTCCTGCCCCAGACAACCAACACCCTCTTATAGGCGCGACACAAAAACCTACAAACAGGGATTCAGATCTCTGACTGAACTACATCCCCCGGCCCTCTCACACCGCTGATCTCTAACCCAGACTTTCCACCAGGAATGAATAAATCATCCCAGTTGTACATAGGCATGAATATACCTTTTCTGGTCACACATTGTTTCAAAGGTAATAAAGTTCAAATTAATCTCAGAAATGCAAATTGAGAAGGGACTGACATTCCTAACATGCTGGGAATACCATCAAATTCATAGTTATGTCCTGAGCCCCCAGAGACATAAACATCTAACGCCATTTGAAACTGTGTGCCTCAAGGCAACCAAAACCAAAAAACATATTTCCTCATCCTACGCCTAGTTGCAAGACTCTGGTCTAATAAACATAAAATGTTTTGGGAAACCGCATTAAAACACGTCTTTCAATAAGGACCAATGACTATATACCTGTGTGTTCGCACACAAATGCGCAATTAGCACACGCTTACAGGAATCCTCTTAAGCTCCTGACGAATTGGTATAGCACGCCAATCAAAAGACATAAAAGTGTTCCCCACAGTTTCTGACCTTTGTTGGAACTGTGATCAGGAGAGAGGCACCTTACAGCATATATGGTGGGACTGCACCTCGAGTCAACCATTCTGGCGGAAGGCCTGTGAAATCATAAAGCTTATAACTGAGACACCAATCCAACTAAATGCAGCGTGCTGCCTACTACACATCACTAATTGTTAAATGAAAAAGTCAAAGAAATCACTGACCAAATTTCTACTTACTCCTGCGAAGACAGTGATCCCCAGATACTGGGGACATACCACTACTCCAACAATCTAAGAGTGGCTTAACGAGGTTCACCTCCTCTATAACATGGAGAAGATTAGGGCAACAGCTCATGAAACAATCAAAAAAAATTCAATAAACCCTGGCAGCCCTGGGTCATCTTCAAATACTCTAGAACAAATCTGTATTATAGAATTTATCCAAGCTAATTCTGGGACCTTGGCCTTCTGTCTCTTTTCTTCTCCTCACCCTCTCTTGGGTCTGTTACCTTTCCTACCCAACTTTATGCTTTACACAACATAATCGTATATAGAGCGTTTGCCAAACAACTATATTTGAGTAATAATCAGTTCAGTGTAATATACAAACTATCTACCCTAAGGATGGGTCTCGTATATTGAAAAGTCATATCGACAATGGACATGTTACGTGTCCAGTAGTCATCCCAATGATTATTAATAAGCGTCTAATGTTATATTATACTTAATAATGTTGAACTTACAATATATGTGTATGAATATTATACTTGTACAATTGTTAATATTCTTGATCTTACAATAAAAACGTTATTGACAAAAAAAATAAAACAATGATGACAGGTTACAAAAAAGAGATTACACACCTGCTACAGCTCCCCCCAAAAAATACTGGTACAGGTTTACATGTTTGTTGAAAGTAATATATTTAATTTGTGAATTTTTTATCAATTGGTAAAAAAAAAAAAAAAAAAAGTGGTGGCTGCATTAGATTTAATTTATTTACCTAATGATCCGACGACCAGAGTGTCTGTCATTTTTCAATTTCTGTTAACAAACCGTGCTATCCAGCAACAGTTAGAACATTGAGATAAAATATTTAACACTGACAAGGGTGCTTACAATAAGCTTTTATTCATTTATGTGAAGCCTTTATCCCAAAAGGAAAGAAGCTGTTGCTGTAAGTGTAAATGCTTAAAAAGTGTTAGCTGTAGTCCGATTTTAATTCATTAGTCAAGTCTATCTGAATCTGTTAGCACATCTAACACTTCTTTTCCCTAGATGGACAATGCTGCTGTGCAAAAGGTGGCTTCTTTGGTCATCCATAGTTAGAGGAGCCACCCTAATACAGCAAGTGTGTTACTCGCAGGATCACAAGGTTGAAAAAAAAGCCTAAAAAAAGTACAGCCATCACATCTAAGGATTGGTAATCTGCAATATATTACATTTTAATACTGTTTGAATATCGTATCTTAAAACAGGCTCCTGGCCTTGCTGGTCAGCATTGTCAATATTAGAAGTGTAAATGCAAGCAGCATCTACTTCGTTTCATGCAAGTCAGCAGCAATGAATATGAGAGTTGCTGGTTCTTAAACCAGAGTTAGATCAGTCATCTTCACTTGATATGCAACTGATCAACAGCATTTTGTATATGGTGCAGGGTCAACGCAAATGCCACAAATCAAAAACATATTTATTTGTACCATGTGAAAAAAATAAATAAATAAAAAAAAAAGCTAAAAATAAAGAAAAGTGAAAAATAATTTAAAAATATACTTATCATACCAGCAAGCTCTGTCAGCTTCTCAGCCCTTTTATTTCTTGTCATTATGAGGCCTACCTAAAAGTGATCAAAAATGTGACAAAAGTTAATCAGTAATGGAGTTGCATTTTAAGCCTTGGTTCATACTTATGTGTTTTTTGCAGAAAACGCATTACTGTTCATTTAACATGGTTTCCAATGGGATACGTTCACCTCTATGCTTTTTTTCATCCACTGCATTTTAGGAAAGGGTCATGCATTTTTTTTTAAATGCAAAATGGTTTTTTTTTTTTTGCTTTTTTGGGTTTAATAGGACTTCAATGGAGAAGCTGCAGGAAAGTATGTATTGTGTTTTTGCCCCAATTTTAACACAATTTGCATTGTGCAGCTTTTACTCTGCCCAAAATCAAAAGCATAACATTTGCAACATGCAAATTTCTGCAAAATCGTGTGTGTAAAAAACACAAAGCAAAAAGCATTGCAGAAACGATCAAAAGCAAACGGCATAAGTGTGAACCAAGCCTAATCCCGCGTACACACGATCAGACTTTCCTGCGGGATTGTCCGCTGGACTAGAGTCCGCCGGACAGTCCGATCGTGTGTGGGCCTTCGACTGACTTTTTTTCCCAAAAGTCTGGCGGACTAGGTTTTAAGTTTTGTTTTAAAATTGTCCGCTGAACTTGGCAGACCGGCGGACAATACGGCCGTCTGTAGTATGGTCCAGCGGACCAAAAAGGACGCATGCTCAGTAGCAAGTATGTCATGGACTCTAGTCTAGTGTTCTAGTCCCGTCGTACGTGCTGTACGTCATCGCGTGAACCACCGGACTTTTAGCGTGATCGTGTGTGGTCAAGTCCATTCGCTTTCAAGTCCGGCGAAGCCCAGCTGGAAAGTCCGGCGGTTTGTCTGCCAGACTAGGTTTGGCGGACAAAGTCCGATCGTGTGTACGCGGCATAAAGCCTCCTACACACGATCAGATTTTCGGACGTCAGTTCGCCCATTTTTTGTTGCATGCTAGTCTCATGTCAAAACTGTAGAGGTTACTCACTATACAAAAAATTCTTGTACGACAGAATACAACGTCAGAAGTGACTTAATGCTTTGACTGGTTTAGTATGCATTTAGTTTTTGAGCATGCATAGTCTTGCTCTTGCGATAGTTTGACGAAAACCATACTAATTAAATGAAAAATTGGATATAGAGTTCACATACAACAAAATCTGCTGTCAAAAGCACCGTACTAACTATCTGAAAATCGGCAGATCGTTCGTCTGACTAAATTTTACTTCTGATTTTTGTATCGTGTGTACGGGCCTTAAGACCCCAGACATTGCACCTGTCAGTTAGCAACTCTGCCACTACATACTTCTCCACTGCTCCCTCTGTCCCTGCTCCCCTTGTCACCTTTGTAGGGACACGCGGAGAGGCTGAACATGAGATTTCTGGGCTCTTTGCCGACATCATCTCTTCCCTAGCAGGGGGGGGGGGGGGGGGAAGCTGCACATTTCTGGGCTAATAAAGGGCATAGTAAAAGTGGTAGTAAAGCCTGCCTTATTTACTTGTACCTATAGATAAGTCTAAAAAAAAGGCTTACCGGTGCGAACAGTAAATATCTCCTAAACGTGCACGGTTTAGGAGATATTTGCTATAGTAGCAGCCGGTGACATCACCGGCCCATGCCGTCCATTGAGAGAGCTGTGCCATAGAGCAGCACGATTCTGCTTAGAATAAAAAGAGCACGATTCTCGCAATGTAAAATCTTGCACATTATACAAAGAAAATAAAAAAGGGCTAACTTTACTGGTTAGTTTTTTTTTTTTTTTTTTATTCATTATTTTTCCCAAAAAATTGCATTTGAAAAGACAGCTGGGCAAATACAGTGTGACATAAAATATTCTAATAACCACCATTTTATTCTCTAGGATGTCTACTAAAAAATATATTATATATATATATATATATATATATATATATATATATATATATATATATATATATATATATATATATATATATATATATATATATATATATATATATATGTTTGGGGGTTCCAAGTAATTTTCTAGCAAAAAAAAAATGAAAAAATGATTTTAACTTGAAACCAACAAATGTCAGAAAAAGGTTTAGTGTTTAAACACAAAGTCTATTATTCCATTGACAAATTGTTACAATGTTTATACTCAAAGTTCAACTGATAAAGAATGTTTTGATTCTTGGCAGACTGCCCAATTTCTCTTCCTTCCTTTTGACAGCTGTGGCTTCAGAATTATTTGCATAGCAAGAATTGTGAAACACTTTAGTCAAGATTGCAGCAGGAAAAAAAATAAAGATTGCGATAACGATTCTTGCCGGTTAATTGTGCAGCTCTACTGTGCCACAGCCATGACTCTAGCGCACATGCGCAAGAGGGACGTCATCACAGCTCGGCCAGTCAAACTGTCAATGCCCACAAACCCGTTAGGAAGACCAGGTGAAGATGGCAAGTCTTTCATAATGTGTTAATATGCAATGCATACAAGGACATTATTTTTTTTTTTCTGCCGTTTACGAATGCTTTAAAGCGGTTGTATAGGTAAATTTGTAACTTTGACCTACAGGTAAGCCTATAATAAGGCTTACCTGTAGGTAAAAAGAAAATCCCCTAAACCTGTACCGTTTAGGAGATATTCCCCGTGCAATGAGCCGCTGACTGCAGCGCCGCATGTGCACGGTGGATTCTCGGCTGAAAGTCCGGCAGACGCCAGACCCTACTAGGAAGAAAAAACTTTGACAACTTCGCGGCTCCGGTCACTCACAGCGCCGGAGCCGTGATACTCGGAAGACACGCCGAGGGAACATGTCAGCTCCCTTGGCGTGGACCGAGTGAGATGCCGGCGCCTCGTTCTAAGGTAAGTATTTCATAACGAGGTAGTATGCGGTGCATACTAGCTCATTATGCCTTTTCCCTTACAGGTGTATTAAAAAAAAAAAAAAAAAAAAAAGTCAGCGGGTTTACTCCCACTTTAAGCCAACCTCTGAACACGACAATCACCTCCATTGCTATGGAAGCCTTCCAATGCAGCTGTCATTTTCTAGAAGTCCAGCATCCAAATGTATGTATTGTATAGATTTCTTTTACTTTCAAGGTAAGCATTTTATTTGAAATGAAACACCACTATTTATTACTTCTCTCTCCAAAACTACTGAACCTTCTATATCAGTGGTCTCCAAACTACAAGCCGCAGGCCAAATCCAATCCAAAATACAATCACTTTAAGGGACCCTGATGTAAGAGGGAACTCTGATGTGGTCTCTGAAGTAAGGGGGACTCTGAGGAGAAAGGCACAGACTGCGTTTTTTGTTCAAATATTATTCTTGGCTCACGTTTATTTAGAATTTCTTTTTTTTTGTTTTACCACATTTCTTTCTCTGTTCTGAATCATATCACCCCGATAAACACCCAAGTACAACTTATTCATTCATTTATAAAAACTGTTTTGTTTTTTTTTGGAACCAGTGAATATCTATAAAACTTCCATTGTGGCTCTTGTACTGGACAAAAACTTGGAAAAGTTTGCAGGCCCTTGTTCTATATTATGAACATGCCATCTCTACATCAGGCTGAAACTCAGGGGGGAAAAAACTCCAGTTTACTTTATATATTCTTCTTTTACAATAAGTATAGGATGCAACATTTGTATATGAATGTAAAGCATAGATCTGGGGAAAAGGCATTCCTAAAGTTTATCTAAACCCCAAAACTTTTGAGAGAGAGTGTGGTAAAGCGTTGGAGCCCCTGTCAGGTTTTAATTGATGCATGTACCCCCAACTAGAGAAATTCACACTCAATATTTGCTCTGGTAAATATTTATCAAGACCAAAATTAAAATGGAGTGGTCATGTTATATTTTGTATACAAGATGGTACAGATGCCAGACAACACTATTATAACGGGTAATATCAGATACGTGCGGCCGAATGCATGGCCAAAAGGAGGATGACATTTACAAGTGATTGTAAAGGCAGAATGTTTTTTTTATCTTAATGCATGCATGCATTAAAATAAAAAGCCATCTGTGTGCAGCAGCTCCCCCTCATACTTATCTGAGGTTCCTCTAGATCCAGCGATGCTGCGGGAATGTCTCAGCCATCCGGGACTACGCTTCTCACTGGCAGAGACAACAGTGCGGCACTGTTGGCTCCTGCTGCGGTCAAAGTCAGTCAGCCAGCCAATGAGGAAAGAAAAGGGGAGGGGCACCGCCACAGCTCCGTGTCTGAATAGACACAGGGAGCTGTGACTTGGCTCGGGTACCCCCATAGCAAGCTGCTTGCTGTGGGGGCACTCAACAGGAGGGAGGGACCCGAGAAGAGGAAGCTCTAGGCTGCTCTGTGCAAATCCACTGCAACAGAGCATAACAAACATAAGAAGACAAATCACTTTAAAGTGGAAGTCCACCCTAACACCTTAATTCTCCCTTGCAAACATTAATGTGAGCTAAGTTCAGCCTTATGTCTCAAAATGAAAAAATCCCAGTTTTTCTATCTTTGCAGCATTCAGTGCTGTCACATGACTTCAATTCTACTTTCTATTCTACTTCCTTCCAAGTCTCTCTCTCTCAACTGCTGGCCAAAATGAAGCTATGAAGACAGGAGGAGATCTGTGAAGGAGGAGGGAAGGGGGTGGGGCTGGACAGGTCTGTCTAAAAAGCATAGGGGGATAGGAGCGGTTGTATAATGAACAGTAGGCATGACTGTGATGAAGAGAAGGACAAAGTTTTCAGGAAGTGAGAGGCCCCCATGCAGAATTCAGAAATAAGGTTGTCCCTGACAGGAAGAAGCTGATTGCCAAGCTTAGAAAGTAATCAAAAGCTAGACAATCAGCTATACAGAAAATTAATAAATGTCAAAAGATAAAAGATATTTTACATATAATTAATAGAAAATTTTTCATTTTTGACTGGGCTTCCACTTTTTTTGTGAACTAAGATTTAGGATATGATTTTTTTAAAATGTCTCAAAACATACCCATTGGCAATAATGCTCCATTGTAAAGATTCCTTAAAAATCTTCTACATTTATCAAAAAAGTCCCATCCTGGCCTCTAGAGGCTGGTATCAACATTAGAAAAGAAACCAAGGGATCTCTTTATAATGGTTTTCACACAACTTTCTCCAGTGGCGGCTGGTGCTCAATTTTTGGGGGGCGCGAACAAACTGAAAACTTAAACTGTTAGCAATGTAGAACAGTAAATAGACATTTATCAGGTGATTATGTATCATTACTGCTAGATAAAACTGTGCCCATCAATTGCAGCCTCACTGTGCCCGTCACAGTAGGCCAATCACATCCACATGTCAAGTAAAACAAAATAAAACCACTTAACATAAGGTTTCCTCATCAGAGCCCCCCCTTTACAACAGGTGTACCCATCAGCATCCCCCTATAAATTCAGGTGTCCCCATCAGAGCCCCCCCTTTACAGCAGATGTCGCCATCAGAGCCCCCCTTTACAGCAGATGTCGCCATCAGAGGCCCCCTTTACAGCAGATGTGCCCATCAGAGCCCCACTTTACAGCAGATGTACCCATCAGAGCCCCACTTTACAGCAGATGTGCCCATCAGAGCCCCACTTTACAGCAGATGTGCCCATCAGAGCCCCACTTTACAGCAGATGTGCCCATCAGAGCCCCACTTTACACCCCTTCCCGCATACTCACAGCTCTCACAAATTGCCTGTCATCCACCTTTGGACCTGCAGGTATGAGCCAGAGAAACCGGAAGTAAAGGCACAGGACCCACCAATCACACACAGGGAACAATGCTCTAAAAAGGGAGCGTTCAGGGCGCAGAGCTCAGCGCCCTGAGGACTTTCTAAAGGAAGCCAATAGAGATTCTTGTTTGCAATCATGTGATTGCAAACATGTCATGCTTCCCATAGCAGCTGTGTGTCCGGCACCCTGCACACACTTAAAGGGCCATTATTATTTGTTTTTTCATATAAGTAGCTTTAGGGGGGCGGCGCCCCGCCACTGACTTTCACACAATTTCCACCGAGGATTCACACAATTTCCAACTGAATCCAGTTACAAAAATGTGTGAATTAGGCATAAGTTGCGTGAGCCTTGATGGTCAGGATTCCTTCTCCCCTCATATAAGCCTATGGGAATGTAAAAGCAGTTTGAAGTAGGTCAAAAGGAAGGTCTAGACAGAGGTAAACTCCAGGTAAATTGCATCTGTGAATGATTTCAGAAGGACTGCAAGCTGATGTGAAAAGCAAGCTGCATTCATTCACTGAAACAAGTGCAAAGCCTGCTAAAAACAAGCTCTAAAGACAGAGCAGAACAATTCTATTGATTAAGGGACCACAGGGTTGATGCGCAAAGATGTGTGAAATACTTTAACTGCAATTGTCGATTTACATCAATATCATTTTTGTCATTAAAATACTAGGTTTCATTAACATTAAGTGTTAAATCATTATTTTTCACAAGGAATGCATACTTACATGAGGGAACAATGTTTGAACACACAGAAGAATAATCAAATCTGATCAATGTAATTTCAGTAGATGTAAAATAATGATACTAATAATTTATGTAGCAAATGCAAAATTATTATAATTACCTGACTTATTGGGTTTTGATCAAAATATTCATCCACAAAATATTCCAACAGCTAAAGGAAAAGGAAATAATTATTTTAGTGTATGTTAATCAATAAGTTTAATTGGTCAGGAAGTTTAACAAACTAAATCATTTTTGTTTTATATGAAAGCTGAGGACAGGCTGTGGTCTTAACAAGCAGTAAATTCCTTTTTTTTTTTTAAAACAAGTCCTCACTGATCTCAATAGCTGCAACCACTATAGAGAAATGTATCCTCAATTGAAACAATAATATTGCAGCTCTCTCCACTGGCAGCAGGAACTGCCACCCTTCTAATCTAAACAAACATCAGGTGCTGTAATTTGAGGATGAATTACTCTACAGTATCTGCAGATAGTGGTCAGTACAGGCTTGTTAAGAAAACTTAAAGCAGAACTTTAGTCAATTTTTCATCTTTCCATTTATTAAATCCTTGTTGTTTTAACTTTGGATAGTAAAACATTTTGCCAGTAAATACCTTATACAGTCCACTTCCTTTTTCTTGTCTGGTAAATAGCCTAGGCTTATGACATCATGCACAGCTCTCTGTCTCTCACTTGTGAGAGTTTGCCAGAAAGGGAGTGGGAATGAGTCATAAGAGGGCCAATGAGAGCTGCAGAGCTGGAGGTGTGCCTCTGTGTGTCTGTGTAAATCCAGGAAGTGAACAGGCAGCAGCTTCAGCTGCCCACAGTTAAAGTGGTTGTAAACCATTTAATAAAAAAACCTGCAAGACAAAGGCATAATTTGCAGTACAGCATTATCATCCAACTGGTGTGGCGGTGATCAGGGACACTGACTGGTGACAGTATGTAAAAAAAAAAAAAAAAAAAGTGATCGCATTTCATTGGTATAAACAACCATTTTTACTGAATGAAACTGATTCACTCAGTGTCTTGTTGTGATTAGCTGCAATTGGCAAAAGCTAATCACATGGTACAGACGGGCTATGATTGGCCCCGTTTGTACCATGTGATCACTGACCAATCACAAGTAGCAACACAATTGTATACAATGGATGGCTTGCAAGGAAGCCATCCATTGTTTACAGTGGTCATGTGATCTGCTGTGATTGGTCACCGCAATCAAATAATACTGGCAGCAGGCCAGTGGACACAGCCGATGTAAGATCGCACTGCTGCATAGCTGCGCGTTCTGGGAGGACGTCATATGATGTGTACTCAGAAGGACGAAAGGCCTGCCCAGCCATCAATCTGCTATATGCCTGGTGGGAAGGTGTTAATATAGTATGAGATTATATCAGCATAGTCAGTGTTTTTTTTTGAAGATACTTTCTAGAAAGAGAAAAACGAAATAGCATAGCAACCATTCATATTCAAAATACCACTAGAAAAAAAATAAAAAAAATACAACAGGGAGCTATAGGCAACATTCTCAGTTTGTTATATTTTAATGCAAAACCAAAAAAGTGTCCTGAGATCAGAATTTTACAAAACCAAGACTTACATTGCTTTGCCTTTATCAAGCAAATTCGTACTGAATTGAAAATTGAAGGCGGCACAGTGGTGTAGTGGTTAGCACTCTCACCTAGCAGTAAGAAGGGTCGCTGGTTTGAATCCCAACCACGAAACTACCTGCCTGGAGTTTGCATGTTCTCCCTGTGCCTGCATGGGTTTCCTCCGGGTACTCCGGTTTCCTCACACAATCCAAAGACATGCAGGTAGGTTAATTGGCTTCTGTCCAAAAATTGGCCTTAGTATATGAATGGGGACCTTGGATTGTGGGCTCTTTGAGGGTAGGGACGGATGTGAGTGTGCAATGTACAGGGATAGGGACAATTATAGACACTCACTCAGGTTGAACTGGATGGACTGATGTCTTTATTCAACCTTACTAACTATGAAACTATGAAAAAACTACCTAAAATGACAAAGATACACAAATATTCCATTGTGTCCTCAAGTCTCACCGTTAGTGCAAGTTTTGCAGGTAAAGTCACAGTGGCACAGGTCAAGTAATTAAAGTGTCTGCAATGTAATGCAGCTACCTGTGTTAGGATAGATTTGGGAAACAGTGCATCAAGGAAATAAAAGGGTATTTTCAACTTGCCTTCAGTGTGCATGTGAGCCTATTAGGTTTCAGATCCTGATCTTCCATTGTTCTTGACCCATCAATGATCACATACAAGTGGCGCATCTAGTAAAATAAAGGAAAAAAAATAAAAAAAACATTAAATATTTGTTAAATGGCAAGAGATATGACCTATTATCGCCAACGTGACATGCCTCCAACCCTAAATTACGTTATATGTAAAAGGAAACAGTGGTCATGGGATTTTAAATGAGACTACCCAGAGTCAAAATAACATGAAGTAAATGGTATAGATAGTTTATTGCAATCCAAGAATAAATCTACATGCCTCATGTATTTATTTTTGTTCCCCTTCTTTTTTATTACCATAATATTGTTCACCAACATCACTAAGTTTGTCATTCTTAGGTTTTTTTGCTGTTCACCTTCCAGCAAGCCCAGCTAGCGGGTGGGGGGGTCTTATTGTTTCCCCAGAAACTGTCTGGTTTCTGGGGCTGCGATGTGCGGCACTGTCTCCCCTCCTTATCCCTATCAGGGTGTTGGCGGGGAGTTCTATCCCACACATTGGTGCTATGCACACGCTGCCTGCCCATGACGTCTATTGATGCCGGGTTGTGGCAACATCTCCCGTCCATCTCAGAGGTCGACTGATATGGGTTTTTCTCTGGCCGATGCCGACATTTAGAAATTTGGGCGGCTGTTGGTCGATATATGTTGCCGATTTTTGCGGCCGATATAAAATCTAGGGTGGAGAGACGGGGAGGTTATTGTTTAGGATAGAGAGAAGGTTATTGTTTAGAGTGGAGAGGTGGGTGCAGTCTAGCAGTGTCCATCAGTGCAGCCTATCAATGTCCTTCACTGCCACCTCATCAGTGCCCACCAGCAGAGCGCTCCCGACTCCATTCCGGCCACTCCCCTCGCCACAGACAGAAGACAGAGCTCCATTCGTTCCCCTGACGTGATTCACGCCCCACCTCTGCCTCCGGACTACAACTCCCAGAATGCAGTGCAGCCGGTAACAGCCAATAGGTGGCCACCACCATGGTTGACTTTCTCCACCAAAAAAAAGGGTCAGCAGACAACAGGTGTGATAGCAGCCGTTTTGAATAGAAGGTAGGCGGGCCTGGGGGGAAATTTCCACCCTGCCCCCCGGCCCAGCCCGCCCCTGCCTCCAGTCCCCGCACTCACCTTCTGGCTCTGGTACACTGCGCCGCTGTGTTAATCTGCCTAATTTGCATAAAATCGGCCCATACCGATTTCTTAAAAAAAGCCAAATATCGGCCGACCTCTACATCTCATGCCGAGCAGTGGGTGTGAGGGGATCCACGTCCGGCGTATGCGCCAAAGGTGCTCCTGTCTACGCTCCCTTGCGCTCATTGGCTAACGGCATAGCACTGGCGGGGTCCCGTCGTGTATCTCAGGTACACGGCCTGAGCTGGTCAGTATATGCCTCTCTTTACCTGAGGGGCATTACAACTGCAGTCTACTCCATGGAACCACACCTGAAAGATTCACTTTGGGACCCTAGGTGACCCCACCTATACACTCTTGTTTATGTTTTTTTTTGCACTAGACACATTTGTGATATTTACATTTTTTATATTTTTTATCGTCCCAGCAACTTGATTTCATTCCACCTCAGGCACCTGCTCCTTCCATGCATTTTTGTATGGCTGGTTTGTTCACATATCACCTATTGTGCTCATTGGACAATGGCATAGCACTGGCGGTGCCCCATCCTGTATCTCTTGCATATAGCCTGAGCAGGTTAGTATATGCCCCTTTACACCTGAGAGGCATTGAAACTGCAGTCTATTCCATGGAATCACATCTGTAAGATTCACTTTGGGATCCTAGGTGACCCCACCTATACATTTGTTTGTTCTTGTTTTTTGCACTAGGCACTCTTTTTAGCCCTCGTCACATTTTTTTACGGTTTTAGCAACCTGATCTTATTACATGTCACACACCTGCTCCTCCCATGCATATTTGTAAGGTTGGTTTGTCCACTCAATTTACTATATTTTCTGGGGTTTTTTTTTTTTTTTTTTTTTTTTTAGACACTTGCACACTTTTTTGCATTTATATATACTTATAAATGTGTATGTATGTAAAATATACCAACGTATATTTTTACTTTATATATCACGTGTGTGTAATATATTACCGTATTTATTGGCGTATAACACGCACTTTTTCCCCCTTAAAATCGGGGGAAAGTCGTGGGTGCGTGTTATACGCCGATACCCCCCCAAAAAAAAATGACAAAAAATGGCAAGCGCCGCCGAAAAAATAGCGAGCGCTGCCGAAAAAGACCGAATCGCGGCCGGAAAAAACCGAAGCGGTGCTGGAAAAGACCGAGCCGACTGTTCGGCTCCGCTCGTAGTCCCGCCTCCCTGCGCTTGCTCCGGAAACAGCAGGGAGGATATGTATTCTGCTACATATTTTTGGTAAAAAAAAAAAAAAAAAAAAAAAAAAAAAAATCGCAATAAGCGTTTATTGATTCCTTCGCGCAAAATTTAGAGCGTCTACAAAATAGAGGATAGTTTTATGGGATTTTTATTCATTTTTTAAATTATTATTAATGGCGGCGAGCTGTGATATTTATCGTGACTGCGACGTTATGACACATCTGACACTATTTTGGGACTATTGTTATTTATACAGTGATCAGTGCTATGAAAATGCACCGATTACTGTGTAAATGACAATGGCAGTGAAGGGGTTAACCACTAGGGTGCGATGAAGGGGTTAAGTGTGTCCTAGGGAGTGATGGGCTTCAACCCACAACAGGGAGCAGTGATCTCTGTCATGTCACAAAGCAGAACCGAAAAATGGCTTGTTTACAAAGGCATCTCCCCGTTCTACCATGATTGCGGGCACCCGGCGGACATTGCCCGCAGCACCGCTTCTTAAAGGGGGATGTACCTGTACTCCCTTTTGCCCAACCGTGCCATTCTGCCGACATATCGTTGTGCAGCAGTTAAAAAGCGGATACAGCGATTGTTCTGCAATGGCCAAAAAATATACAGGAAAATTTCTCAAGGAACTCATTCACTGTTGAAAAGTCTAACGAAAGTTCCCTCTGCCGACATGAGTCACAAATTTCTATATCAGTATACAATGTTATATGGCAGGGGTCTTCTCAAACTACTGGCTGTCAGTGGATGTGCCAGCCCATGTATCATAATATGGAGACCCACACATCTCTTGCCAGCCAGCCATGACCCTCCCAAGAGCAAATTCCCCTACCATGGTTGTTTGCTACGGCCATCGACATCCTAGTTAACAATTACATGATTGTTCTGCCCCCAGCATTAACAAGAGGACTTCCTTCTACCTGCAGGGGGAACTCTGCTGGGCACCCCTGGATCTAAAAGGGGCAATATTCATCCATTCACAAAACACTTTTTTTCCCCCCCATCCAGGAATATTTGTAAAATATACATAACATGGCCATGTCGTACTGAAAAATTTAAAGGCCCCTGCTATATAGTTAAAAAAAAAAGAAAGTAGCAATAACATCAAGGGTAAGATAGCTGCTCCATCCTTGATGAATAATTGAAAAGAAATCTCCCATGGGACTTTGTTGCAGCAATAGAAATTACACAATAGAAATGTGTATATATGAAAAATAGAAAATCTTTATTGAACAAGAAGTAAAAAATAAAATAAAAAATGGCTGGTCTATACAGTTCACGTCCGATTCTGTAAAATAGTTCCTGCTATCCTCACAGGGGGCAGGAATACATTTTGTAGGAGAAAAAGATAAAAAATGTATTTCATATCCACCAAATTAATCCAACGCAGTTCAACTATACATAGTCTTCTTTAGGGGATAGGAAGGTGGAAGCTATCAGAAGGATGGACATGAGCAAATGTCCAGACCACCAAAGATCGCTAGTAGTGCATGTCGTTCAGGTCTCAGCCTGAAATGGGTTCCAAGTCCCACAGAGGATAAGTGGTCATCAGAGGGAGGCAACTGTAGCAGCCTCAAAAGTGAGTGACCATATAAGAATAGGTGGTTCAATTAAGCAAGGGGAAAAAAAAAAAAGAAACCCCGTAGGCCCTTTTCCACACTTATACGACTTGTCCCACGATTTGGGACTGCAAAGTAGCATGACAAGTCGTTCCCCATGATTTCCAATGACAGCCATTCATATTAGTACGACTTCAAGTCGTTCCGACTTCAAAGTAGTCCCTGCACTACTTTGGTCTGATTTTGATGCCACTTGCACAGGCATTCCTTGAAATCGCGGCAAAATCGTAGTGAAGTCGCTCAAGTGTGAAAGGGGCCTTAGGAAGACACATAGCATGGACTGTCGAACTAGGACCCCAGCAGCTGCCCATTTCAGGCCGAGACCCGAACGGCATGTACTACTAGCTATATTTGCTGGTCTGGACATTTGCTCATGTCTATCCCTCCGATTTCTTCCACCTTCCTATCCCCTTAAGAAGACTATGTATATAAGACTATGTATAGCTGAAACGCGTTGGCTTGATTTGGTGGCTATGCAATTAATTTTAAACTTTTTCTACTACAAATTTATTCCTGCCCCCTGTGAGGCTAGCAGGAATAGGACGTGAACTGTAAAGACCAGCCATTTTTTAACTTATTGTTCAATAAAGATTTTCATACACACACACACACACACACACACACACACACACACACACACACACACACACATACATATACACAGTCCCTGACAAAAGTCTTGTCGCTTCTCTATTTTGTAGAAACTCCTGCTATTAACCCGACTTTTAATTAATCAATTGGTGTTAGAAATAGCTCATATGAAAAGCTAAAGCTAAGATTACTTGGTATTTTAGACTATTGATGTTGCCTTCCACCCTGCAGATCCCTTGCGCACCCCCATACTGGATGTAACCCCAGACCATGATTTTGCCTTCACCAAACTTCACTGTATTCTGGGTAAATCTCGGCTCCATGCAGGTTCCAGAAGGTCTCCTGCAATATTTGCGGCGACTGTGGTGTAATTCAACAGAAGATTCATCTGAAAAATCCACCTTCTGCCACTTTTCCAGAGTCCATCCTTTTAGCAGGCTGTGGTCCTTGGCAAATGCCACACGGTTTTTCAATTGTCTATTGTTTAGTGCTGGCTTATGGGCACTGATTCGACCATGGAGGCCATTTCGAGACAGAATCCGACAAACTGTTCTGGTTGACATAGGGACTTCAGGTGACCAGGTCTCGTGGAGCTCTGCTGCAGTGGAAAATGGTCTGGCCTTGGATTTTCGAGCCAACAAACGGTCCTCTCGAGCAGTTGTCTTGTGGGGTCGGCCTGACCTGGCTTTGTCCAAAACGACTCCAGTCTCTTCAAATCTTTTTTTTTTTATCCTCTGAACTTGACGCTGAGACACATTGAAGGTGTCTGCCACATCAGCAGTGGATCTGGTCTTCAGCCTCTTGATAGTCAACACTTTAGTCTCCGGGTGAATCTTAGGCATGTTTGCAGAGGTCTAGTTGCAGTTGAGAAGGTCTAGTGTACTGGTGTTCTTTTTATACACACCTGAGACCTAATTGATCCATTATTAGTCACAGGTGAAGCTCATATAACAAAGCGACAACACTTATGTCTTGGTAAAAATTGACTCAATGGGCTTTCCAAGCTGTAAATATTAGAATACTTTTTGTCAGTTTCGTTTTGCACTGAAACATTATTACAAAAGCTGTTGGGATTAAAATGACCCATTTCTTGTAATAAAATCTTGATTAGAAATATATTTTATCTCTTCTCTTTACTCTTCCCTCTTACCGAACACCTCCCCATAGGAGTCATATCCTAGATCAAAATGTTCTAACAAGACACTAGAGACCCATGTTTTCAACTTTAACTTACGGTCAAGTTCATGTCTTCTACCAGGCCGTGTTTGGACCTGTAGATAATGGTCCACAGGGCTGTAAAGCTACTTATGCCAAACTTGTTGATACTAAGAGGTCTCGTCATGAGATACAAAGTACTATAGATCCTGTACACTGTTTCTGTTAATGTATGTTCTTCACATGTTACATTCCCTGTGTTCCTACACAATACCCATGACCCTGACTACAATACAGATTTTGATGTTGTTAAACCTGTTTTCAATGTCATGGACGAGTTTCTGCATTATACTTTATGCGATGTACTTTACCTGTATTTTTGTTCAATCTCAATAAAATTTTGTGGAAAAAAAAAAAAAAGAAATATATTTTAGCGGCACTTCGGGTCAATTTGTACACAAGCGAAAAGACTTTTGTCAGGGACTGTAATATTATATATATATATATATATATATTATATTATATTATATTATATTACACACATTTCTATTGCTGCAACAAAGTCCTATGGGAGATATCTTTCCTGTTATACAGCAATACCATAGGACAAAGCTGCTTAGTGGTCAGATAGTGCACACACTATTTTAAATCCTTAAAAAATGTTAAAATAGCTTACCATACCAAGTCGAACTTGTCCACGATGCTCAAAAACTCTGTAAAAATGAATTGGATCCATATGGATTAAATTATACATTGCATGGGCAGAGTAGGTAGCTGTTACTGTCACCTGTGAACTCTTATAATCACCCACTCAATTTGTTTATTGCAATTACAGTTTGTAGTTCAAAATATCTAAGTATTATTTATTTTGCTGTGCTAATAGGGGTAAGAATATTTACATCCTGACAGATGCCCTGAATCTCTCTGTGAGCCATTATTGCTTTACGGTTTTTGTTTTTTTTCTTCACTTGTTCCCGTTTTCCGATTTATGTTTTTTTCTGTATGGCAAAAAAAACCTGTATAACATTTATTTATTTACTATATGCCGTTCTGAGCACTGAGAGGCTGACCCAGCACTCATAGGTCTATTAACCAAAGGCAACCTCTGGATATGATGCTGAGCACGTGCATGCAAATTTGGTTGAACGTGGCGAGGCCTGTTCTGAGTGGAACCTGTCCTGTTAAACCACTGTATGCCCATGGCCACCATGCTGCAGCTCAGTTTCAGGCTCTTTGCCACTTTCTTATAGCCTAAGCCATCTTTATTTAGAGCAACAATTAATTTTTTCAGATCCTCATGAGGTGCCATGTTGAACTTCCAGTGACCAGTATGAGAGAGTGAGAGTGATAACACCAAATTTAACACACCTGCTCCCCATTCATACCTGAGGACTTGTAACACTAAAGAGTCACGTGACACCGGGGAGGGAAAATGGCTGATCGGGCCCAATTTGGACATTTTCACTCAGGGGTGTACTCACTTTTGTTGCCAGCGGTTTAGACATTAATGGCTGTGAGTTATTTTGAGGGGACAGCAAATTTACACTGTTATACAAGCTGTACACTCACTACTTTACATTGTAGCATAAGTGTAATTTCTTCAGTGTTGTCACATGAAAAGATAAAATAAAATATTTACAATGTGAGGAGTGTACTCACTTTTGTGAGATACTGTAGATGTGCCTACCATAATGTCAAAAAGGGTATCCTGTACTAGTGTAACTGAGTTTTCATCTACTGTATATACATGCAAAATTGCTTTAATAAAAATTCTTAAACCATACAGGGAATTTAAACGTAAATTGCCAAATACAAAATGTTACTTCACCCCCACTTGTTTTGCTAGGTTCCCAGCAACATAGACCTTACCTCTAGAAGGCAGGAAGAAAAAAAAAAAACACACACACACAACACATTTGAAGGGTATTTGAAATCCCTGTTGCTCTCTTCTCTATCCATCATCAGAATTCATCTAGTCTGTCCCAATGTTCTGCCAAAATCTCCAACCACGTCACATCCGGTGACTCTGCAGAACCAATAATTGGAGATTTGGACGAGTTGGCTGTTTTGACAGAACAGCGGCAGCATATACACTATGGTACACCATATAATGAGTGGACATTGTTAGTCCACCTGACACTAACCAACAACATGGCCGCCTCCAAGATGGCAACATCTTTTTTCCTCCTTACCCGGTGTTCTGTCAAAACTGCCAACTCACTGTGTATCATACTGTTTGCGCAGTCGCTGTTCTGTAAAAATAGCCAACTCATCCAAATCTCCAATTATTGCTGCTGGAGAGTCACCGGAAGTGACGTGGTTTGAGATTTTGGCGTGTTGGAGTTTTCGGCAGAACACTGGGACAGATTCGATTGATTCTGATGTTTTATCAATTTCATCACTTGACGTGAACTAACCCTTTAATAATTTGTATAGTCTGGACCCTATGTGATAATGTTTGTGAACTATCCTTTGTATATAAAAAATATGAATTAAAAATGCATTAGAAAAGAATAAGAAGAAAATAATGCATGGTAATGAAAATACATTTTTTTTTATACATTTTATAATTGGTCACAGCTAATCACGTGGTAAGAAGCCTCTGTCAGAGGCTCCTTACAATGATCAGAGATGCAGCATGTCAGACTGACACGCCACACTCGCGACCCCCACGCTGCACGTGCTGGAATGTTATCCTGCTGGACGTCATACGACGCCCAGTCAGGATAACAGAACCACTTCCCGGCGGTCATCTGCTATAGGCTGGGCTGGAAGTGGTTAAGTAACTGTACTAAAAATGCATAAATTTGACATTTATTAATTTTCCTTTTTTATCCTGATGCTTTGCATTACTTAGAAGAACAAAAAATACCTTTTTCTTTTATCTTTAAATAAAATTTCATCTATTGTGGCTTTCAGGGATCCTGACTCGTCTTCCTTGAGAACCTCCCTGAAGAAGAAAAGCAATTTATTTTAAACACATGGGCCTGGGATCACGGATATATCACACAATGAAGGCACAGTTCTTACCATGTTCTTTCATAGCCACCTTCCCACCGCTTAGTTCTTTCTGGTTCTTCATCCACCTTTAAATGTTCTGCCATTTTTTGCTTTATTCTGAAAAAAAAATAAGGGATATTAAAGCGGAGTTCCACCCATTTAAAAGTCAGCAGCTAAATATTGGAGGAGATGGAGGAAAAAGCCCAGGCACTCGAGGCACGCTTCGCTCAAACAGCTAACCATGTTACAGCGCAAGACATGAGGGTGGCTTACAGGGAAGTGATGCTGCTTCGAGTGGCGAAGGTAAATAAAAAACAACTGGTCCTGACTCAACGTATATTTGAGCAGGGTGATAAAACGGGGAGGATGTTAGCATGGATCTCCAAAGAGCAATCCACAGTCTCTGCTATTCCCCGAATAAGGCGGGAGGATGGCACATTGGCATCAGACCCAGGGGCAGTCAATTCCTGTTTTGTAGATTATTATTCTAAACTCTACTCCTCTCGAGTGAAGTGTACTGGTGAGGAACTAGCTGCATATTTAGATACAGTAACATTCCCAACCCTTACAGCCACTGCGAGGGATCTCATGGACGCCCCAATCACCTCAGAGGAAGTCCAGATAGCACTTGGTACTTTGCAGGCGGGTAAGACCCCGGGCTTAGATGGGCTGCCACCGGAATTTTACAAGCAATATGCTGAGGAATTAGTATCTAAACTGCATAACATGATTGCGAAAACACTAAAAGATGGGGCTCTTCCTCCATCAATGGCCCAAACTATAATAGTAGTAATCCCTAAGCCTGGCAAGGACCCTCAACTGTGCTCCTCCTACCGGCCTATATCCCTATTGAATTCAGACGCAAAAGTCCTGACCAAGATTCTTGCCAAGCGCCTGAACGAGGTAATACTCACTGTAATCCATGATGACCAGTCAGGATTCATGCCTGCTAAGGGGACGGATATTAATTTGCGACGCTTATATACAGTCCTGGCCTCTAGGAATGGGGATGCACAGCCTGCGGTGGTGGCCTCTCTGGATGCAGAGAAGGCCTTCGACTCGGTCGAATGGCCCTATCTGTGGGAGGTCCTCCGCAGGTTCAGTTTTGGTCCGGTCTTTATTTCCTGGGTGGAGGCTATATACAAAAACCCAACAGCCAGGGTCCGTACGGGTACAGCCCTATCCCAGCCCTTCAGCCTGGGCAGGGGTATGAGGCAGGGGTGCCCTTTGTCGCCGGGGCTGTTTGCTCTCGCTATAGAGCCAATGGCGATCCTCATACGGTCCAGCCAGGCGATAGAGGGCATCACGATCGGCTCAATACACAAAAAGGTGTCGTTGTATGCCGATGACACCCTGCTATATCTTAGAGACGATGGGGTCTCTCTTCAGAAGGCGCTGTCTGTTAACGCCTTTGGAAGCTATTCGGGACTATGCATCAATTGGGGGAAGTCCATACTGTTCCCTCTACACTCGGGTGACCCTCCCCAGGTATCGGACACACAGCTACAGAGGGTTTCCCAGTTCAGGTACCTGGGGGTGGAAATACACCGAGATTTAGGACAATTCATTAACCTCAACTTGACTCCAGTGATGTCCCACATGTCCCAGAGATGTGCAGTCTGGAAGTCCCTTCCGCTAACTCCGGTGGGGCGTGTCAATCTTATTAAGATGACAATACTCCCAAAATTTACATACCTTTTCAGGCAGACTCCGGTGGTCATACCCATCTCATTCTTCAGAAAGGTAGATAGTATCCTAACCAATTTTATATGGAAAGGAGGGACACCTAGGATAGCGAAGACAACCCTTCAACTCCCTCTGACGCTGGGAGGCTTGGCTCTGCCGGGCGGCTGTGCTGGTCACAGTTAGGTGGTGGCTGTCCGAACACCCGGCTAATCCCGCGTCGGCACTGGAGGCGGCGCTGCTGGGTTCTCAAGCGGAACTTAGGAATCTGATATACAGGGGACCCAAATCCAACCCAGGGGTGTCCATAACCATGAGGACTACGCTTAAAGTATGGGACAAGGTCCATGCGCTGGTACAAGAACCGGATGCGTGGTCTCCCTACGCCCTACTTTTGGCTAATCCCCGCCTGCCCCATTTCCATTCTATTCCGGACCCGGTGATCTGGGCCAGGCATGGGGTTACACAGCTGGGAGACATGGTGACCGGGGGGCACCTGATATCCTTTGATGACCTGAAGAGGGACAGAGGCCTTCCAAACCACGTTTTTTAGATTCCTCCAACTGCGCCATGCCTACCATTCCCAATTCCCTCGGGCTATTGAGCTACGGATGTCAGGCCTGGAGGGTATCCTAAGGTCAGGGGAAAATGGGGGCACACTTTCCACACTCTACATTATGCTGGCTGGGCCGGACACTTCTAAAGTATCACAATTATACAATAATTGGCAAGCTGATATTCCGGAATTGGCTGCTGATGACTGGGAGGAGGGCATTCAGCAGTATTTGCCGTTAATGATTTTGGCTAGGGATAGGTTCACGTAGCTAAAATTTCTCCATCGTACCCAATACTCCCCAGTTCGCTTGGCAAGAATATATCCTGGTCGCTCAGCGGTGTGCCCCAGGTGCGGTCAGGACAACGCAGGCTTCTTCCATGTAGTCTGGGCATGTCTTCGAATAGTGGAATTCTGGAAAGAAGTGCTGGCAGATATCAATACTATAGGGAAAGTTAGGGTCCCATACAGCCCCATTCCCCTCCTGTTGGGGGTCTGCGACTTTCTCGAGGCTCCCCAAAGGAGAAAGTTGTTTGTTTTTTTATGCGTCCTTTTACGCTAGGAAGGCCATTCTTTTGAATTGGAACCAAACCCAGCCCCCCACTAAACAGCTCTGGATGACATTAATCAATAACGCCCTGCCTCTCTATAAGCTAACCTACCTGGGTAGGAATTGTCCGAATAAATTTGATAAAATTTGGGCCCCCTGGGTATCGGCACGTGAATTGTCCATAGACTAGGAAATGGTATACCCCTCAAACCCACTCGAGGCTGGACAATGTATATTAGATAATGACGGCTCAACCTCCTGTCCGGATAGAAACGGTCGGCAAATGGTAGTGGGCGGGTGGCCCTAGCCTGTCCCCCCCTTCTCTTGCTTGTAGTGATGCAACGTCAGTCATCCTATAGTTTGCTATAGATTGGAAAGCTTTGTCACTGAATGTAATTCTGATCTCATTGCTTGAATACATGTACAATTGTCTTTTTCTTTATGTCTACAATGTCTCTGTATGATGTTTAATACCATGTTGGTCTGTTTAAAAATAAATAAACTTTATGTTAAAAAAAAAAAAAAAAAAACTTTTAATAAACAGACACTCACCTGTCCCACGGTCCAACGATGCAGGTGCACGAAGCCTCGATCCTCTCCCCGGCATTGTAACTGTGGGTGCCTGGCTGTGGCTTCACAGCCGGGCATGCACTGCACTGCTAAAAATAGTCCTGCTAGCAGCATCTAGCAGCATCTTTGGAGCGGTGTATTCACCGCTCCTACCCATTGAAATCAATGGGGCAGCGCGGCAATACCGCCGGCAAAGCACCACTGATTTGATTTGCCATCGGTTTTAACACTTTTTCGGCCGCTAGCGAGGGTTAAAACCGCCCCGCTAGCGGCCGAATAGCGCCGCTAAAACGACGGTAAAGCAGCGCTAAATATAGCGCTGCTTAAACGCCCCAGTGTGAAAGGGGCCTTAGAGGACTGGAGTAAGGCTTGGAAAACTTTTGCAAAATGTTCTTTTAATACAAATACGCTCAAGGCCACGTATAAGGTTCTTTTTAGATGGTACTGGGTCCCTGCCCGGGTTGCCCATGCTTACCCGGGTAGTAGTGACAGATGCTTTCATAACTGTGGGCAAAGAGGAGATGTCCTGCATACCTAGTTGGTCCTGCCCGAGACTGGTGGGGTTCTGGTCCAGGGTTTTCGGCCTGCTCCAGACCCTCTTCCACATTACAGTCCACAGGGGCGCAAAGTTGGCCCTATTGCATTGCCCGATTACCGGCCTATACACATCCCAGCAGAAGCTGACAACTTATCTTTTTATTTCTGCTAATTGGACCAAAGCCCAGGCATGGAAGACCCGGCGCATTGCCTTTCAAGAGGTGAAGTCACATATGACTGCCTTGATGCTCCATGAGCAGATGTCTAGCATCGTGAACGACTCACACTCTAAATATCTCAAGGTCTGGGAACCTTGGATTTCCTATGAGTTTCCCTCACTCCAACCAGCCTTTTTCCCTTCCCTTTCCATTTCACCTTAATTATCCTTCAATATCATCCCAATCCCAAGAAGGTTCAACTATGATTGTTATGTTTGTATTCCTTTTGGATTCTTCAGTAATACATGATTATTCCTTAGCCCCTGCGAGGGTGGCCTATATGCTTGCTTTTGATTTTATATTGTGGCTTAAAGTGGTAATAAACCCTTACAGACCACTTTGACCTACAGGTAAGCCTAGATTAAGGCGTACCTGTAGGTCCAAGAAATATCTCCTAAACCTACAGGGTTTAGGAGATATTTGCAAAAAGACAGGCACTGCTGTCTAAGGCGCATGCGCCGTAGACAGCGGTGCGCAGGCGCACTGAGCTTGCCACTGCGAACGGCGACATGCCGTTAGTGGCGGCTCCCGTGCGCATGTGCGGGAGTGACGTTGTGACTGGCCGGAGCCAGAGTGCGGTGTGACTGGCCGTAGTCGCAATACCCAGAAAGAAGATGGACGCTCCATGGAAGAGGGGACAGCTGTGACATCGCTGGCTCCTGTGTCAGGTAAGTGACACATAATGGGCTACTTCATCAGGGTTTACTTCCTCTTTAAAGTGGTTGTAAACCCTTTACAACCACTTTTCACTACAGGTAAACCTATAATAAGGCTTACCTGTTGCTACCGTGGATATCTCCTAAACCTGCACGGTTTAGAAAATATACTCTGTATCAGCATGTGCTGACGTCATCGGCACATGCGCACTAAAGCAACGCCTCGTTTGCGCCATTGTTTCAGCTGAAGTGCCGTTACCGGTGGCTCCAGCCAATCACAGTGCCAGAGCATGCGATACCCAGGAATAACTCTGGGAGACATGTCACCAGGCAGAACAATGTGCCAGGACCACTGCGGGGGCTTCAATCTAAGGTGAGTATTACATAATGAGCTAGTATGCTATGCATACTAGCTCATTATGCCTTTGTCTTGCAGGTTTTTTTTTTTTTTTTTTTCTTTTTTGTGGGTTGACAACCACTTTAAAACCAATAAATACATTAAAACAGAAAAAGCATTTAGGCAGTTGGACTCCAGTGAACAGGCCTTAAAAGAGAACATTGAAGGCAGTGATGTGCTCTATACCAGTGGTCGCCAAAACAATGGCCCAGGGGCCAGATACAACCTGCTGGTTGCCATAAACCAGCCACAGCAATGAGAAGGCCCTGCTTCCTCATAGCATACCAGGGGAGCTGCTGTGCAGAGTTGCAGCGGGTGCCAGGCAATGAAACAAAAAGTGCTTCACCACCCAGCAATATATAAAGGCACCATCGAATAAGGCGATTTCCAACCCGATAGTACCTGTAAACTCTTGGCTGTCTTTCATTACTCCGATTGAATATCCAGATGGTCTTCAATTACACCCCCAACGCTATTGGCGTTGGGGGCCTTTTTCTACTCCCATTCATTAATGCTGGGGGGATTTTACAGCTTTTACTGAAACACATGCTGTGACACGATTCCTCCCTCTAAACACTCAAGCCCGGTACACACTATCAATTTTTTTTGTTCAACCCACCAAACTGAACAAAAAATAAACTGACAAGCCCGGAAGGAGCCACTGTACTAACTATCCAATGTTAGTACAGCGATCTCCCCACTGAGCTATTGTGTTCTGGCAGGGGTACTGCCCCCCCCCCCCGCCAGAACCCCACGGTCAGTGTTCACAGCATGCCTGTTCAACAGAACCCGGCCTTTAAGCCAACTTCTGTAGGACAGCCTGATGTACACACGGGCTGAAGGTCAGCCGGTTTCTGTTGAACTGGCCGATATTTGCCTGGTGTACCAGGCTTAAAGGATAAGTTGATCTTTGAGAGCATGTTATATGTTCCACCCACTTTTAGGATGTAACATGTTGCCAATGCTGCAGCCGCTGCCCAATCTCCCCTCTCCCTGTGACAGTTCTCCGTACTAGCTGTCACTTTTTGAAATCAGCGCGGCCGTGGCATTCATTCACACAGCTCTATGTGTGAATAAACTACAAGCCCCCCCCCCCCCGACGTCCTTTACGGCTGTTGGCTTGTAGTTCTCAAATAACTACCATGGCACTGTGGAGCACCGTGGTAGTTAAGTGATTCTTCCTATCAGTCTATCTGCTTGCCCATACGGGATGTACAGGCACACAGATACACCGACAGACCTGCATGGCACCAGTAATCTACTGATTGCTGGTGCAATGCTTTATAGCCACAAAAAAAAATAAAAAATAAATAAAAAAAAAAATGCATATTTTTTTATATGCAAAATTATTATTATTTTTTTTTAAAGTGAACTTATCCTTTAATGTAGAATCATTTATTATTCCCACTGACCAGCAACACAGGGACATTTTATACTGCCAATAACCACAATGCAAGGTCACGTTTTACACCCAATGATACAGTGGCTTTTATTCCCCAATTGACAAATGAGGCATTTATCGACCCCATTGACCACCAACACATGAGCACCGAAAAGAGGAGGATCCGGGCTGCCTCATGCAAAACCACTGCACAGGGTAGGGAAGTAGGACATGTTTGATATTTTTTTACTTTACAAATCACTTTAAACATGTTCATTTCATAAGTCAGATTCACCTTTTTAAAATCTATTTTCATTAAAATAATGCTCCAGCACTTCCTGTTCCTGCCACCACTGTCTCCGATTTGTGTCACTGTGTCCCTGAAGGGATCCTACCTGTGGCCATGCTGCCACACATTGCGCAGGAATGGTTGTCAGGAAGCCGATCCCGAGTAGGGATGAGCTCAGGAATGAACTTCAAATCCACCTGAGCCATGCTGCCAGGAAGCTGTCAAAGCCAACAGCCAATCATAAGTGGTGAAGGCATTCCTTGCTCCACATACGTAATGCTGCGTACACACGATCGGAAATTCGGCCAGCAAAAGACCGATGAGAGCTTTTGGGCGGAAAATGCGAACGTGTGTATGCTCCATTGGACTTTTGCTGGCCGAATTTCAGACAGCAAAAGTTTGAGAGCATGTTCTCTATCTTTTGGTTGTAAAAAGTACAGATCGGAATTTCCAATCGTCTGTAGCAATTCCGACGCATGCTCGGAAACAATTTGACGCATGCTCGGAAGCATTGAACTTAATTTTCTCGGCTCGTCGTAGTGTCGTACATCACCGCGTTCTTAACGGTCGAAAGTTCAGCAAACTTTTGTGTGACCGTGTATATGCAAGACAAGCTTGAGCGGAATTCCGTCGGAAAAACCATCCAAGATTTTTCTAATGGAAAATCCGCTTGTGTGTACGTGGCATGAGAGGTGTGTATACATGGGGCTGCAGGGCAGAGAATGCCTCCGCCACCTATGATTGATTTTTGGCTTTGACAGCTTCCAGGTACAAGTGGAACCAAAGGGGGAAGATTTACTAAAACTGGTGTACAGAGGATCTTGTGCAGCTCTGCATATTAACCAATCAGCTTCCAGGTTTTATTGTAAAAGCTTAATTGAACAAGATGAAGCAAAAGGCTGCTTGGTTACTATGCACAGTAGCACCAGATTCTGAGTGCTCCAGTGTTAGTAAATCACCCTCAAAGTGTCTTAAAGAGGCTCAGCATAACAGAGATGTAAATAAGAGTGAGAAATGCGGAAATTGTATTTTAGGAAAAACAAACTGAGCAAACAAAACGTGGGGTTTTAGGCTGCATTCACTCCATGGCATTTAGTAAACACATGCACATTTACAAACTAAGTCTGCTATTCATCTCAGGAAACAGCTGACAGATCACACCATACACATATCTGACCCAGCTCCCAGCCAGAGGACTATTACTACTATCACTGTCACACCAGACACCACACTGCCCACCTTCTCTGCTATCACCGGGACCTCTTTCTTTTCACTTGTGTGCAGCAAAGAAACACTTCCCCCCCGGAAACATTCACCCTGTACAAACGTTCCGCTCGTCTCTCTCTCCGGAGTACAATGTGTGCTCACTGAGTGCACAGCCTGTCGGGAGGAGCTCTGCTTTAACCCCTTGTCTACAGGGGCATATTTTTTTTATTCACATTTATTTATTTATTTCAGCTACTTATATAGCACACTTACACAGTGCTTTACATATAAATTCACATCAGTCCTTACACCCAAGGAGCTTACAATTTAAGATCCCTAACACACATTCATACATATACTAGGGCCAATTTAGACAGGATCCGATTAACCCACCAGCTTGTCTTTAGAGTACACGTTACAATTGCACACTCCACGTGCAGAGCCCGCCAGGAAGTCGGCACTGCGCTGCGCTAATCACAGGCAGTGAGACATTGTCCCGATGCACGGCTGCAGAGATCAGGAAATGTCTTGCTGCCTGTGATTAGCGCACCCTGGGGGGCTCTGCACGTGGAGTGTGCTAACATGCCGGAGCACATCCTTAGTTACAATATGCATCTTTTTTTTTAATGCTAGAAATTACTTGAAACCCCCTAAGCCATTTTTCTGAAAGCAGAGATCCTAAATAATAAAATGGTGTCGGTGGCAATTTTTTAAATTGAACAATATTTTTGTAACTATTTATCAAAAGCAATATTTTATCAGATTTTTTTTTGGAAAAATATAAAATAAATACGAGGCTGTGTGAAGTAAATCGAGCATGTCAAACCTTAAAGTGATTGTAAAGGTTTTTCTTTAGTTTTTTTAATAACAAACATGTTATACTTACCTGGTTTGTGCGATGGTTTTGCACAGAGCAGCCCTGATCCTCTTCTTTTTGGGTCCCCCTCCTGGGGTCCTGGCTCCTCCTCCCCTGTCAAGTGACCCCAATCCTTGAGGAGGCTCACTCTCAAGCCGTGCTACTGTGAATGGACGCACAGAACACCAGTGATGTAAGGAACGCGATTAAAGTAAACGGCGTTACGTAACGCCGTTACTTTAAAGGGTAACGAGTAATCTAACTGATTACTCTGCCCCTCGCGGTAACGCCGTTCCCATTACTGCGGCGTTACCGCAATTACCGCGATCCGCTGAGCCGTCCGCGGCCTCGGCCTTAGGAAAGGCCTCTGCCAATACTCTGCGACTGCCAATACCCTGCAATACCAGGTAATACTCTGCCAATACCCTGCCAATACTCTGCCATATCCTGCCAATACCCTGCCAATACCCTGCCAATACCCTGCCAATACTCTGCCAATACTCTGCAACACCCTGCCAATACTCTGCAACACCCTGCCATACTCTGCCATACTCTGCAATACCCCGTAATACCCATCCATACTCTGCCATACCCAGCCATACTCTGCAATACCCCGTAATACCTAGCCATACTCTGCAATACTCTGCCATACCCAGCCATACTCTGCAATACCCCGTAATACCCAGCCATACTCTGCAATACTCGGTAATACCCAGCCATACTCTGCAATACTCGGTAATACCCAGCCATACTCTGCAATACTCGGTAATACCCAGCCATACTCTGCAATACTCGGTAATACCCAGCCATACTCTGCAATACTCGGTAATACCCAGCCATACTCTGCAATACTCTGCAATACTCGGTAATACCCAGCCATACTCTGCAATACTCTGCAATACTCGGTAATACCCAGCCATACTCTGCAATACTCGGTAATACCCAGCCATACTCTGCAATACTCTGCAACACCCTGCCAATACTCTGCAACACCCTGCAACAACCTGCCAATACTCTGCAACACCCTGCCAATACTCTGCAACACCCTGCCAATACTCTGCCATACTCTGCAATACTCGGCGATACCCAGCCATACTCGGCGATACCCAGCCGTACCCAGCCATGCTCAGCCAATATTACAGTTGAGGAGATGACGTGGATATTACAGTGGGGGAGATTGTGGATATTACAGTGGGGGCTTTATGGTGGTGGAATTTTCACAGGTTTTTGCAAATTCAATTATTATTTGCTGATCTGAAAAATGATCCGATCCGTGACTCTGATCCAAGCAACGATCCGATCCGTGAGTTTGGGGGGGGACAGATGTACAGAGGGGGAACAGATATATGTGTGTGGGGGGGGGGGGAACAGACGTGTAGTGGGGTACAGAGGGGGAACAGATATATGTGTTGGGGGAACAGACGTGCAGGGGGGTGCAGAGGGGAAATAGACGTGCAGGGGGAACGCGCCCCTTGCTTACAGTAATACTAGACCCGCCCCTAAGAATATAAAAAAAAAAAAAATCACAGTTACTTTTCTGAGTAACTAATTACTTTTCCAATGTAGTAACTGAGTTACTAACTCAATTACTTTTTTGGGAGAAGTAATTAAAAAAGTAATTAGTTACATTACAAAAGTAAGATGACCAACACTGCAGAACACAGCTCGCCCCCTGTTCTCTCCTCATTGGCTCACTGGCTGTGATTGACAGCAGCGGGAGCCGCTGGTTAAAAGAACGCAATGCTATCCTTCAGCGCTGCCCACTGACTCCTGGGAAACGATGACACAAATCTCCTAGGAGCATAGGCGCCGCTCTATTTGATGTAAATCGCCGTGGCCCGGAAGTGGCAGATTAGAAGGGACCCCATGGCAACAATGCAGACAGAGTAAGTAAAATAAAAATAAAAAATTGACCCAAATGTTACTGTTCATGCAGAAAGCTGCTGATTGATGTAAACATTATATTATGGGTGTAACTCCGCTTTAATGCACAGCATGCATTAAAGCAGAGCTCCAGCCCCACCCCCACCCCCACCAAAAAATTAAAAGTTAGCAGCTACAAATACTGTAGCTGCTGACTTTTAATATTAGGACACTTACCTGTCCAGGGATTTTGTGATGGCGGCACCCCAGCCGATTTTCAGTCAGCTCTCGGGTGCTGCCACCACCATTTCTTGTAAAAGAGACTGGCAATGAAGCCTTGCAGCTTCACAGTTGGTTCCCTACTGCCCATGCGTGAAGCGCGCTGTTCTTTGTGAATGGCCCGGTGGCGGGGGAAGGAGGAGGGGAGCCGAACTTCCGAGAGACTTCCCCCGCAGCGCAGTCACCAGGAAGTGGGAGCGGGTACCTGCCAAAAACTGGTACCCACTCCCTCCCAAAAGGTGACAAATGTGGCAGCGGAGGGGGGGAGAAAGCAAACAAGCAGAGCTTCCCCTTTTGGGTGGAGCTCCGCTTTAAGGTAAAAATCCTTCTGCCTTTAGAACCACTTTAAAGTGTTAGTTCACCTTTAAAGAAAAAAGTGTAAAGGTGAACGAACACATTTCCAAAAAAAAAACACATCTTCAAACAAAAAAATAGGACAAAATAACAGAAAAAATCAATGTGCATAACTATTTACCCCCCTAAAGTCAATACTTTGTAAAGCCACCTTTTTGCAGCTATCACAGCTCCAAGTCGCTTTGGTTAAGTCTCTATGAGCTTGCCCCATCTTACCACTGGGATTTTTTGCCCATTCCTCCTTGCAAAACTGCTCCAGCTCCTTCAAGTTGGATGGTTTGCGCATGTGAACAGCAATCTTTAAGTCTGACCACAGATTCAGATTTTCTATTGGATTGAGGTCTGGGCTTTGACTAGGCCATTCCAACACATTTACATGTTTCCCCTTAAACCACTCAAGTGTTTCTTTAGCAGTGTGTTTGGGGCCATTGTCCTGCTGGAAGGTGAACCTCCGTCCTAGCCTCAAATCACACACAGAGTGGTACAGGATTTGCTCAAGAATATCCCTGTATTTAGCACCATCCATCTTTCCCTCAACCCTGACCAGTTTCCCAGTCCCGACTGCTGAAAAACATGGTGTTTGTTAGATGATGTGATGTGTTGGGTTTACGCCAGACATAGCATTTACTTTGACCAAAAAGTAAAATTTTAGTCTCATCAGACCAGAGCACCTTCCTCCATACATTTTGGGAGTCTCCCACATGCCTTTTCGCAAACTCAAAACGTGCCATTTTGTTTTTTTGCTGAAAGTAATGGCTTTCTTCTTGCCACTCTGCCGAGAAAATTGAAGCCTCTAGTCTGTTGCGGGAAAATGCATCCAGCATGCATTTTTCCACACAACACTGCTCTGCATCTGACAACAGTTTAAGTGTTGGGCAGGGGACATAGAATACATAGAAAACAGGTTTTCTGTGTACCCATGCTCGTTCTGCACTAGAAAAATGCAGGTCTCTGCACATTGTGTGCACAAGCCCTTACACTTTTTGACTGCAATGTTAATATTGGAATATCCATACGGTTGTTTTTACTGTAAAGCCTCATACACACGATTGGACTTTGTACAAACTTTCCCGCGGATTTTTGTACAAAGGGCATCGGCCCTGAACTTGTATTGCATACACACACCAGGTCTTTTTCAGCCAGATTTCACCAAATCACGTGTTTTTTCTGCTCTTTACCGCCACTTTTGGTCAACTTCTGTATTGTTGTCTGATCTTTTGCATTGGTTCTGAGCATGCGTGTTTGTACTTTGTACAAAAGTCCTGTGGTTTTCTGTACACACGATTGGACTTTGCTCCATCAGACTTTTGTTGCCGGAAAGTTTGTCCGTTCGCACAGCCAACAAAAGTCAGATGAAAACCGAAAAAGTTTGTCCGATGGAGCGTACACACGGTCAGATGTTGCCTTAAAACAGCTAATTTGCATGTTTGTTGTCAAAAAGTCTGATCGTGTGTATGGGCCTTTATACATTTTTTCTTTTTTAGGACTAACTTGACATGGACAGTAATGATAGATCAAGAGACATGTTTTCTGTGATTAATTACTGTAAAAAAAAAAAAAGTCTCCCAAAGACTTTTACTTTCAAGCCAACACCTAAAAATAACAATGCTTTGGGTGATTTCTTTATTGTAGGACTAAAAATTCTCATAATAAGCTGCTAATTGACTTGCCTATTCAATGCTATAGTGTTTGCTAGACAATTGCATCTTTGTGATTATCCACACTTCATGATTCTGCAATGTACCAATTATTAATGATCGTTTGGTAGCAACAAGCATCTGTCTGAATATTGTAATTGTTCTAAATGTCAGCAGATGCAGTTAAAGGATACGTTCATCTTTAGAACATGTTACACCTGTGCAGTGATGTAAGTAACTGAGTTCAAACAAACTGAGTTACCTAACTCAGTTACTTTAGAGGGTAACTAGTAATCTAACTGATTACTTTTCCCCTCATGGTAACTCAGTTCCCATTACTTTGGCTTAGTTACCCCAATTACATCTACTGCCACTAGATGGCAGTAGTGTAATTCCGGTGTCCTGCCGAAAAAGTTCCCCCGCCGGATAAGGACCCCCTGTACTGCGCAGGCGCAGGGCTTGCGCAGTACGAAGGACTACGGAGCTTCCGAAAAATTGCCGAACCTAAACAGCTCTGAGTGAACTCTACACCGCGCAGGTGCAGTTAACATGTAATTGTACGAGGCGATGCCGCACGCTCCTGATGCTCGTGCTACTCTGCAAGGGGCGTCTATTGTGTAAGTAAGGGGCGGGTCTAGTCTTACTGTAACCAAGGCGCGCATTTATTATTATTGTTATATATCGAGCTCTGCCCATTAATTTAACATTCACCCTCTTCTGTAGCAATCCGCCCCTTACACGATATAATAATAATAGACCCGCCCCTTGCTTACACGCTATAACAGATCTGCCCCTTGGTTAGAGAAATAATAGCGCAGCCCCTTGGTTATACAATATATAACAATAATAATAAAATGCGCCCCTTGGTTACAGTAATACTAGACCCGCCCCTTAGTTACACGTATAGAATATTTAAAATAAAAGTCAGTTACTTTGCTGCGTAACTAATTACTTTTCCAATGTAGTAACTGAGTTACTAACGCAATTACTTTTTGGGAGAAGTAATTTGTAACTTAACTAATTACTTTTTTAAAGTAAGATGACCAACACTGCACCTGTGTTTAGGGTGCAACATGTGCTTTCAATCCCCCCCCCCCCCCATACCTGAGGTCTCGCACTTAAATTAAGCGTAGATGTGTGGGGCTGTGTGGGTACTTCTCTGGGAAGCTGTCAGATTTGAAATGGAGATCTGTGAATAAATAAACTACAAGTCCCATCTACCACCACAGAGGATGGATTTGTAGTTCTCAAAGGACTACTAGTGTGCTGATTAGCGCACGTGTAGTCCGCTGATACTTCCTGCAGCTTTCTAACTGAAAGCCTATACAGAGGTACAAGTGGAAGGTTGGAGGATGTGTCTGCAGGAGCCTCACATTATACCTGCGATCCAACAACCACAACTGCAATGCTTTGCAGTGCTGGCTCCCGTGGGGAAAAATAATTGCAAAAATATGTAATATTATTATTTTAGATTTGACTAAAAACCATGTGTCCACCTTTTGCAAAAAAACAAACAATAAATGCACATGTATTCAGAAAGAAAAATCTGTTTTATTTATTGCAAATGAGTCTGCAAAACTTTGTGACATTAATCAGTAAATCGTGCACTCAATGCCAACCTCCTGCAGACTCCTCCTCCATGTCCATCCTACAAACTTTCAGTTGGGATGCACACACATGGGTGTTTAACCACGCTGCAAATTACAGCAGCAAGAATCTACCGATTCCTGCCGCTGGGATTGACAGTCACGGATTTATATGTTGGGACTTTATTCACTGACTTGCCTATTAATCAAAGGAAGCGCTGCACACTTTTTGTTTAGGATTATTTGAAAGCTGTATGTTCACCTTTTGTGTGTCAGCTGCTAAACGATTACACAGAGCTCCTGTTTTCTTTTTGAATAGATGAGGATGCTGAGCCTGTACAGTGCAATGACAGACTGTTGGCGGATGCAGCTATTCATGACAGGTTGCACAGCCATGGGGATTTGGTTACACCATATGGCCATATAGTGCTAAGCCCACTACTGCGTCAAAGTACCCCATTATCAGTGGGTCCTACACTATTCACAGAATGAAAGGTCCTGCATCTCAACCATGGGAGACAAATGCCTCTTTATGGGAGAACTATAAGGGCTCCTCCTATAACACATAGTGTAACCAAATCCCCATAGTTTTGAATATGGTCAGGTGTTTTAAATGGCCTTGCAAGATTTAAATGTCATTTTTGTATGTGTGCACTGTAATTTGTTTTGTTCTGTTTGCAGTCTTATAGCAGCACCATCTTGAATGTAAATGCATTTTTAGGGTGTACCCTCCAAGTCTGTATACTGTAAAGGTCCTGACCAGATCCCTTGGGCCGGAGCACCCCATCCCCCTTCATTACCTTTTATTGTCCACCTGTGTTATAGGATAAGTCCTTTTATAGTACTCCCATAAAGAGGAGTTTGTCTCCCATGGTTGAGGTGCAGGACCTTTTCATTCTATGAATAGTGTAGGACCCACTGATAATGGGGTACTTTGACACAGTGGGCTTAGCACATATATGGTGTAACCAAATCCCCATATTTTTGAATATGTTCAGGTGTTTTAAATAGCCTTGCAGGATTTTAAATGTAATTTATGTATGTGTGCTGCAATCTATTTTTCTTATCTTCATGTGACACTGATGTAGAATTAGTGCAGGTTCACAATGGGGCACCTGACTCTGAAGCCGCTCCACACAGTGTGACCGAGGTGCGGCTTGCAAAGTACTTCTTTAATAGAAGTCAATGCAAGACGTGGCTCCCTATAGCATCCTAGCCCAAAAATTGTCCACGATGGGTTTAACAGAATCATGGGATGGGATGGGATGGTGGATTTAAGGGTTAAATCAACCTTATCTATGCCTGTATCATGTGCCCTGCCTCCTCCCCCTTACATTCCACAACCAGAGAAGAGCTGCACAGACCTCATCACATGAGGACACACAGTAAATATCAGTGGGCTATTGAGTTTTGACATCCTTAAACAAACACCAGTATAGACACATTATCAAAAATTATTTCTCAGGAAATCAAAGGGGAAACTTTTACAAAAAGAGGATGGCTTACAGCCAATAGTTGAAGATTTCTTTTTATAAAGGGATCTTAAAGGGAAATTATCTCGTCCTAAATTAACATTAACGCAGTAAAGAAGGCAAATGGTGACTATAGGTTTGTACAAGACCTAAGGGCCATCAATAGCCTAGTGGTACAGATTGCCACAATAGGGCCTCATGTGCCATCAATATTTACCGCCATACATTCCGATGCAGAGTATTTTACTGCGATTGATTTATTGAACGCATTTATATTTCCATCCCTGTGGATGAGGAGACACAGCCAATCTTTGCTTCATGTTTTTTTAAAAACCCGCCAACTAACATGGTGTATAATGCCCCAGGGCTATATAGACTCCCCTGCAGTCTATTCCATTGTCCTCCAAACTACTCCCAGAGCTTGGATACCAGGACACTGTTCATCCCTGCTGCAGTATATGGATGAATTCCTCATCTGCAGTTGTACACGGTTGCCGCCCTGGAGGATGGGAGGGATCTTTTGAAATGTCTTTTTGAAAGTGGTCACAAAGTGTCAAAGAAAAACTGCAATGGTGTCAGAAAAAAAGGTTGAATATCTTGGTTTTGTACTCTCAAAAGGAGAAAGGAAAGTCAATCACAAAAAGAGCTATGGCTCTTGTGGGTCTGCCCCGCCCACTTGCTAAGAAAGACATGTTCACCTTTCTTGGTATGATTGGTTACTGCCGCCAATGGATACCTGACTGTTCCTACTAAAATCTCCTGAGACAAGCCACAGGTTTAGACATGCCAGACTGTATAAAATGGTCAAATGAAATGTGCAATGCTTTTGTGTATTTGAAAAATGCTATGGTAATGGCTCCAGGGCTCAGCCTCCCTAACTAGGGAAAATTGTAAGGACTTTGTCAGGTGTCCTCGCTCAGGAGTATGGAGGCAAGTTGCGCCCTATTTTTTTTTTTTCAAAGATGGTTCCGGTGCAGGTTCAAGGCATGCCTGTGTGTCTCAGAGCTTTAGCATCCTATTCGATGATGGTTGAGATGGCCACTTCTTTCACTCTGGGGCACGACCCTACACTTCACACCACGCACAATGTATCAAAAATGTACATACACAGCACATATCTGCTCAAAGGTTGAGCGGCTATGAGGTGATCTTGCTGTCTAATCCAAAATTGCACATCAAAAAATGCTTCTCCCACTACAGGACCAGCACCAATCCAAATGCCCTTTTAGGATTAAAAGGAGAGCAGAATGAGGTTGTGCCACAACATGATTGCATAAACCTCATTCACCAAGACACATCACCCAGGTCTGATTTATCTTCCACAACACTGCAGAGCACACACAGGCCAACAAACAGATAGCCAAGGGAAATGCTCTGGCTGATTAGCTGCTAAACAAGCTGCTACTTCACAAAATGCACAGATCCAAATGCCCATGCTAGCACCAGAATTTTTTTTTTTTTATCAGGTTCTTTCAGAGTTGCAGGGATGTCCAGAAGAAGCTGATCTCAGAGATTGGGCCAAAATAGGTGTGCAGAAAGATCCAAAGACTGGACTTCTCTGCAAAGAGGGGAAGCCATGTATACCAGTAGCTAGTGCATCACTTTTTGTAGCTAGTGAATCACTTTTTATGCATCACTTTTTATTTCCCAGTTCCATGGAATAGGTCACAGAGGCTGGAAAGCCACTTGTGAACTATTAGAGAAAGACTTTTACATTACAGAACTTTCCTGGCCAATAAAAGATTATGTAGCAAGATGCATCACAACCCACACAAGGCCGAACATGAACACCTGATGTATCCAACAACTCCTTTTACACATTTGCAGATTGACTTCACACACATACCCAAACTAGGCAAAAGACAGGAATATCTTTTGGAAATTGTCGACAAATTCACAAGATGAGTTGAACTTTTTGTAACCACGAAAGAAGATGCACAAACAGTAGTGAGGATCCTCGTTCAGGAAATCATTCTTCGATGGGGATGCACACTTCAATAAACTCAGACAGACATTGGACCTGCATTTGTATCAAGGGTCTGCCAGGACTTGGTAAAAACTCTCAAGATAGAAAGGAAGTTTCACATTCCCTAACACCCTCAAAGCTCAGGGATAGTAAAAAAGAATGAACAGAACAATAAAAGACAAAATAAGAAAGGCCACAGGAGGAACCTTTGCCAACTGGAAGAAGGTCCTCCCAGCAGTCCTGGCAGAAATAAGAATGACCCATTCCAAGACAACAGTGTATTCACCTTTTGATGTCTTGATGGGTCGACCTTTCCCCACCCCATGGGCCAGAGCACATTTAATGATAGAAAAGGGAGATTTAGACTTATTACAGGAAAAATATGTAAGGAAATTGGTTGGAACATTGTAAACAGTTGAGAGAAATGTTGCTCGCACCTCTCCTTTTTCTTTACAGGAAGCTACTCACTCCTTCAAATTGGGAGACACCATGGTGGTCCAACAGCTGAACAGAAATAAGAAGCAAGAGTATCCTTTTGGAGCTCCTACCACAGTGGTTGCAGTGACCAGAACAGCCATCCTAGTGAAAAATTGCCAGTCCTGGATCCATGCCAACAGAGTGAAAAAGGTTGCCCAAAGCCCCAAGAGCAGGAAGGAGATCTTGGATACAGGAGGCCCTCAAGCAGAAGTCCAAGCAGACAAAGGAGGAGTTCCTGGGAAAGCAGGTCCGGCCAGAGAAGATGACCTCGCTTATTTCACCACAGACTTCTGGCAAGGCGTTCTGCCCACTGATCCTGATCTCTCTGACAGTGTTCCTACCCACCTGGATCATCACTAACTATATCTACTACCCTGAAGATTTGGGTGCAATTAAAAGTACCTGTGGGAACACACACACGAGAACATTACATTGACACAAGCTAGAACCAAGAGAGAGATTGGAGATAGTTTTACTGATAAGATGCTTTTGCTAAAATTTAAGTATGCTTATGCTCAAAAAATGAGGGTATGAAGAATGTTGGATATGTAGCAAATTACATCCTAGCACTGCCCGAATTGCCCTTTTGGCTGTACCTTTAAATATTTCCTCCTTTCTCAATGAGACTCCTCCTGTATTCTTCTTTCCAATAGCAGGTAGAAGTCATTCCCCTGATTGGTGTTTTAATTTAGGGAAAGAGACACAGACTAACCCCTCTTTCTGCAGCAGGTCAAAATTTAACATCTCCATGTGCAAATCCAGAGTCTCTGCCCCTGCCTGCTCACTGTTTCAAATATCTGACCCAGGGTTAAACTGTACTTTGCATAACTTTTCCTTTTTCTCTAAAAATGTAGGTGCTATATTACACTAATTTATAATCGCAACACAGGACAAGTACACTCATGAGTTTGTCGCTAAGAGACTTTTTGCGCTGGGACAAAGTATCTATGTATGTTGTAGGAAAGTGTGTTATCCCTGGGTGCCCCTCCATGTTAAGGGATGGTTTTACCTTGCATCCTTGTTACCTGTCATGGGAGTGGTAGGGGATTATAAAAGGGAACATCCCCTAGAGGCCAGCTCCAGCAGGAAGCTAGGGACATTGCTAAAACATGGAGCCCATTTGCCAATGCAGGATTTGGGCTTGGAGGTATATTTTCATGGTTAAAAGACATTGTCATTGTCATGATATTTATCCTTGCTCTGATTCTTTACCTCTGTTTTAAGTGTTGCACTTGCATAATTGCACGCCTTCAATCTCCTGATGAGAAGGTTCTATCTTACATGATATACATGAAGAGTCATCAGGCAATCTATGCCACAACCCCAAAGAAGTATTAAAACATTACATTCTATGTTGAGGTCATCTTATATGATCTAAGAGGGGATTGAAGGGATATTTAGCTTAACTACTTCTTTGTATTATAGTCAGTTTCCATTTTGTGTCTCTCTAACATCCATTTCACAAATAGATATGCCCAAGTCTTGCTAATCAAGTTTTGTTTTTCCATAATACTGTTATCTTCTCTTGAGTTTCGTTTCTTGTAAAGCACGTGATATTTTAGAAATAATTAGTTTCCCTTTGTCATAGACTGTACGTGTATATGATTGGATAATTTGTCTTAGGGTGGTCTTTTCTGAAAGCCCCTTTATATATTCACACCAAAGAATAAAGATTTAGATTTGCTTGGAGAGACGTTGCTGTATGTTTCATTGTGTCTCAAAGAGCGAATCTCACAGGCCTGTGGGAATTGGACAGTACCCCTTACCAGGGGACCCCTAGACAATCTACATTTTTCCTTTCAATCAGCTTTCATTGTCAAAGCTTAATTGAACAAGCTGAGGTTAACAGACGATTGGCTACTATGCACAGTTGCACCAGATTCTCAGTGCACCAGTTTAGGAAATCTACCCCAGCGTCTGGTTACAGATGAGCTCAGAACTTATATTGCAGAAAATGCAAACTACAAACATCCCCAGCGGGAGAGCTCTGCTAGGGTAACCCATACAATTCAGTTTTTGGCAGGGAGGCAGCTGGTAGAGATGCACCGACAGCATCTGTCTTGAGAGGGTGGAATGCAGCCTGGCTGGTCCAGTCCCAAAAGGGAGGCTACAGTGCAGGCTTGCGAGGCCATAGTCGCCTGGAACCTTTCCCTGTCAATTTCTCTGACAGGCGGTTGCTCCTTCTCTACTAAGCCAAAACCTGGGCCAAGAGTCATCTGGATGAAGCATAGCTCTCCAAAACGCTGCCACCAGGAAACCAAGTTTCCCATGATTTCCTCTCCAGGCTGTGATAACATTGTAGTCAAACGCCACCTACAGTGGAGAAAGCAGACTGCATCTGCCTACCAGCTATATATTCTGCATCATTTTAGCACTGGAGAATGTAAGACCATCGGTGGAATGTTATCATTTTTAAAGTAGAATTCTGAGATATCACTAACTAATCTTTAAACGTTCGCACCCCCCCTTTCTTACATCTTTAACAACTAACCTATAGAAGAACTGTACATATTATACATATGCTTGCCTGTTTTTAGGCTGCTTTGGTCCAGTCCGATGGCCCCTGTAGCAGCCAGCGCCGGCTACAGGGGTGAGGAGAGAGTGCTCCAACAATGGCTGGAATGCCTGAACTGTGACATCACCCATAGGCTTTCTATGGGCGATTCATTGTTGTGCTCCCCCCTCTCCCCTGAGGCGGTGGCTAGCTAAGAGAGGAAAGCCGATCATGTGACAGGACCAGAGTGGCCTGAAAATAGATAAGTATGTGCATCTTTCAGAAATTTGTATAATAAAAAAAAAAAAAAAAAAACACAAGCGTCAGTGCTTAAATAGAAACTAAAAAAAAAAAAAAAATGTGACCTTTACTTTTAAATAATTAATGTACTTGGTAAAAAGTGCATCTCCCAGCTGGAAACAAGATATGTGCCAATTCAATTATAAAAAACTTCCATCAGTGATATGTAAATCATAATAAACGCAATCAGAGAATACTCTTAAAAGTGCTCGCGCAAAAAATAGTAAACAAATATGCAAAATGGCAAATAATGTTTCCAAAAATATACTTAAACATAAAACTGAAAATTCATCAGTCCATATAAAGTCCTCCAATTACAAGTTAATAGTACTTTAATATTCGTGCAAAATATAACTTGCAAGTGAGCAGGTGAGGTCACTTGTGCTCCCACCTCCAGGACAAGCGGGGGCCAAAGGGCACAATATATAGGTTTTCCGAATCCCTTGAGTGGCATCTCATATTTCCTCCACCTCTTCACGGTATGGCAGGGTTGCCAACTGCCAGTAAATTTACTGACAGTTTGTCAAAAATCTTTTTTTTTTTTTTTTTTTTACAGCTGTCAGTAAATATCAGGGTCTGATAATTTCATGCTGTGTTGACTTAAGTGTAATCATGCAAATTAATTTGTTATGGGTATTGCCAATAAAAAGTGTGCTCCGTTTTCATGTTTTGTTAGTAAAAAATGCTGTGGGAGGTTGGTCCTGATGAAGTCACTCTGATGAAACGTGCAAGTTGGGCTTGGAGCATCAGCGTATCACTTCTGGTTTCCGTTTTTTCAGAAAATGTACTTTTTTTGTTAACCTGCAAAAAGATGTGCTATTATTTTTTTAAAGGGGAACTTATCCTTTAAGATTAGGTAAATTAATCCAGGAATATGTGAAGGTGGGAATGACACCTAGTGGTGAATTGTTATCCTGCATACCAGTGCCTTAAAAAAAGTTTTCACCCCCCTTGGCTTTTTTACCTATTTTGTTACATTACAGCCTAAAGTAGCCCTTTGCCATTTGATTTCAATTTCTGAGGAGAAGCTGAAAAGCATGCATGTAAATCAGGAAGCTGTGGAAAGATGGCCAGCAGACAGGCAGCACTCACAGCATGGATGGGGATTTTTCCCAGTAGGCCTATATTGTAAGGTCAAAAATAATGGTTTGTATTGCCAATACAATTCTGAGGTTATAAAATTAAAGTGTATGCTGTGACTAGAGTTTGGCTATGGTGAAAAAATAAAAAAATAAAGAAAAAAAAATAAAAATAAAACTTACTTCAAGAAAAACAACATTTATGTGTGGGTAGATTTGAAACAAAAAAAATAAAATAAATAAAATTGCAAACCTGTTGGCATCCTTCTGCCGATAAACAAAACCACACATGCAGTAATTACACAAATCCAAGGCGGGCTCTGCACTCTGGTTCTGAGCCTTGACATGAATCTTCTGGCATTATCTTCCACTAGCTTTATACTATAAAACATTAATTCCATTGTCTTTATTCCCTATTTTGGACCTTTCCACCTTAGACTGTTTACATCCAACTAAACTGATTCTTACAAACCCCCTCTCCCAAACACACGACACATCTCTACATGGCAAGAAAGAAAACAAGCTGAAAATGCTTGTCATTTAACACCTGCGTTTGCTAGCTACAATGATTTCTTTAAAAAGATTGTACTGGTTTCCATTGGATTTGCATTCTTGATCATGATTATGGTGAGTCTGCCTTTTATGTCTTTGATAAATATATATATTTTTTTACGCAATTAGAAGATGATTTGCATAAATAAAAACAGTCGCTGCATTTGAAACAGAATTTTATAAACATTTATTATCACAGTTCACATGATATATATATATATATAAACATATATATATACATATATATATATATACGCATCTATTTTCTGCATTTGAAAAGGTTATAGTTTTTCTGTCTTATAACTCAAGTGCCAAAGGCCCAATATCGTGGTATTCTTTATATCTGCAACAATCATAGTATGTTGAATCAAAAAAAGAAAAAAACCCTGCAAACGAAAATTTATATATACACACAAAAAATAAAAAGAAATTTTTACATTTATTATAGCAGTTGTCATATACTGATTTCAGTGACTTACACCTAAGTAAAGTACAAAAGAGAATCATCATTTACAACACCAATTAGACAAATAGTAAAATGTGAGAAAACATTTTAGCCCTTTACTATAGAAAGTAAATTGAACACTCCTGTAATGAACATTGCATTTGTAAGTTATAGGTATAATCATAAGCAAGAAAAAGGGCTTGATGGCACACAGACGCACTACCGCAGGTCATGTGATCACCAACTGGCTTATTCTGGAAGGTGGTGTCAGGATTAAAAGATGGGGGACCATATTTAAGACTATTATTCAATTAGTGGCCGACTGCTCTCAGAGTTGCTCATTTTTACCAATTCCTTAACCACATCCTTTAGCTTTTAATTTAGCCTTTTTAGTTTGACACAGATCTGTGACAACATGCATCATACACTGCTTATTCCAACCAACAAGATGCACCTATGGCTTTCTTCATACTATCAAGTGGAGCAACAGTGACCCCCCAATAGTTTGTAGCGGCAGGATAGATATATTCCACACACACACACACACACACACACACACACACACACACACACACACTCTAACACGATCTCTATAAAAAAAAAAAAATATATATACCCCCCCCCCCCCCCCCCCCCCCCCCCCCCCCCAAAGATGTACAGCTATAGTCAAGAAAGCACTGGCTGCCATAACTTGGTACAAAAATCAGTGCAAGATGCCATCTAAAATTATAAACCCTTAGGTGTTTTTTTTTTTTGTTTTTTTTTTAAATCAAGGCATTTGAATTCTAAAGATTTGTTCTCCATGCAAACTATATACACATACACAGATTCTAACTTGAAATGCAATAGCACAAGTTTAAAAAAATAAAAGTACATGGCTTTTAATAACTATAAAAAGATATGCACAATGTTTGGTTGATAGCAACTTTTACGCAACAGTTAAGTTATCTTGATATAAAAAAGGAAATAACATGGTTACCTGAGAGACAGAAGCTACAAGTTCAAGAAGTAAAATAGCCGTGCAAGATAAAAAAAAAAAAAAGCTAATTATTCTCATGTTTTGATGACTAAGCAATGCATTTAAAATGTAAAAAATATTTAAATAAAACGGTTATTGAAAGAAAAAAAAAAAAAAAAAAAAGAAGGATATGCACAGTTGGCTCTTTGTGGATTTAGGGGAACAAATACGATGCCAATTTGGAGATGTTCTGCACCCATAAATGGAAGCCAAGATATTATACGCAACTTATAAATGTACATTTAAATCTTAAAAATGGAGAAAAACAAAAAAAACAAACAAACAATCTAAGGCTTATTCATAGAAATATATGAAATCTGTATTTATGACAAGCCTAAGCAACTACCAAAATCCAATACATGGCTCAACCACATTAATACAAAAATTTGATGGCCAAGGCCACAAAGTTTGGCTTGTGTTTTCAGTATGAAAGTCCAGGAGGCTATTTGTTGTCATCATATTCGCTGACCATACTTTTGATGTGGTTTAGTTTGGTCTTGAGCCCTTTGCAGCGGTTCCGTTTGTTCTTGAAATCTGAAGACTGGAAGGAAACAAAGGCTTATTGCATCTTAACCAAAAGATTCTGACTGTAATTAGTTAACCTTCCATTTTTAATTATCTGACTATAGTACGTTTACATATAGTATATCTAGGTTTGTGGGTTATTACATTGTGTTCTTAGTTAACACTCTGGGTTGAATGACAAAAACCTTTTACACGTTTACCGGGCATTATTGTCCCCCAATATATTTAAAGTTTTGGTAAAAAATATAAAAGATGAGGTTGAGCCAAGTAAAAAAAAGATACTTAACAGTGTTAACCCATTTACGATCAAAGAGTCCTTCACTGCCTTGTAGGAACCTCATGTACAGCTGAACTCCGGTCAGGGGGCGTGACTGGACGTGTGTGATCTAGCCCTGCCGTAGCTCCGGAAGAGATCCTGCCAGCTGGAACTGATGCAGTGGCGAGGTGACAGCTTACCCTTGGTTTGGCAGCCCTGACACCCCACCGTTCCGCCAGGAGAATCCTCTCTTCACAGCAGGATAGAGGGACCAGAGAGGAGAGCCGCTGACGCACCCGCAGTACCCACCGCCATCATCCTCGGGACACCCCCGTGCAGCGTGAATGGTTGGACGCTAAGTAGTGGGGAGAGCTCACACAGTCTGTTCACTGAATGGTGAGTCGAGAGACCTTAAAGCGGAAGTAAACCCATCGATTTAACAGTCTAAAAAAAAAAAAAAAAAGGCATGCCGTGAATGCCAACTGCACATTGGCTGTGCTCTCAACCAAACAGTCAAACCATCCAATGGCTAGTGTCATAACGGATCACATGTGCAGCACTGTGGCAGTTGAAGATTAAACAGAGGCAAAGATGGCAGCTTCCTTGGCTGAAAACGATAGGGGGGTTTACTTCCACTTTAAAGCTAAAACGTGAGTTCAGCATCTATAATTTACCAGAGGCGGCTAGACTGGTCTGCAGTGACACCCGGTGGACATTAAGTCATCTGCTTCTGGGATATTCCTGTTCTCTTTTGCATCTGAGAGGGGAATTAAGGAGGCCTCCCTTGATTATTGGGGTGCTACCTCTCTGCCTTATTAACCTACCTCCCCTCTTTCTCGGGTGAAAGTACCGTCTTCCCCCAAGCGTTTCTGCCAACACCTAGCAATGACGAGGAAGTGGGGGGGGGGGGGAGTGGGGGTTGCCAGTGCCAGCTCTAGTACCCAGCCACAACGAAGCGTGAAGGGGAATGCGGCAGCAGCCAAACTAAAGAGCTTTGCCCATAACCCAGGTCAGACCCGCACAAAGGGATGGCAACAGAACTTGCAAGCGCAACCTAAGGCGCATGCTGGGGCCTCAGCTGCAAGGAAAAGCCAAGGGCAAGCGACAGCCGCACCAGAGGTAAATCACAGGACAGAAATATGCAGGGGAGGACAGAGCCCCCTTCTGGAGCTGGAGCTTTAACAGAAGGAGAACCATCATTGAAAGAAATCCTGCAGGCAATTAATTCCTGTAGGACTTCCCTAGGTGAACTGTCAGACCAGCTTAAAACAATCAGGGAAGAGCTATCCTTTGTCAGGCATGACTTACAAAAAGTGTGAGCAAGGACTACCGCCCTTGAAGGAAGAGTTAGTCTGGTGGAGGACGACCTGAACCCCCTTAAAGCGGGAGATAACAGTAAAACAAATGGGCAATGAGATAAAAATGGACAATATGGAAAACAGAATACGAAGGGAAAATGTCAGTATTATGGCGTTACCTGAGCACAGTGAGGGCCCGGATCCTGTGAGATTTCTCGAAAAATGGTTCAGGGATCTTTTTGGAAACGACACTCTCCTTTTTTTGCAAAGAAGAGAGGTCATAGGGTGCCTTCTAGACCTCCTCCACCAGGGGGCTACCCAAGACCCCTTCTGGTAAAAATGCTCTTTTATAAAGACAGTAACCATATTGCAGAAGGCCAGGGAAATTGGTAAAATCATTTGGGAAGGTGCTAGGGTATCTATATACGCAGATTTTTCACCAGAACTGCAGAGACGGAGGGCTAAGTTCTTGGAAATTAAACGTAAACGACTGCATTTGAAAAATTCCTATGCCTTGTTATACCTAGCAAGACTGCGGGTGACCACCCTGGGGGAGTTTTTTGATTACCCGGAAGAGGTTGTTTGCATCCCATAAAGGGAAAATGGTGTTTCAAAGATAGAAGTATAATAACTGCATGGGTAACCTAGGGGCACAGCTGATCACTTATTCGCACATTAAGGAGTCGGGTTTGCAGTTAGGTTAGAGGGATATGTATATGGCCTTCTTTCTCAAAGTTATTGGAGGGGGAGGTTATGTACAAAGGAAATATTAGTTATCTTAAGCACATGGGAAAGTCACTTTGGAAGGGTGGTGCCTGCATCGGGAATCTCCTGTGTCATGTCCGCAGCCTCTCTGACCATCTCCTGTGTCATGTCCGCAGCCTCTCTGACCATCTCCTGTGTCATGTCCGCAGCCTCTCTGACCATCTCCTGTGTCATGTCCGCAGCCTCTCTGACCATCTCCTGTGTCATGTCCGCAGCCTCTCTGACCATCTCCTGTGTCATGTCCGCAGCCTCTGACCATCTCCTGTGTCATGTCCGCAGCCTCTCTGACCATCTCCTGTGTCATGTCCGCACTCTCTGACCATCTCCTGTGTCATGTCCGCAGCCTCTCTGACCATCTCCTGTGTCATGTCCGCAGCCTCTCTGACCATCTCCTGTGTCATGTCCGCAGCCTCTCTGACCATCTCCTGTGTCATGTCCGCAGCCTCTCTGACCATCTCCTGTGTCATGTCTACAACCTCTAACCATCTCCTGTGTCATGTCTACAACCTCTAACCATCTCCTGTATCATGTCTACAACCTCTAACCATCTCTTGTATCATGTCTACAGTCTCTGAGGGGGAGTCTGGAGAGGAGTGGGAGCGCCGTGAGGATGGGGATCATGGGAGAAGTCATACGTGTGGACTATGGAGAGGACACTTTAGGACAAAACCAGAGCCACCAAGCTGGAGCCATCTGACTGAGCCCTGCATGGTGCACTTGAGAGGAGGTCAGTGATGGCATTGCCAGGCCAGTCTGAGGGAGGGAGGGGGATTGCTGATGTAAGGGGGGAGTGAATACGATAATGTAAGATGCACTGATATAAAGGCCCCCCCCCTATATTAGTGATCTCCCCTTACTTTAGTGTATTTACTCTATGGAAGGTGGTCTTTGGTCACCAGAGTTCCCCCCACATCAGAGTTTATGGTGTTCCCCTTTACATCAGAGTCTGCAGGTTTCCCTTACAGTGCAAGGGGGTACTGCAGACCCTGATGTAAGTGGGAACTCTGGTGTAAAGATAAAGCAGTGAACTCTGATATAAAGTCGTCTCTGGTCACCAGAGCACCCCTCTGCATCAGAGTTCCCCCTTAGATCATGATCTGTAGCGTTCCCCCTTCACATAAGAGTTCCCTTTCACTGTAAGGGGGATCCTGCAGACTCTGATGTAAGGGGGAACTCTGTGCTGGCCGGGTTATAGTAACCTGACCTTCATGTCAATGGAGAAATATGTTTTTTTACTTTTGTTTAACTTAAACACATTGCTAATAGCACTAGCTATGTGTTTACAGTTTAAATATTGAAATTTGCACTGTTTGGCACTGAAAACTGTAATTTAGGTACTTTTTTGCAGTGCCAGTAAAAAATTGGCGCCATTTGTAAATTTCGGCATTCTGCCAGTAAATTTAACGTCGTCACGTCGGGGGGTTGGCAACACTAGCTCTCAGGTCTTCCCCAAAAGGTAATAGGATTTAGAAGGGAAATAATGGAAGAAAAAAAATAAAAAGTGGTATTATATGCGGACGACCTATTTCTAGGAGATACACAGGCTTCCTTGTTAAAAGGCAATGGAAATAATTACAAATTTTGTTAAATTTTCTGGATTTACCATAAACTGGGAAAAAAATGCATCGTTACCAATAGACCCCCCTGGCGAGTCCCTTACCTGAGGAGGTCGCCCAAATTCAAATAGTGGACAAAATGAGATACTTGGGAATATCACAAGAGACCCTAAACAGTATATCAACCAAAATTGTCCCACTTCTGGAAAAATTCAGGGGAAAAAAAAAATGAAATAAAAAACGTGGAAACGTCTCCCATTATCAGTAGCAGGTCGATGTAACTTGATTACAATGCTATGGATGCCACAGCTTTCGTATGCACTGCAAAATTCTCTGGTGTGGGTATACAAAAAGGGGATTCCAAAAGTTGACGTCATTTTCAGAGAATTAATCTGGAAAGGTGGTCCAGCAAAAATCCGTTTGTGTACCCTACAATTACAAAGACAGGAGGGGGGGGGGGGGGTCTCACTTCCACACCCTCAGTTACTTCCTCGTGGTACAACTACAGCATATCGGAGGGTGTAGCGGGTTGGAAGGGAGCTATGTACAGAGGGAAATGCTACAAAACACTCCACATGGATCAATGGTGGAAGCTATGGAGGCTGGCTCTTTTCCCTCTACAAGTATGAGATACAGTGAAGACATTGCTAGGGTATAGGGGACTTACAGAGTGCACTCCCCTATGGGAGAATAGAAATCTGGGCGAAATTCAGAAGATGGGCACATCCTCTGTCAGGGAATCAGGAAGTGAAGGCGCAATGTCTTTACTGCCCGGTTCCCTACTGCGCATGCGCGAGTCAAGCTGCGCGTCTATTGGTCCCCGCTGTGTCCTGGGAACTGCGTTTCCCAAGACACAACGGGGCATTTCCAGATAGGGGCGGGGCAGCTCCGGATAATTTGTCACAGAAGTGGGTGCAGATACCTGTATTATAGAGTACGGAAGTTTATTTGCCGTTTAATGCGCGCACACAATTTTAGGGCTTGACATATTGGGTAGCCATTTACTCTGTGCAAATTCTATAGCTCTGGCATAAAAAGGGTTATGACTGCCAAGGCCATTTATCCTTACTGCAGCCTATATGTCATCTGTTTATAAAACGGATCAAAGTAATTTTTGAACATCTCCAATTAAAAACTGTAAATATACTTACCGATTTAATGTTCTTTAGACGGTTGTATTCATCAGCAACAGCCTGTAACAAGATAAAAGTATTATAGCAGTGTCCTGACAAGAGATCCTTGGGAGAGAAGTAAAATGTTTATATTGTTGCTGTATTAAACACGAAAGGGTAATAGTATGTTAAATATCTTTATCCATTTTCTGGATAGCCGATTGTCTAGCTTAGATAACACTTTAAGCTAGACAATCAGCTTCTTCCTGTTCACCGACAACACTTTCTCCCCCTTTATCTGAATTTACTAAGCGGTCTTTCACTTCCTGAAAAGGTTGTCGGTCTTAGACAGGCATGCCTAGACACAGACAGATTTGGAAGTAAGTTATGCTCACTCCTTATGGTTCCAGCAGCACATAACATACAGATAGAAACTAAGATGAATTACAATGCAACATGCTGCAGATTTTCTACAGTGTAGAACCACATAATTGGTTCTCCATAGCACTGTTATGAGCAATGAGATGGGCGCCGAGATGAGCAAGCGCGTGGCGTCATTTTCGTTAACTAATGCTTTACTGTGCGTCTTTGTAGCCAGAAGTGACGTTACGCCATGTGTGAAGTCACTTGCAGAAACTAGGCATTCACAAAGGCACACCCACACAAGGGAACATTTTTGGAAAAAAGTTTGGAAGGATACAGATTTCTATTGCTCATTACATGTGAGTAACGAGTTTTAGTGTGGTTGCCTGTACTATTCATTTAACGTATAGTGATCATTGTACACTGTGGGCTGAAACCCCAGAGAACTTTCAGCTACACTGACAGTCTCCACCCCCCCCCCCCAAACTCCTTTCTCCTGTGGAAGTCTTGATTCAAAGCCTAGCACAGCTATACTGTGCATGTGCACTGCACCACCCAAGTTGACTTGAAAGAGCCTTTTAGCGTGTCTTTGGATCGCTTTTTTTGTCCCTACAACTGGACAAAGTCAAAAACCTTGGCGAGATCCACGAAGATGGTTTACAGTTCCCGATTCTGCTCTTGACCCTTCTCCTGGAGCAGTCGGGCTGCGAAGATCATGTCCAACGTGCCACGCTCTTTGCGGAAACTCTTGGGTAATAGACCCTGTTCCAGATGGTCAATCAAGTGATTCAGCAAAACTCGTGCAAGGATCTTGCCTGCGGTGGAAAGCAGCGATATTCCTCTGTGATTATCGCAGACTTGTCAATTTCCTTTCCTCTTGTAGAGGTATACAATGGACGCATCCTAATTCTTGAGGAATGGGTATTTGTTAGCAGAAGGACTAGAACAGCTGAGTAAGTTTGTCGACAATCACTGCACCACCAGCCTTATAGATTTCCACTGGGATCGCATCACATCCTGGGTCCTTGCCTCTGGACAGTTGGCTGATGGCCTGTAAGGTTTCAGCCTCTGATGGTGGGATTTCCAGGCTGTAGTTGATATCGGCCTGGGGGATTCTGTCAATCGCCTCATTATTAAAAGGAGGATGGGTGGTTCAGTGCGGATTGGAAGTGCTCAGCCCAACACTGCAGAATCAGAGAGTCTTCTCAGTAATGAGAGTTGCACCATCCAAGTCCAGTAGAGGGGAGCTCCCTGAGGGCTGAAGTCCATACAAGCATCCGAGGGCTTTGAAGAACCTTTTGACATCATTTCCATCAGCAAACATCTGATAGGGGGTATTTTTATTGCAGTTACTGCCCCCCTACAGCAACCAGTCAAATTTAAAACATTAAAGTGGTGATAAACCTTAGGCAATAAAAAATTAACAAAGAACGTCCCTCTATAGTGTGTACTTGTCTCAATTAAAGTGATCTTAAAGGCTCATGCTCTTTTCTTTAAACATGTTATACTTACCTGCTCTGTGCAATGGCTTTGCACAGAGCAGCCTCAATCCCCCTTCTCGGGTGCCCGCTTGGCACTCCTGGACCCTCCCCCTTGCAGAGTGTCCCCCATGGCAAGCCACTTGATATGGGGGCACTTGTGCATGCTTGCTCCAAGCTGGCCAAGCTGCCTGTGTGTCCATAATTGAGCCACCCCTGCTTCACTTGCTATGATTGCCATTGGCTGCTGTGTCTCATCCAATAAGGAGTAAGTCACCCAGGAGAGCATCTGCTCATCGCTGGATCAAGTCTGGGCTCAGGTATTAGGAAAGGGGGGGGGGGGGGGTGTTGCACACAGAATGTTTTGTACCTTAATGCATTAAAAACAAAGAAATGTTAAAAAACATTCAGCCCTCTATGACCATTTTAAGAGCACTTAAGCCGGCCATACAGTATTTGAAATTCAGCCAGATCAGCAGGAACTGGTCGAGATTCGAACCATGTATGGGCAGATTGATCAACTTGGGTACAACCAGCCTGACGGATTTTACATGCAATTATTGCAAGCAGCTGTTATAGCCACTAGCAATAACCATTGTCGGCAAGACCCACTAAGTACATTTCACTTTAAAAAAAAAAATAAAAAAAGTTCAAAAATTTATATTTCTGGGATTGTACAACTGTTTAAAAAAATTTGCTATGACAATGTCAAGCATTCGCACGGTCACCACAAAAACTCCAGTTTGCCTAATGTGTTAATTTCCTATGATCGTCAGCTCCATCTAGTGGCCATAATGCATTATTCTCCTAAATTAGGTATTTAGGGGAAAATGCTGCATTATGATGGCCACTATAGCTATCGATAATAGGAAACAACATTAGGCATATTACAGAATGCTTAAGGCATTTGCATAGAGTCTTTTATAAACAGACCCTTTGCTGCCATTAACCAGTTCCAGACCGCCCACATACTGCAGCAGGATGGCCTGGCTGCGCGAAACTATGTACCTATATGTTGTTCGTGCACTGCGGGCGACCCGCTCCTGCTGTAATTTTTCACAGCAGGGCCGCCGGCCACCCAAGATCGTTCTCGGGAATGACAATGGCGGTGTGCAAACAAGTCATGTAAACAAGGCAGACCGTCGTTCTGTCACAAGGATCTGTGATTCCTAGTAATCAGGATCACTGTCTAGTGTCAGCATCCCCCACACTGTTAGAAAGCACTTCCAGGGAACACATTTAACCCTTTGATTGCCCCTGATGTTAACCCCTTCCCTGCTAGTGTCATTTATACAGTGACAGTGCATTTTTCCAGCACCGATTACTGTATTGGTGTCACTGGTCCTCAAAAAGTGTCACTTATTGTTCAATTGGTTTGCTGCAATGTCACAGTCCCGCAAAAAAATAAAAATCGCTAAGTCTATCTCAGTTTGTAGACGCAATAACTTTTCGGCAAAACCAATCAATGCAAATTTTTTACCAAAAATATGTAGCAGAATACAAATTGGCCTAAACTGATCAAGAAATTTGTATTTTTACATACATTTTTATTGGATATGTTTTACAGCAGAAAGTAAAAAATCGTTTATTTCAAAATTATTGCTTTTTGTTTTTAGCACAAAATATAAAAACCGCAGTGGTTATCAAATGACACCAAAAGAAAGCTCTATTTGGGGGGGGGGGGGGACATCAATTTTCTTTGGGTACAAGGTTGCACAGCTGCGCAATTGCCATTTAAAATAACGCAGTGCCGTATCGCAAAGATGGACTGGTCATTAACCACTTCCAGACCGGACCAATTTGCAGCCAAAGGACCAGGCCCCTTTTTGCGATTCTGCACTGCGTCGCTTTAACTGACAACTGCGCGGTCGTGCAACGTGGCTCCCAAACAAAATTGACGTCCTTTTTTCCCCACACAAATAGAGCTTTTTGGTGGTATTTGATCGCCCCTGCGGTCTTTATTTTTTGCGCTATAAACAAAAAAGAGCGACAATTTTGAAAAAAAAAAACGCATTATTTTTTGCTATAATAAGTATCCCCAAAAAAATATATAAAAAAAATATTTTTGCCTTAGTTTCGGCCGATACGTATTGTTCTACATATTTTTTGGTTAAAAAAAATAAAAAAAATAAATCGCAATAAGCGATTATTGATTAGTTTGCGCAGAAGTTATAGCGTTTACAAGATAGGGGGATAGTTTTTATTAATTTTTTTTTTATTAGTAATGGTGGCGATCAGCGATTTTTATTGTGACTGCGATATTATGGCTATTTAAATGCATTGATTCCTGTATAAATGACAATGGCAGTGAAGGGGTTAACCAGGGGGTGGCAGTGTAGGGGTTAAGTATGCCTAAGGGTGTTTCTTACTGTGGGGGGGCGTGGCTGTCAGCTAGTGAATGCTGATCTCTGCTCCAATCACAGGGAGCAGAGATCGGCTTCACTAGTTGCTAGGCAGAACGGGGAGATGCTGTCTATTTCCGCATCTCCCCGTTCTGCCTTATTATTTTTGCTTATTTTTCAGAGAATATAAATGATAGCACAAACATTTTTCACTCATGGTTGGTGTTTGGCTGAAGCCATTTATCAATCAACTGTGTTTACTCTTTAAATCATAATGGCAACAGAAACTACCCAAATGACCCCGATCAAAAGTTTACAATCATTACATGATTTTGGCCTAATATACACACACACACACGTTGACACAAAGGGGTTTGAATTGCTATTAAAAAGGTAACCATCCTCACCTGTGATCTGTTTGCTTGTAATTAGTGTGTGTATAAAAGGTCAACGAGTTTGACTCCTGTCAGACCCTTATATCTTTCATCCAGTGTTGCACTGTTGTTTCAATATCATTGAGCCACTCTGGGGAGATCTGAAAAACGTGCAGTTCATGCAAGACAGACCAAGAATTTACAGGAATTGGAGGCTTTTTGCCAAGAGGAATGGGCAGCTTTACCATCTGAGAGGATAAAGAGCCTCATCCACAAAAGACTTCAAGCTGTCATCGATGTTAAAGGGGGCAATACACGGTATTAAGAACAGGGGTATATAAACTTTTGATCAGGGTCATTTGGGTAGTTTGTTGCCATTAGGATTTAAAAAGTAAACACAATTGATTGATAATAAATGGCTTCAGCCAAACACTAACCATGAGTGAAAAAGTTTGTGTCCTCATTCATATTCTCTGTAAAATGGGTAAGAAATCAAATTCTGCCAGGGTATGTAAACTTATGAAAAAATGTAAATACATATATATATATTTTTATTATTATATATATATATATATATATATATATATACACACACACACACACACACATACATATATACACACACATACACACAAATACATAAAGCCCCCGGTGCATAACAGCTATGTTAAATATTTTGGAGATCATACCCTGTACGATTGGCTCCCCTGTGGATGTTCATCCAATTCTTTGTCCAGCCTGGATAGGGATTTAGTGACATCATCTAGTTCAGCTTGCAGCTTCTTGTATTCCTGTAGGCCTGTATCAAAGTCTCTCTTGTACTCTTGTCTCTGTTGGTCTGAAGTGATAGGGGGATACTCGCTGTATAAAATAAAAATAAATATGGTGAGCAAATGTCAATGCAAGGTATAGTCACATACATCTGGTACCAATGTCTAAGGACATCATTGTTTAAATCATCTGATTTTAAAGTGGTATTAAAACACAAAAATGTTTAATATATTGCAGTTTACAAATTAAATGCGGCAGCTGCATTAGTTTTCATTTATGCTCTCTCCCCCCCCCCCCAATATCTGTTGTCACATGGTGATCTGGCCAATACCACTCCTCAGAGTGCCTATACTCTGTTCCTGTGCAAAGGTGCTCCTTCATTCATTGTCAGTCTGGGGGTAGGGCATGTTAGATGGCCTAGCATATTTAGATACACTAACAAAAGCCAAAATTATAACACTTTATAAGCAGTTACAGCTAATTTTTTCCCTTTTGTGAGAAAGGTTTTACATAAATAAAAAGCTGATCATTGTAAGCACCCCTCAGTGTTAAATGGTTTGTCTCAACACCCCCCCCCAATTGCTACATCAGTGCAACAGCTTGTTCTGCTTAAAAAAAAAAAAAAAAAACAGGACTTACTGGCCAGTTTACCAGGGTAAAATAATGAAAATAAAGCTTAAAGAACAAAATAATGCAACCACCACATCCAAGATGTACCAATATACCATTATTAAAGGAGTTGTATTAACCTTCAATTAGAACTTGCACCTACAGGTAAGCCTAGATTAAGGCTTACCTGTAGGAACAAGAAATATCTCCTAAACCTGCACGGTTTAGAAGATATTTGCAAAAAACTTTTTACAACGTTGTCTACGGCGCATGCATGCCCTAGACAACGGTGCATTTACAGGGTTAATCCCATTGACAACTTCGGCTAGCCGAAGTTGAAGTGTCCTGTGCGCATGCGCGGAGCGACGTCTTCGCTGCTCTGGCCAATCACAGCGCCACTGCTGGCCGGAGCGGCGATACCCGGAAGGGTATTTGTGGAGAGATGGCTGCGGCTGGAGGGGGAGACAAGGACGGCGTCGGGGGCCCCGATCTAAGGTAAGTGATGCATAATGAGCTAGTATGCTAGTCATACTAGCTCATTATGGCTTTGTCTTGCAGGTAGTTTAAAAAAAATAAAATAATTGTTTACAACCGCTTTAAACTGTTGCAGAAAAGAAAAAGCTTATGCTATGGCATGCATAACCTCAGCCTTCAGTTTCTTCTATAGAGAACTCCTTCATGACTTTCTGGTATACATCATTTAGGACATGAAAACTTAGTAGAATGAGGAAGTATTTCAGCAGCTGACCACATTAAAGTGGGGTACACACTGAGAAAAATCAGGTGAGCGATTGTCCGATTTTCCCCATCGTTTCACAGCAAGTCAGAACCGAGGAAGGAAATAAGGTATGAAAGTTCTTGTACGACAAATGTTTTCTTTTGGCGTTTGTTTCTGATCATGTGCAGCCTCTCTTTTCTGATGTTTCTCGTATGAAAACGGTACACATTAATAAGTAAATAAGGGGGTTTCACTTACACGTCCAGGCGCAGGGACGCTTAGAAACTAAGAGACCAAACTTAATCCATCACGGCGGGTTCCTGTCATTTGAGGACCTTCAAGGACTGGGTACCATATTCAAGTTTAGGGTCCACTCCCTTGAACCCGTACAGCACCTTGCAGGAATGCCTTAATGCTGTGGTGTCCAGGATTCCACTTCGCAGGATCCAGTACCCGGCTCGGGTACCAATTATCAAAGCATATAAAGCCCATTTCAAAATGGATCCGATAGGTCAATCCCTTGATTCATTTAAGAACCGTTTGTGGGACTAGAGAGCTCAAACAACTGTGCCATACACCTTGAAAAAAACTGAAGTACTTCCTAAATGAGGGTTATATAGGAGATTACCTCCGGTCTAAAGACCTTTGGTCTACCAGTGTCCATTCACCTGGAGGAGATGAAGCATAACCCAGCAGGTAATGAATATTAGCCCAACTGTGTCCCATGATGCATGAAAAAGAAATGTTCGCCCGATTTTCTTATAGTGTGTACGAGTCTTAACACATACCCTGCACCCTCCCACCTTTTCACTTTCATGCTCTACAATGAAATGTGCTCTCAAAAATATAAAAAGCTTGCCATTTTTTTTTTTGGGACAGAGGTACGAAGAAATAAGCTTGATGTAAAACACATTGCTTATCATACCTGTCCCAGTCCTCATCCTCCAGCTCCTCCCCAGATTCTCCTCCTGTGGTATAGTCTGCATCATAATTCTCATTGGGAGATCTCACGGCTCTTCCTGGTCTTTTATTGCGAGGTGGACCTTTCTTACTTGCATCTGAGCTGCTGCTGTAATCATTTGGAGAAAATCCATACTCTTGCCTTACTGGAAGCACTTCTTCTGGAATCCTAATAAGGAGAAAAATGCGGAGAGACAAAAATGAAATGATTCCACTTCAAATCAAAAAGCCACTGTTCTTCAGATTACCCAAGTACACACACTTCCCAATACTTCAATGACACCATCAAGTGTTTAAGAGCTTAACACAACCCTGCAATCATCTCCTCAATGCTGCATAAAGAGAATCCAGAGTAGCAATTGCAGACACAAACTGGACAGTCACCAATGTAGCAACGTGCCTTTATGTTAGGGCATCCCTCTTAACTGGCCCCGATTTCAAGGGACTGTCACCAATTTGGAACAAAGTCCCTCTTTCGTCCCTCATTTTGGTCTGATCTATATAGTTGTATATAAAATGCACCATTTTCAAAAAGCGTTTCCCAGTACTAAACCTTTCATCCGAATTTCTACATTTGTAAATTTCAAGAAAGAAGAAAGAAGAAGTTCAAACTTAAGAACAAAACCTATAGACCCAGTTGTTTTTAACACAGGCAATATGTCATATGGAATAGATTCCCAATATTTTTTTCTTAGTAATGTAAAAGGATTCTACTTACACACGTGATCCAATGTTGTGATCTGAATAGGTTTGCACACCATTCACACTTCTATAATCCAGAACAGATCCATTGACTTTCTCATTGTATTCAGACATTGCAGGTATGGCTTCAGGATTGGTTGCCACAGTTTTTACCTATATTTGAGTAAATACAGCAATATGTAAAAAAAAATTCATTCATAAGTAAGCCAGACACTGTATAGCCAGAACCATTGGGTATCCAATCTTACTTAAAAATACTGGAACTCCGACTAGGTCTGCAGATTAGGGGGAGCACATTCTAAGTACCGGTATTGTGCAAATCTATACATATACCTACCTCCCAGATACTAGTTGAGCGCAGTGATCAATGTCTGAGCAGCCAAGCACCAGGACCCAGCACTGGTCACATGGGTTTTCATCTAAACATTATACAAAGTTCTTAACTACTTGACCCCCAGAACATTTACCCTCCACGACCAGGCCATTTTTTGCAGTACAGCACTGCATTACTGTAACTGACTGTGTTGCATGACTGCGCAATTTAGTCAAATAAAAATGTATGCAATTTTTTTCCCACAAATAGCACTGAGGTATTTGAGCACAACTTTCTTTATTTTTTTGCACTATAAAACAAAAAAAAAAAATTAATTTTTCTTCCTAAAAAAATGAATTTCTTCATACAAATTTAGCCCGTATATGTATTCTGCTACATGTCTTTGGCGAACCCTCACCCCCAATAAGCATATATGTAGACTATATGTTTGCGTAAACCAAACGATGCTATATATTTATGACCCACAACCCGCAGATCAGCTTCTGCTGTGAACAATCACAGCAGAAGCAGCCCGCACGTGCAGGATCACACACACGGTCAAAAGGCACAATTTTCACACTTATGGCTTTGTATGCCACCAGAATAAAACTAAATTTAGCTTTAATTCAAGGGGTTGAACATAAATATCAGTACAAATTTTAGGAACTGCAGCCATTTTTCTACACAGTCACCATTTTCAGGGGCTCAAATGTAATTGGACAAAATAAATATAAATCATAAAATATTTTGTGGAGAATCCTTTACTGGCAATGACTGATGTCTGGAACCCATGGACATTACCAGAGACTGGGCTTCCTCCTCTGATGCTTTGCCAGGCCCTAACCGCAGCGGTCTTCAGTTCTTTGTTTGTGGGTCTGCCTTTAGTTATGCCTTCAGCAAGTGAAATGCATGCTCAATTGGGTTGAGAGCAGGCGATTGTGAAAAGCGCCTGGGTTGCTTTTGCAGTGCATTTTGGATCATTGTCCATCTAATGTGAATCTCCATCCAATCAACTTTGCTGCATTTGGCTGAATCTGGGCTGACAGAAGCAGCCAGATGAATTCTGCAGTGTTTAGAAATACTGTCACATCATCAATAAACACAAATGACCCAGTGCCACTGGAAGCCATGCATGCCATCATACTGCCTCCACCATGTTTTACAGATGACGTTGTGCGCTGTGGATCATGAGCTGTTCCAAGCCTTCTCCATACTTCCTTCCCATCATTCTAGTACAGATTAATCTTAGTTTCATCCGTCCAAAGAATGCTTTGAATTGTCCAATAACTTTTGGTCCCTTGAAAAAGTGGGAATGGCTATTAAGAGCTGCAATTCCTAAACCCTTCCTCCAATTTGGCTGAACATACCCTCAAATTAAACCCGAGAGAGTACGCCTTCAGCCCATATCCATTATATAACTAAAGCGTGAATACGTTTTGGTAAATACCAAAAAATAAAAAAAAAAATAAAAATTGTGGCCGTGTCCAAGTATATATGAACCCAACTGTACACACACACACACACACACACACACACACCTCTCTGTATAGAGCTGCCGCCCAGTAGCAGTAAAACTGCTACAGGGCGGTCAGCAAGTGGTTAAATAGATGACCAATATGCTCTAAATACAGTCAGGTAGGAGTTCTGACTTTAGTTACTACATATTTGTTCTCGATTGGTGGCTCAGCATTTTAATGCAACAGCATGACAGCCAAGCAACCAGCATGTTCAAAAAAGGAGGCCAACAATGACAGCCTATGTAATTCAGCATAGGTTTCCATTCTTGCCAGTGTACAATAATCTACAGCAACACATTGGCTCATTACAGTAGATTGTGCAATACTACTGTTTGCAATAGGTTATTAAATAAACCCATTACTTTAAATGTTCCATAGCGGCGGGATACGATCCTGTGTACATAGGTATCTTGGATCCAATCTGTTCTCTGTCTTGAGTCTTGAGGCCAAGAAAAGATCACCAGTCTCCATTTAAAACTGGGTCTGTGAGCCAATTTTAGCATAACAATCATGAAAAGTTCAAACATCTCCAAACAACCCTTTCTATCACTCCCGGAAATGCCTCTCACTTTGTCCGTTACAATGACAATGCACATATACAAGCCATCCCAGTGTTTTAAATCTAAACAGAAAAGTAGAAAAACAAGTTTGTCTTGCTTTCATTACCATCACAAATTGCTATGAAAAACAAACAAACAGTGCCAAAAGTACAAGAATGCAATGAATTATAGGAAGCGTAAAAATCACCTCTATTGCTAAACCAATTCCCTCTAAAAGGAGCTTGCACGAGTCACTGTGCACGGTCTTGGCATAAAAAAAAAAAAAACACACAAACACATAAAATACTAGACATGCACTAGATAGTGATTTGGGCACATAAATCGAACAAAAGGTTCTTTTGCTTTCTTTTAGGTCCAAAGTGGTGTCATTTGGTTTACCTTCTATACAATATAGGAAAATTAAGTATCTACTTTGTTCAAAAAAAAAAAAAAAAAAAAAAAAATATATATATATATATTATATATATATATATATATATATATATACATATATACATACATATATATATATATATATATATATATATATACATATATATATATACACACATACACACTCGCCTGCTCGCATTTTGCGAGTGGATTTTGAGGTCTCGCGAGTGTAGGAGAGCCGCCGCCTGTCTGATTAGAGCGGCAGAGGAACATAACAGCTTTCGTTTCAATAGCTGTTTGTTCCCCGCCACGCGCCATCATATACAGCCCCTCCCCCTTGTCCGGGGAACTTTGATAGACAGATACAGATCACCTGACCCAGGATTGGACGGGTGATCTGTCGTCTATCAAAGTGACTCGGACAAGGGGGAGGGGCTGTATATGACGGCACGCGGCGGGGAACAAACAGCTATTGAATTGAAAGCGGTTATGTTCCCCTGGCGCTCTAAATCAGACAGGCGGCGGTGGCGGCTCTCCTCCCCTGCACAGGTAGGCTGCACTGGGGGGGGGGGGGGGGGGAGGTGGATAGAGAGAGAGAGACACCGGCTGCATTGGGGGGGGGGGACACAGACTGGCTGCATTGGTGGGCAAAATTTTTGTTAAATGATTTATGCAGAATTAAGTTAAATATTAAGTATCATTTCCTGAGATACATTAATGAGGGTAAGTTTAAGGGCGGGGTAGGGGTTGGGGGGGGCAACTGGTGGAGAGTAACCCTTGAGGCCTGGCTAGAAGCTCAGGACTTGAAATTTTGAGCCCTGATAGATTATATAGAGATATACAACACACACACACACACACACACACACACACACACACACACACACACAATGTTTGGATACTTGCTCTCCTAGATATCAAATATTTTTTTTTTTTACCATAAAAAAAGGCAAAAAAAATAGTCAATGTATAGTAGAGGGTGTGCAAGATACCAGCTTTTCATTAAACCAAAAATAGATACCACCCCTATGCTATCTGAGTGAAAAAATAGAAGATATTAAAAAAAGTGAACTGTTCCTGGCTATGGCCCATTTCAAGACATTGTTGTGAATTCTCTAACTTATTTGATAGCAGACTTATTACATTGTTGGCATTGTATTCTGGTCTCAGTTTACTTCCTTTAACCACTTCAGCCCCAGAAGGATTTCCCCCCCCCCCCCTTCCTGACCAGAGCGTTTTTTTGCGACTTGGCACTGCGTCGCTTTAACCAATTGCGGTCGTGCGACGTGGCTCCCAAACAAAATTGATGTCCTTATTTTCCCCGCCATAGCGCTTTCTTTTGGTGCTATTTGATCACCTCTGCAGTTTTTATTTTTTGCGCTATAAAAAAAAAAAAAAAAAAAAAAAAAAAATTTTTTTATTTTTATTTTGCTATAATAAAAAAAAAAAAATATCTAAAACAAAAACCCAAAAAAAAATAAAACAATTTTTTCCCTCAGTTTAGACCGATACGTATATTTTTTTTCTACTAGTAATGGCGGCGATCAGCGATTTTTTTTTTCGTGACTGACATTATGGCGGACACATCAGACAATTTTGACACATTTTTGGGACCATTGGCATTTAATACAGCGATCAATGCTATAAAATTGTATTGATTACTGTAAAAATGTCACTGGCAGTGAGGGGGTTAAGTGTTCCTAGGGGCGTGTTTGACTGTCTGAGGGCGTGGCTGTGTGTGACACCACACTGATCACTGCTCCCGATGACAGGGAGCAGAAGATCAGTGTGCCGTCATTAGTTAGAATGGGGAGATGCTGTTTACATCAGCATCTCCCCGTTCTTGAGCTCCGTGACACGATCACGGGTAATACCACGGAAATATAGTCCGTGGGACCCATGGGCACAGAGCTCGCCGGCGGCGCGGGCATGGCAGGAAATTCAAAGTAACGTACCAGCACGTTACTTTGCCATGCCATTCTGCCAACGTATATTTGCAGGAGCTGGTAGAGAAACGGTTAAAGCTTCTCCAACTGAATAAGAAGCACAATGCTCTCTTATAACCTTTATTGCATATCTCTGGAATTTAAAATATTACCATAGATAAAGTTTTACTTAAATTTACAAGCCTCTTGAAGTAAAATCTGGATAAACAACATTTCACCCAATCACTATGCAGAATGAGAGGTTAACATGCACTGTGGTATATGTGATTTGTGGTGAAGCAGCGCCAAATACCTCTACAAATAATAAAATAAAAATTGCTAATTATTAATCAAGTGCCGATACTATCCCGGGTGTCTCTGGACAGATCTTACACAGTTTAAAGTGCTAGTCCAAATGCAGATAGTATACCAACTTGTAGAAATCCTTCTCCAATCCACACCGTGTGTGCTAGCCTCTCACCTCAAAAAGGAAGAACCCAGATGGGTCTAGTCATGCATCAACAAACGCACACCACTGACACGTTAATTTCCTCCTCTTAGGATATATCCTACACCAGGGATCTCAAACCGGTGGCCCTTCAGCTGTTGCAGAACTACAATTCCCATGAGGCTTTGCAAGGCTGACAGTTACAAGTATGACTCCCATTAGGCAGAGGCATGATGGGACTTGTAGTGCCCCAACAGCTGGAGGGCCGCCAGTTTGAGACCCCTGCCCTAGACGGATGGTCACTGCAGTCTCAAGGCTATTTCTCCACAAACACCGAATTCCACGACCAGCTCCTTCAAAAAAAATAAAATTAAAAAATAAAAAAAAACTGGGAGGAGCCTGAGCCATTGGTGAGTGCACAGTCCCAGGCAGAGGCGGACTTGCCAGTCGGTCACTCGGGCGCCACCCAAAGCCATTAGGGGCCCGGACTCGGCCACTTGAAGCGGCTGTACTACATGCCGTGATGCCAATTCTAATACTAACGGCGCGCGGCTCCCCGCCGGCCCCTCCTTCCCTCCCGTCCCAGGTACTTGTACTATATGCGTTGTGACATCACGTGACCTTGGACGGATGAGAAGAGTGGCGGGGCCGGCGGGGAGCAGCACGCCGTTACAAGTATTACTGGCATCGGGTGACTCAGTGAGTGAGACACCAGGGCCGCTGCATTGCCATAGAATGAGATTTGCCGTGGAATGAGATGCTCCGCCTCAATCACATCCTATTGGCTCACACTGGTCACGTGACCTATTTAACCGTGTGATGGAGGCGGAGCATCTCATCCGACGGCAAATCGACGCGAACATCAGTCTCACTTTGGCTATCACAGGGAGAGGATCTCCTCCCTGTGATAGCTGGAGCTGCACGGAGCAAACATCAGTCTCACATCAGTCTGTCACAGCTGTCTGGGACATTATTTCACAGGACACCGGGAGCTTGGGGCCGCAAGGGTCGTCTGCGCCCCTGTTCTGTCATATGCACACTAATTTTGTTTTACTATAACATACTCCCCTCCCCTTATAAAGTGCTTTCTTTATTTACACACACAGATCTTGCATCACAGTGTTTCCCTGAACACATGTGCTGCTGAGCTGCTAGAGATTAACAGCAGGATGAGATTTGCAGTCGGATGAGATGCTCCGCCTCCATCACACGGTTAAATAGGTCACGTGACCAGTGTGAGCCAATAGGATGTGATGGAGGCGGAGCATCTCATTTCACGGCAAATCTCATTCTATGGCAATGCACTGCCACAAATGATGGCGGGGGGGGGGTAGAGATGTATGAGCCCCAACATGACCACAGGAAGGTCCACGATACTGACCAGGTCCCCCCACCCCACAGTGTCCGTTCTCCCTCCAGTGTCCCCCCCCCACATGTCTCCCGGTGCGCTCCCCCCCCCGTGTCTCCCGGTGCAGGTGTGGCTTGTGTGGGGACCAAGGGCCCCCCCCCCCCATGATCTTCTATTGCCGGGGGCCCCATGAGTTGTCAGTCCGCCCCTGGTCCCAGGTGTCTCCTAGTCCAGGCTCCAGTGTCTGTAGGATCCCAGGCAGCACTGCTCACTATGCCTTTCCTGCTGCTGATCTCGGTTTGAGATTTGCTTATATTGCTTGAAATACTTATATTGTTTACATGTTTAGTGGCGCATTAGTACTTCACGTTTTACAACATGCACTGTGGAGTGATCCAGATGAACTATATTTCACTTTATTCCATTACAACTAGTAAGGAGTAAAAAAATAAATTCTACTAGGTAAAACACACACAGTTTTTTCCCCCCTGGTATTTACCAATTCAAGCTATATTTATATAATGGATATGGGCTGAAAGTGCACACTCAGGTTTAATTTGAGGGTATGTTCATCCAAATCGGAAGGGTTAAGTTATTACAGCTCTTAATAGCCATCCCCCCTTTTTCAAAGGGGACAAAAGTAAATTGTACAATTGAATCAAAAGCAGTTTCATGGCCAGGTGTGGGCTACTCCTTGGTTATTTCTTCATCAATTGAGCAGCTAAAAGGTTTTTTTGTTTGGCCCTGTGCTGATCACATGCACCAGGCAATCAGCATTGTCCAGACAGAAGGTCAGGGGTTCTGCAGTCTCAGGACAGAGTAGAATGAACACTCCTACTACAAGCTTTAACCAGACACTCATAAAAAAAAGACTACTAAATACTGCTGATGGGAAAAGGTCTTTAGCCGTTTATATTTACTAAAAATATTTGCATTTTCATGTTCTGTGTGAGACCAGATACAGCGCATCCAAAAATATACAAAGCGCTTCACTCCCCCCCCCCCCCCCCCCATTTAGTTATGTTACAGCCTTATTTAAAAATGGTTTAAATGCATTATCCTCAAGCGTCTACAAAATGCCCCATATTGACAACATGAAAGAAGTTTGCGTGAAATGTTTGCAAATAAAAAAAAAAAAAAAAAAAAAAAATGGGATTTTTTTTTCCTCCCCCATGTACAAGTAATCACAGCCTTTGCCATGCACTCAAAATTGAGAACTGATCATCCTTGAGATGTTTCTACAACTTGGCATCCAGCTGTGGTAAAGGATTCGGAAAGGCACACACCTGTCTATATAAAAAAAGTCCCCCCAGTTACCAGTGCAGGTCAGAGCACAAACCAAGCCATGGACCTCTGAGACAGGATTGTATCAAGGCACAGAAAAATGTCTACAGCATTGAAGGTCCCAATGAGCACAGTAGCCTCCATCATCTGTAAATGGAAGGAGTTTGGAACTACCAGGATTCCTCCTAGGAGTGGACCACCCGGATGGTCACCGACAGAGCTCCAGCATTTCTCTGTGGAGTTTGCCAAAAGGCGCCCGAACAATAAAAAGTCTCTGGTCTGATGAAACTAGGACTAAAATAGATAATTTTTTTTTTCGAAATGCCTCACTTAGGCGGACGCCTTCAACGCTCCTCTCTTGACCAACAGAAGACTCAAAAACGATGTCCCTTTAACCTACTGGAGTCAGCAAAAACATTCACTAAAATCCTGTTTAACCACTTGACCACTGGGCACTTAAACACCCTTAATAACCAGACCAATTTTCAGCTTTCGGTGCTCTCACACTTTGAATGACAATTACTCATTCATACAACACTGTACCCATATGAAATTTTTGTCCTTTTTTTCACACAAATAGAGCTTTCTTTTGGTGGTATTTAATCACCTCTGGGTTTTTTTTTATTTTTTGCGCTATAAAAGAAAAATGACTGAAAATTCGGTAAAAAAATGAATTTTTCTTCGTTTTTGTTATAAAATTTAGCAAATTTGTAATTTTTTCTTGATAAATTTTGGCCAAAATTTATACTGCTACATATCCTTGGTAAAAATAAGTACAAATTGGGGTATATTATTTGGTCTTTGTGAAAGTTATAGAGTCCACAAGCTATGGTGCCAATATCTGAAAATTGATCACACCTGAAGTACTGACGGCCTATCTCATTTCTTGAGACCCTAACATGCCATAAAAGTACAAATACCCCCCAAATGACCCCTTTTTGGAAAGAAGACATTCCAAGGTATTGGAAAGAGGCATCGTGAGTTTTTTGAAGTTGTGATTTTTTCCCACAATTCTTTGCAATATCAAGATTTTTTTAAATTTTTTTTTTTCACAAAATTGTCATATTAGCAGGTTATTTCTCACACACAGCATATGCATACCACAAATTACACCCCAAAACACATTCTGCTATTACTCCTGAGTACGGCGATACCACATGTGTGAGACTTTTACACAGCGTGGCCACATACAGAGGCCCAACATGCAGGGAGCACCATCAGGTGTTCTGGAGCACCCAGGCCAATTCTGACATTTCTCTCCTACATGTAAAAATCATCATTTATTTGCTAGAAAATTACATAGAACCCCAAAATATTATATATGTTTTTTTTAGCAAAGACCCTAGAGAATACAATGGCGGTCGTTGCAACTTTTTATCTAGCACGGTACTTGCGCAGCAATTTTTCGAACGTGTTTTATTTGGAAAAAAAATGTTTTGTGCTTTACAAAAAACAAAACTGTAAATTTAGCCCAATGTTTTTGCATAATGTGAAAGATGAAGTTACGCCGAGTAAATAGATACCCAACATGTCACGTTTCAAAATTGCACACACTCGTGAAATGGCGCCAAACTTCGCTACTTAAAAATCCCCATAGGCTTTAATTTTGTTTACTGGTTACATGTTTTGAGTTACAGAGGAGGTCTAGGACCAAAATTATTGTTCTCGCTCTAACGTTCGCAGCGATACCTCACATGTGTGGTTTGAACACCGTTTTCATATGTGGGCGGGACTTACGTATGCGTTCGCTTCTGCGTGCGAGCACACGGGGACAGGGACGCTTTAAAAAAATATATATATATATATATTTTATTGTTCATTTTACTTTATTTATTTTAGTTTGACCCTTTTTTCCCCCCAAAAAATTTTTTGATCACTTTTATTCCTATTACAAGGAATGTAAACATCCCTTGTAATAGGAATATGGCATGACAGGTCCTCTTTACAGTGAGATATGGGGTCAATAAGACCCCACATCTCACCTCTAGGCTGGAAAGCCTGAAATAAAAAAAAAAAACGATCCTGGCTTTGATCGTAGCGAGTATCGCAGGGTATTGTTGGGTATTGCAGGGTATGGCAGAGTATCGCAGGGTATTGCAGAGTATCGCCGGGTATTGCAGAGTATCGCCGGGTATGGTAGAGTATCGCAGAGTATCGCCGGGTATTGCAGAGTATCGCCGGGTATCGCAGAGTATCGCAGGGTATGGCAGGGTATGGCAGGGTATCGCAGAGCATCGCAGGGTATGGCAGAGCATCGCAGGGTATGGCAGAGCATCGCAGGGTATGGCAGAGCATCGCAGGGTATGGCAGAGCATCGCAGGGTATGGCAGAGCATCGCAGGGTATGGCAGAGCATCGCAGGGTATGGCAGGGCATCGCAGGGTATGGCAGGGCATCGCAGGGTATGGCAGGGCATCGCAGGGTATGGCAGGGCATCGCAGGGTATGGCAGGGCATCGCAGGGTATGGCAGAGTATCGCAGGGTATTGCGGGGTATGGCAGAGTATTGCGGGGTATGGCAGAGTATTGCGGGGTATGGCACAGTATTGCGGGGGTATGGCACAGTATTGCGGGGGTATGGCACAGTATTGCGGGGGTATGGCACAGTATTGCGGGGGGTATGGCACAGTATAGGGGGGTAGGGCACAGTATTGGGGGGGAAGGCAGAGAAACCATCCATCCAAGCTCAGCCATCCCTCCATACCCTGCAATACCCAGCAATACACTGCAGGCTATTGCTGGGTATTGCAGGGTATGGGGGGATGGCTGAGCATGGATGGATGGATCGGTGGTGGCAGAGCAGGCTGTGGGCACTACAGATCCCGCCCACAGCACTGCTGCCACCGATCCCTCCCCCTCTCCTCTCATACTGTACCGATCGGTACAGAGAGAGGAGGAGAGAGGAACCGGCGTCATCAAATGACGCCGGTTTGCTTACATGTGATCACTCCGTCATTTGACGGAGCGATCACGTGGTAAACGGCCGCGATGAGCGGCCGTTTACCGTGATCCATGATCCGCCGGGTCCTCTGGACCCGGCGATCATGGATGCTCTCGAGTGCGCGCACCAGGGGGCGCGCAAGAGCAGAATTCTGTGAGGCCGTTAATTAACGGCCTCCCAGAGTTAAGCAACCGCCCTGTAGCCGTTTTTCGGCTATGGGCCGGTTGCTAACTGGTTAATGTGTCCTCAAGAGATTTTTTTCTTCCGCACTCTGTGGGGACGAGATGAGTTCTGAGACCTTCCCCTTATAACGGTGGTCAAGGAGGGTTGCCAACCAGTAATCATCCTTCTACTTTATGCCACGTATTCTTGGGTCCTTTCGCAGGCTTTGAAGCATAAGGTTGCCCATGTGCCTCAAATTTGCCGAGGCTTGAGAAGCAGACTCCTCAGGTCACTCAGGATGACAGCATCTGGAACTTCCTTCTCCCAGCCACATACTACTCCCAAAGGGTCCTGGGGTTGGAAAGCCATAGCTTACAGATTGACGCATGTCTTCCTCTTCTTCGAAGCCTATGAAAGTGCCAGAATCCTCCTCCTACGCCCTTTCCTCTTGTGTGTTCTGACATGGGAATGATGGTGTCTGGATAAAGTGGGCCTCGAGAAGAAAGGAAGTCCTCCTCTTCCTACTGCTGCTCTGCCTCCAGTACATAATGCCACACAGAGTCTGCTCCAGCTGGAACACAACAGGGATTGTGTCACTGATGCACGCACTGTCACGGCTCACCATCCTTGTGGCCTCCACAAATTTGACAATACAGTGCATGCATCCTTAATGATCAGCCATGGGCATGGGGGGAAAAAAAGCCAAGGTGGCCCAGGCCTGTCATCACGTCGTATTCACACAGGTACTAGTTGACGGCCCTCTGCTGCATGTATAGATAGCCGCTGCAGCTTTGACAAAGTCAAGTTCTACCTGGTGGGCATGGCACATGTGTCAACTTTGCCTGTCTAGGGCGGACAGGAGGTTTTAGCCATTATCGCACACCACCATGCCTGGCTCCAGCTGGTGTGAACCACCTCTGGGCCTGTCCCTGCAGAGCTGCAAGAATCTCTGCTCCGGTGTGGTTCCTGTCCCCTAAACACAGCAGCTAAAGCACTGCATGGCGGAGAAGGAGGGGGGTAGAGCTCACAGGTCAGCTGCAACACCGAGCCCTGTCAAGCATTCTTTGAGTTGCAAGCAGAGTTACCCAGTGTGCTATGAACAAAATATATCGTCCCTGCCCATGCTTGCTGGACCACGTGTCAGCAGTAAAGGTGGATTTTACGGCTGACTGCCTTGCCCAATGATGCCAGAATATTCCCTTCCACGTGATGGTAGAGAGAAAACTGCCTTACGTGAAATGTAGTAGCGACTGGGAACCTGCCATTGTGGTACAGCACATTGTGTAAATTCATAGGATACAACAGGCTGAAAGGCAGAAGTTGGAGAGCCAACAGCTTTGACAATCTTGCATTTAGAAACTGGGCATGTATTTTTTTTTCCGCTGCAGCAGAAGGGGCAGAGAAAATTGCCAGCTAGTTTACAGCTGGCAGATGTGCTGCTAGGACCTGGGACACCTTGTGCTATACCATCATCCCTGTCAGTGGGCCAAGTGGTTCGACGTTAAATGCCTTAAGCATGTGGTACCCAAATGGTTGGCGTTTTTGCCACGTTTGATGTGCCTGAGACAGTTTGCATACAACAGTGCGATCTGCTGAACAAGTCCCAGACAACTGAGGTTGCGCCGCCTCACCTTCAGGTTCCTCCTCTGCTCTGGCACCCAAGTCACATCAGTGACATCATCACCTCCAGCTTCATTACCACTGGAGACAACTTGGCAATACGCTTCAGCTTGGGGAATATGAATGCCAATTTATCTACAAGTGTTCCTCCCCCTCTCTAGGCTCATGTTCCCATCATCCTCAACCTCAGAACCAACATCTGAATCCAGTAATGGCTGGGCATCATCAAGGGGCAAGTGGCTGATGCTGTGGTCAAATAACTCAGCTGACTCCTCAATGGCTGATGTTGGGGCTATGGCAGGAATAGATGTGGACAAGGAGGCAGGTTTATCCACTCTGGCAACTGCGGGGGACTGCACACTTGTCTCTGCTTGCGTGATAGCGGATGAGGACGACGAGGAAGATTTAGTATGCCAGTCCACCACCTCCTCTGCATGCTGTGGCTGGATAGCAGGGACAAACTCACTACAGGGGAAATGATGCCTGAGGACTGCCCACCATGTCCACCTTTGCCTGTGGACACATTTGTTGCTGGCCCCCTAACAGTTCCAAGGGAATGTCTACCTCTCCTTGTTGTCCTCCCAGACATTATTAGGAGGGAGAGCGGTGCTTACAAGCAAATGTAAAGAAGTTTAAATTTATACGTAGATGCACTTTAATGTAAAGAGGTGTTTGGTGCACTGTGTAGTTTGAGTACTCAAATTCAAATTAGACACTCCACGGATAAACTATAATCTACTGCACCAAATGTACAGAGACGCACAGAACTATATGACATTAAACTGGCAGTAGTAATTCAAATCAGATATACTGTGTTCAACCGTCACTACATGGATGCCATCTGAACCATCCCTACTCTAGCTATACACTAATGTAAAGATTACTGACAGTCTCACTACACTACACTGAAACTATCTGAACTGTCCCTACTCTAGCTGCACACTATGCAAAGCTGAATGATGGTCCTCCTCACTACACTCACACTATCCCTAGACTGACACTAAAACGAATATTCTACACTGACAATTGAAGCAAAAATAGCACAATATAGCACGCTAAAAGCACTAAACAGAACCTTGTTCTCTCTCTCTCTCCCTCTGCACACCAAAAAAAAAAAAAAAAAATATAACACACAGAAAATGGCTGCCATTAAAAGAATACTTTTATACTGTGGGGCGGGAATGAGCCATGATTGGATAAATTCATGACAGAGTCCAATCATGACAGTGCTCTGTGACCTGATTGGCCGAAGCAGTGCACTGTTCGGGGGGGGGGGGGGGGGGGGCGACAAATGGTCAAATGACCCGTTTGTTCGAACATCCGAATAGCGAAAGTTAAGCCCGAACCATTCGCCCATCCCTACTGACCAATCCAAATATGATTTTAGAGTCAAAGGGCAATACCATCACAAGCAAAGTCCATTATTTATGGCTAGTATTAGTCCGAAAAGGAAAACATCAGCATGGATAGCCATCCAACCTGCTCAACAATTATGTGGATCCATCATGACATCAATAAGAAGTTGGTATTGAAATTTTGTTGCAGGTTTCTAGGTCCGATTGCCTGCACTTTGATATCCAGAACACAATAATGGTAGTAGGTAAGCTAGACATTTAATTCCATTTACTACTTTTAATATTTTGTCCTTACAAAGGCAAGGAATGGTAATGTTTCAACTTTGTTTCACAGAAGAAAGTCATTTAAAAAAAATATGTCAAATTATGCCTGGAATAGTGCAATTTGTCCCTTTCACTTTGCAGTGTAAAATGTGCTTTCAAATGGTAGCAATGAAAGCAGGACACAGACAGCACTGCACGCTCTGTTGTAGATCTCAGAATTAAGCCAGAACAAACAAGCTGACAAAGTCATGAAACTACAGTCCCCTCCCAGAAACTCGAGTCTCTCATTACAAACACGTCCCTATCGTGAGACACCATCTTACATCATCTCTAAGCAGCTGAAAGACTTATCAGCACCCTCATCTTGGACTTGGAATGCTAACCTGACAGGCTTACAAGGCAGTAATACCTGTATACCTTGTCACAATCCCTGTCACCCATATTGCCGCTAATACATGAAATACTGTTTATGTCAAAATTATGAAGTGTCCTTTGACAATTTTCATAGCCATGGTAATGCTCTTGCTGTGGCTATACTACATTGCCAAAAACCTTGTCAGCTGTGTGCCATCTTAACCTTTGCCATATTTAATAAAAACGTAACTCCAGGCTGATAAAACCAAACCACCCAATCCCGGGCACAGCTACCTTTAATTTTTAATTTTTTTTTAAATCCTTAAAGCTCAAGGGTTCAGTTTGGTTACATCTAGTTCTCTGAACGTCAATGGTGCTGGGCAAGCAACCCCTTGCATTCAGTATAAAGATTTGCGCCAGCAGCACCTAGAAAAAGACCAGTGCCAACTATGTAGCCCAGGTTACTAAAGTGAATTTGTACCATCTGAATGAGATTTATGAAGGATGAGATGTAAACAAGCTGGGACAATGGTAAGCAGAAAAAAAAATAAAAAAGTTTTTAGTATTGGGCGTTCATGAATATAGCCTTAAAACGTATGAGCTTATCTGCGTGCCGCTTGTCCTTTTGCAGTCCAGTCACACTGGGGAAGCGATCAGACATGCAAGAGTGAAGGCCCGTACACACGATCAGACTTTTTGACAACCAACATGCAAATTAGCTGGTTTGGACCAACATCCGACCATGTGTACGCTCCATCGGACCAACTTTTTCCAGGTTTCATCAGACTTTTGTTGGCTGTGCAACGGACCAACTTTCTGCCAACAAAAGTCCGATGGACCAAAGTCTGACCGTGTGTACACAAAACCAACAGACTTTTGTACAAAGTACAAACACGCATGCTCAGAACCAATGCAAAACATCAGACAACAATATAGAAGTTGACCAAAGGTGGCGCTGGAGTATTCGAACGTCATCTTTTGAAGTGTCGTCAGTACGTTGAAACGTCACTACGTTCATGTTTGTTGCCTAAAAAGTCCGATCGTGTGTATGCAATACCAACTTGGGGCCAATGCCCTTTGGACAAAAATCCACGGGAAAGTTGGTCCACGGTCCAATCGGGTGTATGAGGCTTAAGGGATACATCAGGTCTCCTACCCAGCCAGACAGGGCTGTGCACATCCCAGGACTGTATTGACAGAATAACAAATCCTTAGGCAAGCAAAAAATAAAAGCTCTCATATGCATCTCATTTGCGTATTTAACAGTTTGCCTTGCGTTCAGCTACAAAGTGTATCCTAACAATACAAAATATCTCATTTGCTCCTTTTGTTAAAATACGATTGCGAGGATTTTATTATATCTGTGCAAAGAAAAAAAAATAATAAATCTGTTCATCCAGATGGAATTCTTGTGACCTGATCACTTTTGTATCCTCATCCTCTAGACTGAGATCAGTTAGCATTGTTCCCTTTTAAATGTGTGGATTAACCTAGGGGGAGGGGGGGAGTGTGCAATTGGCAGAATTACCAGTTTAAAATAAAGAGAAAAAAATAAAAAAATGCAGCCGCCACATCCAAGGACAAGTAAGCTGCAATACTATACCATTTTTGTTCTTGGTTATGCTTTAACTTTTAATAATTTTCCTAGTTTATGTTTTTGCAGGATACATGTACCAATACCCGCTAGTGAAACCAGTTACAGTAAAAAAAAAAAAAAAAAAAAAAAAAAAAAATTATTTCTGCAGTATCACCTTTCGGTTCCCCAGAAGTGGACTTTTTGATCTTGCCTAGCTACCTTCCCAGAAAAGCCCCAAGATGGTTTCTCAAAAAATTACCACTCAAGTCCAGAGCAGTGGGCACCTCAATCCAGGGTTTTGGGTCTTCTGTATCTCAAGTGCTCAGAAGCCATCACTATAGTAAACCGGTTCTTCTCACCTCTTACAAAAAGCCTAGACACTGGAAGAAGCACACAATGATTTCAAGTTTTTCAGCAAAAGTGCCCTCCTCGCAGAGTTACCAACTTTCAGTAAATTTACTAACAGTTTGTAAAATCCATATTCTTTGCATCTGTCCACAAATGTCCATGATGGCCATGCAGTCTGCATGTCCATAATTGACTTCCCTTTAATTGGTTCAAGTAAATATTTTAAGAACATAAAATACAGAGTCATCCGATTTATTACTTTACAGTGGTACAAGGATGTCAGAACCCAGAGTGTCAGGTGGGTTGGAATGTTCACCAAGTCATGGCAGTGCAGATGAGCAGGTAATTCCAAGCAGTCCCTGGAGGGGGGGGGGGGGGGTCATGCTACAATAGCAATACAGAACATGCAAACAAACAATCTGTTCATGAATTGCTTGGTAAAGTTGTAAGTAGGTGCTAGTGGGGCATCATTGAATGTACTGTATTTCTGCTGTTGTATTAGTTGCTCTGAGCAACTATGTAGTTTGCGCAGGCTGCCCAGGATGACTAGACTCTTTCCCAGGCTTTCCTGGGTCCTGCCCTGTTATAAGCAGCATAACTACAAGAGTAAGGGCTCAGATCTACTCTTCCTCATGGGATTTGCAGAAAGACTGCTGCCTGATATACAGGAGCATGTGGCTCCCTTCTAAGAGCTGCCAGCGAGACAGCGTAGTAAGCTCCGGATCACCAGAACAATTTAACCCAAAGCATCATCCGTCTTCCACCCCAAAAGGATCCTCCACTACTGGACTCTGCCAGTGTTGGACTTGCACCTATACAGGCAAGTCTGGGCAACCAGTGTGTAGTTAGTGTGGAAAACTTAATGTGCACCGAAACCTGTAAATGTTGAAGCGTTCAGTAAAGTTCAAGAACTGTTCAAATGCCTGGTCTGAATGTACTCTTAAAAATAAAAAAAATAAATAAAAAAGGGGGGTATATGGGGTATCAGAAGAAGAACAGGGCCTGTAAAGCACGCGGGATATGAAATGAAAGGCCACTACAAAAAGGTTCGGCAGACGAGTTAAAGCAGGAGAGTAGTTGCCATGGGTACCCATAGCACATGCTATGGTGCATGTTATAATGGGAGTCGTGCAAATGAGCCCTAAAACCTACAAGTTGTGCAGAGTCTTGAGTTTCATAGCTATTCTGAAGTACAAGTAACTTCTACAATAAAGCATTTGTTTGATGGCTGTGGTGTAACACTTTTTCCTTGGCAACCCTTTTTGCTTAGTGTTTGGCAATTGCATTCCCTCCAACATTTTTTTCTTTGTCAAACAAGTTCTCTAGCCAGAAGAACTAAAAAGAAAGGTCACAGTAAAAGTAATGTATAAGAAATAAAAAGTGATCCAGGAGACGCATCAGTAAATGTGACCAAATATTAAAATAAACATGCTCCTCATTGCCAAAGATTTGTAGCGCTGTTATTACACGAAATACTAAAGCAAACCTGGGAGATTCATAGCATTAAGAAAAATAAAAAAAAAGTCAACATTGGTGAAATCTGCATGGCAGAGCTATTGCCAACTGGTATTATATTTTTAGGTTTAAACTCTGACCAATCTTTAACATAAAAAGTTAATCAACTCTGCCCTTCCCAACTTGCCGTTAGTCCATTAAAGCGGTTATGCACTCTGTATAATTTTTTTTTTTTTTGGGACGGAATATAAAGGATGCTTACCTTTATTGGGGGACTCACCTGTTCCATCTTCCATCTCGGTCGCCGCCGGTTTTCGTCCGATGAAGTTCCTCGTCTTCTTCTTTTGTGCTGGGGGCCATCTTGCCTGTGGGCATGTGAAACACCCACAGGAACTTTAGATGGCCCAGCATGCACCGCCGTTACTCGCGCGTGCGCAGTAACGGCACATCTGCCGACATCTCACGAGATTTCGGCAGATGTGGCCGAAATCTCGGGAGATTTCGGAAGATGTGGCCGAAATCTCGCGAGATTTCGGAAGATGCCCGCACTGACTCCTGGGATCAATGACACCAGATCCCAGGAGACAGTGCGGTGTGACGACGATCGACGCAGAGACCCCGCCCGCCGCCGAAGAGAGAGAAGACCGGAAGTCATCAATTACAAGGCAAGTAAAAAAAAAAAAAAAAAATAAAAAAAAACACATTTCATTTAGTACTCTTTGCCTGATTTGGAAGGCAAAGAGATTTACTAAATGAAATGGGTGCAGAACCGCTTTAACAAAATGGGCAGCCCCAACAAAGAGGAACTATGACACAGCAGCAATACAAACAAGCACCTTTGTGGTGCCTCAGATCATGGCCATGGTCTAGCGATAGGTTCCTTTTAAAGATGCTGAAATGGACTTTAATGGCAAGGGAGAACAATAAAAAGGAAATTGGCAATTACAAAAGTACTCAAGCTCAGACTCACCCATTCTTCCACATTAGGATCTCCCTCGCCCCCAAACCTTTCTTTCCTCCAGAGAATGTTCATTTTACCATGTTCGTTGATCTTTCTTCTGGTTTTCACAGCAAAGAAAATGATAATGGCAAATGCCACCACTATCAGGAAACCCAGGACAATGGCAATGGCCTAGAAGGGGAAAACCATGACATTAAGTAGGATTTCTGGCGCATCTTGAAGCGCAAAATACAACAAAGACGACCCATAACTGTGGAGCAGTTAAAATACTAATCAGGCAGGAATGGGACAACATTACTCTCCAAAAGCGCCAGCAACTGGTCTCCTTAGTTTCCAGAATTGTTAAAAGAGGGGATTCTACACCATGGTGCACATGACCCGTCTCAACTTGAGACATGTTGCTGCCATCAAAAAAAAAAAAAAAAGTTCTTATTTTTTTTTCTTAAAATTACATGTTCTTGGTTTAAAACATTTGATATACCGTATTTTCTATTCTCCATTATGAATAAAATATGGGTTTATGAGATTTGTAAATCATTGCATTTTGTTTTTATGTACATTTTACAGTGTCCCAACTAGAGCTGCATGATTCTGGCTAAAATGAGAAATCACAATTTTTTTGCTTAGAAGATAGATCACGATTCTCGCGGTGTAACATCTTACACATTAAAACAAAAAAAAAACAAAAAAAAAAAAAATTGGGCTAACTTTACTGTTTTTTTTTTTTTTATATATTCATTGAAGTGTATTTTTTCCCCAAAAAAATTGCGTTTGAAGGACCGTTGGGCAAATACAGTGTGACATAAAATATTGCAGCAATTAACACTTTATTCCCTAGGGTCTCTGCATATCCCTAGGGTCTCTCTATAAAATGTTTTGGGGTTCCAAGTAATTTTCTAGCAAAAAAGATTGATTTTAAGAAACAAGTATCAGGAAAAAGATTTAGCCTTTAAGTAGTTAATCTTCCTGCATTTACACTTTGTTTAAAAACTTGGCAGACTGCCTGGATGGTTTTTATCCACACAGAAGTTTCTCCCTTTGATCCAAGAAGGAGGAGTTAGTTACAATGTTTCATGGTTAACTTGGCAGACTGCCTGGATGTTTTCTTTTGACAGCTGAGTGAGCAGAGAAGTCTCCACTTGTTATATGAAAGAATCTGCAAACTCTGCATTATAGATCGTCAGAGGGGTTGAATCGAGATACAATTTTTTAACGATTAATTGTGCAGCTGTAAAAATATTGCATAGGACAATTGTAGGCAGCATAAGCAACTGTTTTACATGACCACATAACAGATCAGGTTCTGAAAACGACTGGCAAGATGAATTCCAGGATCTAAAATGTGAGACTTCCAAGCACTTGTTTACTAATAGTATTACATGTTCTAATAACTGGAAGTGTGGACTACCTCACAAAACAATACATTTATTGGGCCTGGCAAGGGTTGGACAGAATGAATCTCTTTTAAAATTAATATTTATATAGATTTTACACTGAACAGGGCTTAATATATCCCAGTCTCCAAGGTTAATAGGGGCATTCAGCAAGTGTAAGAAAACACACACAGAACCATAAAGTTACCTACACCTAGGAGATGCTCCCTCCCCATTGCATTGATTACCCTATACCAGTTACCATTAAACTAAAGCAAAACATGCCCCAAGCCCACACAAAGTACCTTCTAGCTGATATACATTAAATGAAGTAATCAGTGCTGGCTTTACACATTAGGAAGGAAAAAAAACAAGCCATTTCTTTCTGACACCTATAGCCTCAAACTTGCCCTTCTATGCAATAGGTACATAAATATAAAAGCTACCAAGCAGGAAAGATGGGGGGGGGGGGGGGGGGGGGGGGGCAATATCTCTTGCTCTCTCAGAAAGCAAAGTACTCACCATCTCCCCCTGCCTTGTTCTCCCTCTATCCCCCTCTTGCACGGCTTGTAGTCATCCAAAAATAAATAACGTTAAAAAAAGTCCATAAAAATGTAGGTTTATTTGAATTCTGCACATCAAAACTCCCTAGCCTTCCACCTTCCCAATCTCACACTATCCTCCCTCTCAACTGGTGCTTTTATTTTTGCTGGGTATAAACTTGGCCCCTAGACTTGGGAAGATTTGTACAGGCTAAAACCAACAAATATAGTTTCAATGTAATAAAAACTAGTTCATGACCTAATTGCACCATCAACATAAATGCTTTCTACGTCATATCCATTAAAATGCTTAGATAGGGTTGTGACAGGATGCCTACAAAAAGAAAATATATTTTAGTCATTTCCTTATTTGTGTCCCATTGGGAAGATTTCCTTTCCATTCCTGTAGACACAGAAAGTTGAAGAAGAAATCTCACCAAAAAGGGAGAAGGTCCTTTTAGACAGGTGTCACCATTGGAAAAGGTCTCCCCTTCTTCTGGAGACAACTCCAAACATTTGGTCTGTCACCTACTATCCCAGGGACAATGGTTTATAATCACTCCCAATCAGTTTTTGTATGTAGATAAAAAAAAAAAAAAAAAAAAAAAAAAAAGACAAGCTTACCTCCTGCGGCTCAACTACACAGTAGTGGTAAAGGTACTGATTCACAAAAACTCCAGTTTGGACTGGTGAATAGAACTGGTTGCATATGGACACAATCTGTGTGTAAAAAGCAGATCCAGATGCCTGTGCTACAGGATTCACTCCTATGGTGTACACGATCGATGCAATAAAGACCAGCCCTCCAATAATGGCACTAGCAATGATAACAAGCAGGTAAAACCGTCTGGTAGTAGAAGTTTCGGTCCTTGTTACAAGCATTACAAAAAGCACCATACTAAGAATAAAGCAAATAGCGGCCATGGCGAGGATGAATCCCTTGGCAGCTCTTGGGTCAGTATAATTTCCTCCATAGGCAAAACCCATTCCCATCTGAGAACCACCAAATCCATAGCCATTGTATCCCCCAGAGTATCCAGAATATCCTCCTCCTCCTCCCATGCCGTAACCCATGGATTGTCCTGTGATATCCAAATCCCATGGTAACGTGGAAGCTACACAAGCAAAAATGCCAACACACATGACAACAATAAGAATAGCCATAATCTTGATGATGCCAGGTGGAGAGCTCCATTTGTAGAAATGCTGAGTTATTGGGACCTCATCGTCTGGATAGTAAGAGTAAGCTGGCTGTGAGCGAATATCTCCTCCATACATATCACGACTTGGGGCATAGTTAGAAGGTCGGCTAAAAAAAAAAAAAAAAAAAAAAAAAGAGAAAACAATTACAAACAAAATAAACAAAAAAACAAAACATCTTTTCCTATATAGCAGCAAAATCAGAAGCCTGGATTTTATCATATTATCAGTATGTTAATCCTTTAGAAAGAAGATGCATTCCTATGCCAGATTACTTGCTTGTCCCATGTCCAATTACATGTGCATTATATGTTTGCATATACAGTGGATGAGAATTGAATGAATATACACATGCAACCTTGTGTTATCTTCATATTAAGTACAATCCATTTATCATTCTTCAGTTATGATTGTAATTCACCAGTTTAGCAATAAATATGCGTGGAGGAGCACTCTGTGGCGGCCTAGCGGGCATGCGGTGCGCTCTTTCAACCGGAAACATGGCCTAAATTATTTTTTTTTGTGTGTTCTTCGTCCTCCATGCTTTTGGCCAAAGGGTCTATATGGCACATAAACAAGTGGTGGATTTTTTTTTGGCAGTAGGAGGGACCTTTCCTGTATTATATGAGGTGTGCTATAAGAACATTTACACACAACATATAAGATCTTTCACTTCACAAGAATTATGAACACTATTACAGAAGTCATACCACCATCAACTGTACTTTCCAAAGCGAATATGAGGGAGCATTTTACAATAACTATACTTGTGTATGTAATGGCCTTATAGTGGCATTCTGCACCAGAAAGAACATAGTGAAACATTATATAGCATTAGTAGCCAAGCATTTACAAACATGAGTTAAGCCACGTACACACGGGCCGAAAGTCGGACAGCATTGGCTGGTTCAATAGAAACTGGCCAAAATTCAGCCTGTGTGCGCTGCAGCCGGTCCGGCCGGCTTCTGTCGAAGGGGCATGACTGAAAAAGGTCGGCAGGCGCTTGCCGGGGGGCTGGACTCACCCCCCCCCTCAACAGAACAAGAAGAACAAAAAAAAAAAAAAAAAAACACTAGCAGTGTATACCAAGCTTTAACCACTGGCCACTTAAACCCCCTTCCTAACCAGACCAATTTTCAGCATTCTCCCACTTTGAATGACAATTACTCAGTCATGCAACACTGTACCCATGGAGCATTCTTTGGGTGGTATTTAATCACCGCAGTTTTTTTATTTTTTGCACTACAAATCAAAAAAAAAAAAAATAATAATTTTGTTTCTGTTAAAATTTATCACAGAGTAGTGTCACTGAGCAGCGCTGTGAGCACTACACATCCAGCCCACAGCGCTGCTGCAATCTCTCCCCCTCTCACTATACCGATCGGTGCGTGACGCCGGTTTACATGTGATCGCTCCCTCATATCAGCTATCGGCTGTTTATCGCGATGCGCCGGGTCCTCTGGACCGCACGGTCACGGAGATTCCCAGGTGCGCACCCCAGGCGGCGCACAGGAGCAAGATTCTGGGAGGACGTCTCCCAAGGACGTCCACCCAAAATAAGCCGACCGCTCTGTAGTAGTCTTTCGGCTATGGCCCGGTCGGCAAGTGGTTAAACATGTTCCAAAAATATTTCCACCAGGGTCTTGTTAACCAAAATCGGATTCATAAATAAGGGTTGTGAATGATTTGGTCCTCTAGGGAAAAAAAATAAAATAAATCAATCTGCAACAAAACAATAGGTTGTAAATGGACACGCTTACATGGGAGGTTCCCCATTTGTGTTTAAAGGGACATATGCAAGATAAAAATTTGCTGCAAGTATATTAGGAAGAAGACCACAGCAATGACCGCTTTTAGTTAATTTTATGCTTTTTATATTGTCTATTTGACTTGCAGTGCATTGCAAGTGTTAACCCCCCTTGGCTTTTTACTTATTTTGTTACATTACAGCTTTTAGTTCAATGTTTTTTTAATCTGAATTATAGGTGATGGATCAGAACAATAGTCTAAGTTGGTAAAGTAAAATATATACATAAAACCATTTTTCAAAAATAAAAAAAATGATAATTGCCATGTGCGTATGTATTCACCCCCTTTGTTATGGAGCCCATACAAAGCTCTGGTGCAACCAATTACCTTCAGAAGTCACATAATTAGCGAAATGATGTCCACCTGTGTGCAATCTAAGTGTCACATGATCTGTCATTACATATACACACCTTTTTGAAAGGCCTCAGAGGCTGCAACACCCAAGCAAGAGGCACCACTAACCAAACACTGCCATGAAAACCAAGAAACCCTCCAAACAAGTAAGGGACAATGTTGTTGAGAAGTACAAATCAGGGTTAGGTTATTAAAAAAAAATTATCCAAATCTTTGATGATCCCTAGAAGCACCATAAAATCCATTGTAGCGGCAACACTTTCCCAAGGTGTCCGCTATGAGTGAAATTTTTTTTTGTCCCTCAGAACAGTAATAGGGTTAATTGTGCAGGTTAACTTTGGCATCAGTTTGGCTGGGCTGTACTATGATTCTTCCTGGTCAGGTGTACAGTTAGGTACACATGACAGGCCTGGAACCAGGCCTGGTTGGACGGTTTGAGTATCAACATTCACCGGAGCCAATCAGTGGGCGCGTCTGGCCCCGCTGAGGAGTCTGGTAAAGGGAACTTAAGGTGCTGAAGTCACGTGTTCAGGGTTTCGGCAGTAGCTGCCTGTTCCTGAATCTGGACCGGGGTAGCCCCGCGAGGGGGGTCCCGGGCCCATTTGCCGTCCCGCAACATGGTCATTTTTGACTAGCTCCACAGACCTGCTTGGTCTGGGGCAAAGGATCTGTCTGTTCCAGAGTCTCGGAACCGTCTGGTCCGAGGCGCAGTAACTGAGGGAGGATTCAAGGCGTCTGGGTTCGCTCTCAACTTGTGTAAGCGACTGGGGGAGGACTCTTTGGAGGGCCAACAAGCTGGCATCCCTAGAAGTGCCTGGTTGCTGGGTTGTCACGGACACTAAAGAACCCACAGTTTTGCAGTACTGCCAATTATCAGCAGTTCAAGGTGTCCGAGTTTCTTCACCCTTGCCCTCTGTTCCCATACGAGACTGTTTTTTGGATGTTACCCCTGCAAATAAAGAACCTTTTCTAAGGACTTTTATGGTGTCAGCGTCCTAAGTTGTTGGGTACTAACCCTGGGAACCCCTAGACATGGAAGAACAAGCCAAGCGGAGGTAACCGGTAAGCCCAAAAGTCAAGGCCGCCCCATCGAGGGTTATGGCCGCTACACTATCATAACCAAATAAAAAGAACATGGCACAACAGCAGACCTGCCAAGAGACGGCCGCACACCAAAACTCATGGACTGGACAAGGAGGGCATTAATCAGAGACCCAAGGTAACCCTGGAGGAGCTGCAGAGTTCCACAGCACAGACTGAAGTATCTGTACATAGGACGACAATAAGCCGTATGCCCCATAGAGTTGGGCTTTATGGCAGAGTGGCCAGAATAAAGCAATTACTTTCAGCAAAAAACAAAAAAATGGCACGTTTTGAGTTTGCAAAAAGGCATGTGGGAGACTCCCATAATGTATGGAGGAAGGTGCTCTGGTCTGACGAGACTAAAATTAAACTTTTTGGCCAAAGAAAAACAAACACCATGTCTGGCGCAAACACCACCATCCCCACAGTGAAACATGGTGGTGGCAGCATCATGCTGTGGGGAAGTTTTTCAGCAGTCGGGACTGGGAAACTGGTCAGAGTTGAGGGAAAGATGGATGGTGCTAAATACAGGGATAATCTTGAGCAAAACCTGTACTCTGTGTGTGATTTGAGGCTAGGATGGAGGTTCACCTTCCAGCAGGACAATGGCCCCAAACACACTGCTAAAGCAACACTTGAGTGGTTTAAGGGGAAACATGTAAATGTGTTGGGAATGGCTGAGTCAAAGCCCAGACCTCAATCCAATAGAAAATCCGTGGTCAGAATTATAGACTGCTGTTCACAAGTGCAAACCACCTAACTTGAAGGAGCTGGAGCAGTTTTGCAAGGAGGAATGGGCATAAATCCCAGTGGTAAGATGTGGCAAGCTCATAGAAACTTATCCAAAGCGACCTGGAGCTGTGATAGCCGTAAAAAAGGTGGCTCTACAAAGTATTGGCTTTAGGGGGGTGAATAGTTATGCACATTGACTTTTTCTGTTTTGTCCCATTTGTTGTTTGCTTCACAATAAAAAAAAAAAAAAAAAAAAAAAAAAAAAATCTTCAAAGTTGTGGGCATGTTCTTTATATTAAATGATGCAAATCCTCAAACAATCCATGTTAATTCCAGGTTGTGAGGCAACACGAAAAATGCCAAGGGGGATGAGTACTTTTGCAAGGCACTGTATAGTTCTGGTATAACTTGCAAGCTTCAATATAAGTAAAGCAGCAAAAAGCTGGCAAGCAAAAATGAAACTAAAATAGGCAATTTTTAAAAAAATGTTTAAAGAATAAAACCATTCTGTGTTGACAAATTCGAGCATACCTGCATTAGTCTGAGGACTGTCCTTTCACCAAAATCCCAGGGTCCTGCAGGTCCACCCCATGTCCCAGAACCCAATGGCTATAATAATGACTGAACAGCAGTGTCTGCGCAATAGAATGGCAATGTCTAACCCCCAGCTACTATATACTATACATTATCCTCTAGAGCAGCGTTTTTCAACCTTTTTTCAGTCACGGCACCCTTTAAAAAAAATGGACAATCTTAAGGCACCCCATTCTAAAATGTAACAAAAAAAACTAAAAAATAGTTTTACACAAAGCAACATCCACACACGTAGGACACCCAACTTTAACTACATTAGACCCGCGCTATAGCCAAATGACGGCTTCAGCGCGAATCTATTGTGCCGGGACGACGTCTATTGACGTCGTCCCGGACACGAGCTGCCTGTGCGCCCCCTGAAGGGAGCGCGCGGCGCGCTCTGATCAGCGAGTCTGTGAGACTCGCTGGGATCGACCCCTTACCACGTGATCAGCTGTCAGCCAATGACAGCTGATCATGTGATCATAACAGAGCCGGTAATCAGCTTTTTTTCCTCCTCGCGCTGACAGCAAAACGAAAAAGCCGATCACCGATGGCAGTGAGAGGGACATCAGTCCCTCTCACTGCAATGTGCCAATCCATTGTGCCCACCTTTGCCCCATTAAAGTGCAATCTCTCAGTGCCCACAGTGCAATCTCTCAGTGCCATTTCTCAGTGCCCACAGTGCCAGTGCTCAGTGTCACCTGCCAGTGCTCATCAGTGTCACCTGCCAGTGCTCATCAGTGCCACCCATCCGTGCCACATTTGCTTTCCCCATCAGTACCGACTTATCTGCCCCCATCAGTGCCGACTTATCTGTCCCCACCAGTGCCACCCACCAGTGCCACCCACCAGTGCCGACTTATCTGCGCCCACCAGTGCAGCCCATCAGTGCCCACCAGTGCAGCCCATCAGCGCATATAAATGAAGCAGAAAAATTACCTGTTTGCAAAATTTTATAACAAAAACTATTAAACATGATTTTTTTTCCATCTTTTTTTGTTTGTTTAGCAAAAAATAAAAACCCCAGCTGTGATTAAATACCACCAAAAGAAAGCTCTATTTGTGGGGGGAAAAAAAAATGATAAAAATTTCATTTGGGTACAGTGTTGTATGACCACGCAATTGTCATTCAAAGTGCGTCAGCGCCGAAAGCTGAAAATTGGTCTCGTCACGAGGGGGGTTTAAGTGCAAAGTAATCAGGTGGTTAAAAAGGCGATTTATTTTTTAGAGAGCAAATACACATTTGTACACCGGTAGTGACTAGTATCCCAATGTTTCTCTTCTCCCTCATTCAGCTAATGTTACATCAGTACAGATGGAGGAGAGGGGCAGGAAGGGGGCAAACAAGGATGCTGTGCAGGCGCCCAATGTCCTCATTAACCAATGACATCATTGGTTGCTAGAACACCGTCAAATAGAAGGTTATTTTTGGGCAATTTTTAAGCATTTTTCCAAGACACCACTGAAGAAACCTGAAGGCCCCTGGTTGAAAAAGGCTGCTCTAGAGCACACATACACACACACACACTGTGTATATCATTTCAACACTAAACCACCAATTATTGGGGGCTCTCTAACCCACTAACCACCAAACCAGGGGGATTGTACAGTACCTCCCAATGACAGCCTAGCATACTCATTTATGCCACCCTCAATATTCAGAACGATTTAGATAAGCCCACTTTTTGCCAGGCCATGCCTAGTGCACTACACATCATTCCTGAGCCTGATCGTCCAGTCTTGTTAGCACTGTAGGTGGGGACCATGGATGAGTGGGAATGAAGTACTATTGGCATTCAACACTCTAATAAAAAGTGGATATCAAGTGTTTGCCACATATCGTTCATGTTCAGGGATCAGAGGAACTTTTTGGAAATATTTTAGTTGAGTAAATCTAAAGCAAAATACATATAGTTAAGAAATACACATTTCTACTTAAAAAAGACAAGATGTATGAATTATACAACAGCAAACCAGACAAATGTGAAACATTGATGCACCTTGTACTAGATTTGTAAAATAAGGATTTTATACAAAGAAGATTGTAGGTAAACTTTGGAATACGCAAATATTGTCTAAATACAAGAGGCATGTGCATGCTTCCTTGAATCATGGTGTGATTTGTGTATTTCTTCCAGGTCTGTGCAGTAACCCAATGTGAAACTGAGGAGGAGCTTCCTTTAATAAAGACCAGTTGATGACATTCGCTCTCTGTTCAGACTGACTGGTCTTGTATCCACCCCCCCCTGTAGTTTTTTTTGGCAGGCAGCATGTAGTGGGTGGGGCCTGTGGGCCCCTCCCACAGATCCGTTCTCTGCAAAGGCTGTATACAGCACAGTGATGATGTCACTACTTTACAAAGAAACAACTGGGTGTGCAAAGACATTTATATCCTTGGGGGCTTTTAAAGAATATATTTAAATGAAAGTTTGAGACCAGTATTCAGCTTTAGAGAAAAAAACTTAATAAAAACACACACACACTTCCCGACAAGGAACTGTGCTTAGCTCCCACTGGACTCAAAAACAATCAATTCAAAGTGAAATCGAATAAGGTTTCTAGAAAGTTTAAATTCTAGCTACAAGCCTTCTCTGTGCAGAGTTCCAGCAACCCAACCCTCTCCCCTTGCAAAACTGCTGACAAAAAAAATAAAATAAAAAAAGTGGCTGTAAGTTTACTTGCTTTAAAAAGGAATTGTAAAGTCTCAAAAAAAATAAAAAAAAAATAAAAACACACACACACACACACACACACACACACACACACACACACACACCTCCTCTGTGAAAGGGTTTTGCACAGAGTGACTGCGATCCTCCTTCTGGGGTCGCTCTGCTCCTGGCTCCTCCTCTTCTCGAGTACCCTGGAGAAACGCTTTTCCTGGGGAGCGCTCCCATGTCCTGCTGCCGAGTCCACTGACACAGAGACCCCCCCGGCTCCTGCATCAATTGACAGCAGCGGGAGCCAGTGGCTCCTGCTGCTATCAATCTATTTAATGAGGACCCAAGACACCAGCTGGAGCTGATGTGCTTGTCCGCGTTGCTTGAAAGACTGGGTTTAGGCAAGTATAAAGGGGGGCTCTGGGGAGGCAGCTGCAGCACAGGTGGTTTTTCACCTTAACGCATAGAGCTATGGGCAGAAGTGACATTTTGACATCGCTTCTGCCCTGCAATTGTAACAAGGGCACCTGGAGCACCATGAGATTTACACATCCTGGCATCTTTTAATAGTGAAAAGACAATCCTGGGTGTGTGCAGTCAGTGGAAGGCAATGGCATGGAATAATCTGCTGCAGGAGGGTTAGTGAGCTGGCAGAGAATGATGTCATATGAGGTTCGATCTCTCTGGCTGTGATGAGGAGATGCGCAGTACACAGCAGACACTTTGTGATAGGGGACAGTAAATGATAGTACACCTGGACTGTGATGATCAGCACCCCTCCCCCCATAGTTCTGCTCATACAGACATACTTTAACCCCCTCTGATATGCATGCAAACTACTTCCAGAGCCCTGTGTAGCCTGCCTTTGCTTTGTGACACTGAATGACTATTTGTGTCTTAAGTGTAAGATCACACTGCTGCGATGTCCGAGATCGGATGTGAGTCGCACCGCACTACAGGGCAAATTACATGCAATCTCTGTGCGATGCGATTTCAGCTATACAGATAGTATGGCTGAATTTGCATCGCATTTGGACCAAACTCGTACAGGACCCTTTTTTTGGTCCGCAGCAGAATCGGATCGCATGGGTGTTCAATGCGCACTGCGATATGCGAACTGATTTGGTTGTGTCATTAACTTTTAACTGACACTCCCCTCAGTTCGCATAGGGCAGTGTGAACTGCCGCCGAGAGACATGCAATGCGGGAACCCGCAGTAGATTTGCAGCGTTCCCGCATTGCAGCAGCGTGAACCTATACACAAGCAGATCTTTACTTTGTGTCTATTACTGTAATAAAAAAAGTGTTGTGAGCACGCCACAGCGTGTGTTGGTGAGGTGTGAGCTGCACACAAAGGATACCCCCTTTCCCCATCAGCAGTCAATCTTTTCAAATCTGCAGCTGTCATTATAATACCCAGCGATCCTTCTGTAAAGGTCCATGTTCAGGCATTTCCTGTTATAGTGGCAACGCTCTGTCCCCCTCTGCCAATTGTTTTCCTGGGTTGTTGCCTGGTTTCACATACTTCTGGTGGAGAAGGATGTGCCAACATGCAATCTGCAGAAATGTCCTGCCAACCAATGGCATGCAGCTGGTGCAGGTGGCATGCATATAAATGGGAAGTGTCTGCTAAGAGGCTGCGGGAGATCAGAAGTGCTAAGATATACAAACAGCATGGAAAAAAAAAAATGTAAGTCATTGTCATAGTAGTTAACATCTACCGTAAGTGTGTTAGGTATAGAGACAGGTAAGATAAGATGATAGCTGTCCTATATATTATGCACATGGCCATTTAGAGCCGTATACCACCCAGATCAGCATATGTCTGCAGCGGGCATGGCCAGGTGTTTGTGATCAGCCACAGCTAGGAATCAATTTTTTTACTATTCAGCACTGCATCGCTTTAACTGACAATTGCGCGGTCGTGCAACGCTGTACAAAAATAAAATTTGAGCACCAGCTGTCACTGGCAGGATCCCCTGGGCCCTTAAAAGACCCAGTACTGGTGCTAGGACCTTTGTGAACTCACGGGGAGCTGTAGCAAGCCCGAAGGGTTGAGCAAACTAGAAATGACATTCCTCTACTGCAAAACGTAGGAACCTCCTATGAGGCTGAAAGATAGGTACGTGTAAGTACGCTTCCTTTATAGCGAGGGAGGCTAAAAAGTCTCCCCTCTGTATTGAGGTTACTACTGAGTGGACAGACTGCATCTGATAGGATTGCATCAATAGATACTTGTTCAGGGACCTTAGGTCCAAAATGGGCCTTATGTACCCCTTTGGTTTCTGAACCGTAATGAGGTTTGAGTAAAATCCTGTGCCCCTTTCAGATACCGGAACCTCTACAACCATTCTTTGATGCACTAGATGATGTAGTGCATGAAGCAATAAGTTTTTTTGGAGAATCCGAGGGAACGCTGGATCTTAGAAACCTGAGGGGGGACCCCCCCCGTAACTCCAGCTTGTAACTGCAAGATATAATTGAGGTGACCCACTTGTCCTGAATTATTTTCTAAATGTCCGCAAAGTGCAGCAGCCTTCCCCCATCCAATGGAGTGGGGGTGTTACCTCAAAAGGAGGGCTTGGTGCTGGGTTTTTTCTGGCCCTGGCCTTGCCCCTGGCCCTAGCGCCATGTTGGCGGCGGAACCGCCCTGACACAGACATTTGAGGAAGCAGTCCCTGGGGTTTTAAACTAGGGACTCTTTTGGCTATATTTGTCCAAGTGATCACCGAATAAACATTCCCCATGAAAACGGGAAACCTGCCAATAACTTTTTACAAGGAAGCTCAGCTGACCAGTTCTAAGCCATAAAAGTCTGCGCAGATGTACAGACGAGAGAGGCAGACGAGAAACCTGTAGGCTCCTTTCACACTTGTGCAACTTCAAAGTCGTGCGATTTCAAGGAATGCCTGTGTAAGTAGCATCAAAAAAAATCGGACCAAAAGTAGTGCAGGGACTACTTTGAAGTCGTACCAATATGAATTGCTGTCATTGGAAATCATGGGGAACAACTTGTCATGCTACTTTGCAGTCCCAAATCGTGGGACAAGTCGTATAAGTGTGAAAGGGGCCTTAAAGCATCAAACAGCAGAACACAGCTCTCAAGGAATATCGGTTTTACTTTCAGGCAGATCATCCTCCTGGTTAGGCCTATCCGGCCATTTGACTTGATCCTTTACAAACTGGCAAATACCAATAGCTGCAACAGCTGGCTGAATTGGCCAAAGAAAAAAAAGGAAGCCTTTAATAACGGCAATTCCTTTTCAACAGGGTCTTTCAAGCCCTGTGTGTTAGCTACCATACAAGTAAAGTTCTTGTTTAAGGAAGAGACTGCTGCATCTATGGCTGGCATGCTCCATTTTTTTTTAAAACTTTCCATCCATGGGGTATAAATTGGAAAACCTTTTTAGGAGGCAAAAAAGTCCTGTCAGGATGTTCCCAATCAGCATACACCATCTGTTCCAACAGAGAGATCCCAAAGAGGACCAGCGGGGCTCAGTCACCTCTGCAAGAGGAAACTTAAAGGCAGAACGAACCATTACGGTCAGAGTTGGGATCAAAAACCTCTGCGCCTGAGGCAGACATTGAGTGGTTATCTTCTTGTCCATATTGCTCGGAAGCAGACTCATCTGCCAGGCACTCCAACAAATCCTGAGCTTTAAGCTCTTCCCCATCCTCAACCCATTCCTGCTCCAGACTAGGAGACTCTGGGGAGGGGGATCTGTCATGCTTCTTGCCACCCTGCAGGATAGAGGCAATCATGTCCTCTAACCCGGCTAGGGCTGAGGACAGTTCATCCTTTGTGATAAAGGGTGAAGTAGCAGCGTTGACTGTAGGCACAACACCAGATAGGCGCAGCGGCTCAGATTGCCTGGAAGCCTCTGGTCTTTCAGGGGGTACAACTAGGTTCATCAGGAACTACTGGATGATGTAGGTGTGCCCTTCCCTGTGGCATTAGTCCCACTCCTCTTTTTGGAAGACAATCAATGCCGCAAACAGAGTACTTGGGTGTAGTTAAAAAAAAAAAAAAAAAAAAAAAAAAATTAAAAAGGGAGACCCTTTAATAGGGCTCACCAAGCCCCTATGCAACAATCCTGCCAAGCACCTTTAGCCTGCCAAGCAACACCTGTTGACTCACGTGACCCGGGTAAGGAGAAATGAAGCACTGCAAGTGTCTGTTCAGAGCATGCTCTGTGTCCCACAGCTGCCTTCTGGAAGCACCACATGCTTGGCAGACACAGCTTAAATAAGCTGGGTGTGCGCCGGAAACGTTGCATGCGTGTGTGCGCATGGATTTATGTGCGCGGTCCCAGCGAGTGGGCGTGACTGTATTAGCGTACAATGCGAGTCTTCATGCACCCAGATAAAGGCTACGGCGTATGTGCGGCAAAACCATGTGCGCCATACAAATTGCTGAGCCCAGCAGCGCTCTTGGGAACGCATGTGCGCCATGGAGAACCAAGGCAAAATGGCGCACCATCATACAGGTAAAAAAACAGCCAGACACAAGCAAAAAAAAGGTACACCTTGCAAACACCCACAGCTAGCCCAGAACTGCCCCGTATGGTCACCGCACACAGGTGTCCAGCCTTTAGCTAGCTTGACTGATTGTTGCAATCACTGGGGCACCCCACAATAATAAAATAAAAGGGTTTCACTTAGCCGTCCAGGCGCAGGGCCACTTAGGAACTAAGGGCCCAATCTTCACCCTTCAAGGTGGGTTCCTGTCATGTTTAGGATCCACTCCCTTGGACCTGTACAACACCCTGCAGGAAATGCAGTGTCCAGGATTTCCACTCCGCAGGGGTCCAGTGCCCGAAGGCCACATTACAGGCAAAACCTTGCAGGATCTTCTTTGGGAGGCTCGGGTACCATTTATCTAAGCAAAAAAGCCTGTGTCAAATGGATCCGATCGGTCAATCCCTCGATTCATTTTTGGAACCGTTTGTGGGACAAGCGAGCTCAAACAAACCGTGCCATCCACCTGGCAGACACTGGTAAAAAACTGAAGTACTTGTATGGGAGGGGTTATATAGGGGATTACTTCCTGTCTGAAGACCTTTGGTCTACCAGTGTCCATTCACCTAATGTAGTATAACCCAGCAGGTAATGAATATTAGCCTGACTGTGTCCCATGATGCAAGAAAAAAAAAAAATATATATTTCTTTATGAGAGAGAGAGAGAGAGAGAGAGAGAGAGAGAGAGAGAGAGAGAGAGAGAGAGAGAGAGAGAGAGAGAGAGAGAGAGAGAGAGAGAGAGAGAGAGAGAGAGAGAGAGAGAGAGAGAGAGAGAGAGAGAGAGAGAGAGAGAGAGAGAGAGAGAGAGAGAGAGAGAGAGAGAGAGAGAGATCACACACTGTATTTATCGGCGTATAACATGCACTTTTTTTCCCCCTTAAGATCGGGGGAAAGTCGTGGGTGCGTGTTATACCCCCCAAAAAAAGTGACAAAAATGGCAAGCGCCGCCGAAAAAAAACAAAGCGGCGCCGGAAAAGACCGAGCCGACTGTTCGGCTCCGCTCGTAGTCCCGCCTCCGCTCGTAGTCCCGCCTCCCTGCGCTCGCTCCGGGAAACAGCAGGGAGGCGGGACCGCGAGCGGAGCCGAACAGTTGGCTCAGTCTTTTCCGTCGGCGCACGCGACAGAGCGTCTCGGCGGCGGGAAATTTAAACCGGGACAAGCCTGCAATGACACTGGGCAAGCTGCAAATGACGCTTAAATGCAAGTTTTTTTTTTCCCCCTAAACTTCCCTCCTAAAACTTTTTTTCCTTAACCGCCTCACGAAGATATACTGCGGCAGAATGGCACGGGCAGGCAAAATCACGTACCTGTACGTGATTTGGCAATTGTCTGCCCGTGGGTCGCGTGCGCGCCGCCAGCAGCGCGCTCGCGACCCGATCGGGAGCTATGTGACCCCGGCCGCGGAACCAGTGGACCCGATCGCCACTGGTGTCCCACGATCGGGTCACGGAGCTGAAGAACGGGGAGAGGTATGTGTAAACAAACCGCTCCCCGCACTTCCTACTCTGCCTGTCATTGATGGGCTTTCCCGATGACCGGGAACAGCCAATCAATGACGTCAGACGTCAGCCCCGCCCCCTGATGTAAAAAAAACACACACACACACACACACACGTCACAGCCCATAACCCTCCCCCTAGTGGTTAACTCTTTCACTACAACTGTCATTTATACAGGAATCAATGCATTTAAATAGCATTGATTGCTGTATGAATGACAATGGTCCCAAAAATGTGTCAAAAATGTCCGATGTGTCCGCCATGTCGTCGCAGTCACAATAAAAATCTCTGATCGCCGCCATTACTAGTATTAATAAAAATGCTATAAAAAAACTATCCCCTATTTTGTAAACGCTATAACTTTTGCGCAAACCAATCAATAATCGCTAATTGCGATTTTTTTTACCAAAAATATGTAGAAGAATACTTTTCGGCCTAAACTGAGGGAAAAAAAAATGTTTATGTATTTTTTGGGGATATTATAGCAAAAAATATTGCATTGTTTTCAAAATTGTCGCTCTATTTTTGTTTATAGCGCAAAAAAATAAACTGCAGGGGCGATCAAATACCACCAAAAGAAAGCTCTATTTGTGGGAAAAAAGGACGCCAATTTTGTTTTGGAGCCACGTCGCACGACCGCGCAATTGTCAGTTAAAGCGACGCAGTGCCGAATCGCAAAAAGGGGCTTGGTCCTTTGGCTGCCAATTGGTCCGGGGCTGAAGTGGTTCAAATGCCCTCCTAAACTTGGGGTGCGTGTGATAGATAGATATCTCAGGATACTTTTTGCATTCAAGTACAAGGTACAGCCCATATCAGCAATATGAAATGCTGGGGTTTTTAAGTAAATAAACTGCCCTCATTTACAGATCCATCCATTTTATCTAAGAACCACATTATACAATGTTTTTTTAATCTCAGCACTGAGCAATGTTGTGATAAACTTGGCAGGCTGCTTTTTTTTTTTTTTTTTTGACAGCTGTAAACAGAGAACGGCTCTGCACTGAATCGTGGAAATGCTGGATTAAGATCATATGGGGGGGGGGGGGGGGGGGTTGAATCAAGATAGCGATTTGTTAATGATTAATAATGCAGCTCTATACATGATATAATATTCTGGTGCAACTTTTCATTTAGCTTTACTAAAACCATATGACATGAGGTGAAACCCAAACATTTTCAAATTGTATGCAATCAGGCAGGAACTTGCACTACATAGTTGAAGGTAAATCTAAAGGAAATTGAATAAGAAGTTTGTATAATGTGTGGCCAGCTTAACCCTTTAAATACAACAAGCTTGTAAAACTCAAGCTTTGGGAGATTAAAGAGATCTTTCTTTGCCAGGAGCATTATAAATCCTTCTACTGGCTAATCAACTTACAAGTGTACATACAAGTTGGACACTATCACCTGCTTATCACATAAGCTCAGTGTAACAGGCTGCACCTAGTTTACATTTCTTATCAAATGTTTATTTGATATTAAAGAAAGACAGATACGTACTACTCATCGGGCCGGTACGGAGGAGGACTTTCAAATGGTTTGGAAGACATTTTTGATGCTGGTTTAGAAGAAGGAACCTAAAAAAATAAATAAATAAAAGTGGATTAATGAGCATGTTCTGTAAAGATCAGCTACTCAGAACTTTAATATAAATTAATCCTACAAAGGACACAAATGACAGTTCTGCAAGTATAGACCTGAAAGACATCCTTTTTGTATAATAGTAGGTATAATCATAAGAAACAAAGATGCATTATTCAGTAATCACAGTCAACAATTCGCTGTGTCCTGTGCCAGACTGTAGATGACAATGGCCTTACTATTAAATCGAAGATCACTAAGCCATATATTACAAAAACTGCTCACTAGTTATCTAGTGTAATGACCGGTTTGTGAATATGTAGCACTGGGAAAATGGACACAATAGAGTATCAGCAGCTGACATTGAAACTCCTCCGTCTTCTAAATTAAACACTGCCGTCACAAAGAATTAAAAAAGGGATACAATTTGGAAGAACACATCCTTTGAAAATGTTTTTTCAAGTCAATTTCCTGTTGGGTGCACGGAGACAGTTAGCAATAATGTACATGGGACATTTTTACAACCTCTCCTGAATGAGTTAACTTGACATATCGTAACCCACTTTAAAACCTCTGTTTTTCCGCATTTACAAAAAAAAGAGATAGAGATATATCTCTATCTCTATCTGGATCTATATCTCTATCTGGATCTATATCTCTATCTGGATCTATATCTCTATCTGGATCTATATCTCTATCTGGATCTATATCTCTATCTGGATCTATATCTCTATCTGGATCTATATCTCTATCTGGATCTATATCTCTATCTGGATCTATATCTCTATCTGGATCTATATCTCTATCTGGATCTATATCTCTATCTGGATCTATATCTCTATCTGGATCTATATCTCTATCTGGATCTATATCTCTATCTGGATCTATATCTCTATCTGGATCTATATCTCTATCTGGATCTATATCTCTATATCTCTATCTGGATCTATCTTTTTTTTTTTTATTTATTTATTTTTTTTATTCAAAATAGCCAAAAATGAAAAATCGCCTGTAAATGTTTGGTGCTTGAAATGCCTCTAAACTCAGCTTTGCTTTCCAAAAAAGGCCTCTAAACTCAACTGCCTATAAACAACCCTGTGCACATGTACTGATACAGGTAAGTGTCCTTATTAAAAGTCAGCAGCTACAGCGTTTGTAGTTGCCGACTTAAAAAAATAAATAAAAAAAGGCTGACCTCCTCTTTAAAGGACAAGACTGATCATTGAAGAGCAGGCCGAGTACCCAGCACAGCTAGAAAACAGACCACACAGTGTGTTCTGCTTAGTGTGGTCAGTTCTTAATAGGAGATCAGAGGGACTGGCGTGAACACCAGTGATTTCACACAAAGAAAGCAATACAAATAGAACAGGTTACTTTTTCATACAAGTAGATGGTACAGCAGGCATGTCAGGAATATGAAATGTTGGGTTTGCATGTTCTTCAACTATAAATTGTGTATGTATTTTTATATTTACATATGGAATTCCATTTAACCGATTGCCAACTGTCAAATGACGGAGGGACAATGCGGCTCTTGTTCTGGGTGGACGTCATATGGCGACACCCGATCACCGTCAAGGGCTGATCACGTGGCTCTTTAACCATGTGAACGGCTGTGTCCAATCACAGCTGGTCACATGTAAAACACGGAAGTGCTGGTGATCGGCTCTCATCGCACACTGACAGTGTGTGGTGAGGAGAGCTGATCAGCGGCATCTCCTCGCAGGGAACACACGGACATGTAATCAGGGAACCAATTACAGTAAAGCCCATCAGTGCCACCAATCCATGCTCATTAGTGATGCCAGTCACTGCTGCCCATCAGTGACACCCATCCGTGCAACCTATTAGTGCCGCCTCATCAGCGCCCGTCAGTGAAGGAGAAAAAAACTTATTTACAAAATTTACTGACAAACTTTTTTTTTTTTTTTATTTCAACATTTTTCGGTCTTTTTTTTTTTTTTCTTAAAAGGAAAGAAAAACCCCAGCAGTGATTAAATATCACCAAAAGAAAGCTTTATTTGTGTGAAGAAAATTATAAAAAATGTATTTGGTACAGTGTTGCATGACCGTTCATAGTACGACAGCGCTGAAAGCTGAAAATTAGCCTGGGCAGGAAAGGGGTGAAAGTGCCCAGTATTGTAGTGGTTTAACTGATAATGAAATATTACATGATCCCAGTGCACCGCCCCCCCCCCCCTCACCTTTATATCTTTAGCCTTTGCGGTCTATTGAAGAGGCTTGGCACGTTCATAGCTCTGGCCACTGATCCTTAACCGAGCCTGATCTTTCGTTAAAGGGATCCTTCAGCAGGTGGGTTGTGAATGTAAGGGCAGTTACTATCTAATTTCTATAAGAAGCCTTGGGCCTAGGTGTAGATATTCACATTGTAGCTATGATGACGCCCAAAAGGTCGAAGTGATGTATGCCAGCTTCCATGCATCGTTTGTTCATCATATGCCTGGGTAAGCAGAAGAATGGCATATGGGAACCCTTAGAGCCTACACCCTAGAGAATCCCTCTACTTTTCTGCAAACTGATTGCAATTCTTGTGCCCTCGGTAGAACCACTGCTTAATTAAATCTTCCATCATTGCCTTGAAGTTTTGCATTATAAAAATAAAAGACAAGGGGTGGGCAGGAGGGGGAAATCTCCCTGGAAACACTGGTGAGGAGAGGGGGTCGGGGCGGGGGGGGAGTGGGTAGGCATCCCATCCCCTCGCTGAACTTTCAGCGTTCTGCAGATTCATCTGTGCTCTGACAGCTACTGCTCTCACACTATGCTCCAACATAGTCACTCTACACAGCATCCACCCACAGCTGTCATGAAAACACACCATGCATGCGCAGCTGCCTTCTAGCCGCTACAAAGCAAGTGACTGGCTACATGTGTGCAATGCACTCCATACCAACCATAGGCAGCTGGATAAGGGGGCAAAGAATGGGCACAGGGTGGTGTTCCCCCATTTTAAGTCTTGCATAAAAGGCGCTGGAGGGGTGCAGTTCTGCATCCTTGCACTGGGTGAACCTGTCCCGGTACTGCCTCTCACGTAACTGTTACAAGGAAAGTCCTTTGTTTAGGCCCCAAAATGCATCTAGTTCATTGAATAGGGTACAAAAAATAAAAATTGCACTCATTTTGACCCATTTATGTGTCTGGAACACGGGTTAATCTGTTCTGGTCTTTATATGGAGCTCAAGACTGTAGAACACAAAAAAAAGAAGGATGGATGAGATCCATTTAAAAATTGCTTTTAATCTGTTCATGAGAGATTTTTTTTATATTTTATTTCAGCCCTATCGGAATAGACACCAGATATAGAAATACATCAGAAATGGAAATTCAGACACCATGCATTCCCAATTGAACTAGGGAACATATTCTTGTACAGACTGCAATAAAGATTTCAATTTTCTTTTTTCCAACTAACAAGTGTTTTCAGCTGCATTGGGTACTCTGTTCCTGGGGTTTTAGTCCTAAATTTGTGACAATGAAGTATGGTCAGACATAGGATGTTGCAGCGTAGGGAAATCACTAGTTATAACCTTTGGGTTGGAATGTGTTTGTTTATTTTATAGGTAGCAGGATTTTGTTTTATGATCCATACAATTATAGCACACACTTTAGAAAAGTGTCAGCGCTACAATGCAAAATTTAGTTTTTCCAGAACTGTAACAGAGTTCTGGGGGTTAATTGTATAGGTCTTTTACTTTGGTGTCAGTTTGGCAGGGCTATACTGGAGTTCTGCCTGGTCATAGGTGCAGTGAGACACCTGCGACAGGCTGAGAATTAAGCCTGGTTGGATGCGTTAGGTACCAATCTTTCTCAGAGCCAATCAGTGGGCACGTCTGGGAAGGGGTATTTAAGATGCTGAAGTCACGTGTTCAAGGTTCGGCTTGCTCTTTGATTCCTGTCCAACCCCGTGAAGGGTCCCGGACCCAGGAGTGTCTGTCGTCACCGGGAGCATGGTCATCTTGACCAGCCCCAGAGGCCCTCATGGTCTGAGGTGGGGATCCATCCGTTCCAGAGCCTCGGAACTGGCTAGTTCGAGGCCCAGTAACTGAAGGATTCTGGAGGTGTCCCGGTGTGCTCTCGGCATTGGAGAGACAACAACTCATACAAGCGACCAGGGGAGGACACTTCGGAGGAGGGCCAAGAAGCTGGCTGCTCGGTAAGAGCCTGGAAGTGGAAGTTGTATGGACACTAGTGAATCCGCATTTCTTACGGTATCACCAAGGCGGCTGGGAAAAGTTCCTAATTTATCTTCAGCTACAACCTAGTCTGTGGCAGAGACTTTGCAAATTTTCTGGGTCACTTGTTGGCTGCTAAATCTACAGTTAGGAGGTTAATCCAGCAGTGAAGCGCCCAGTTGCAGGTGGCTACTCTCTAAAGAGACATTCAATTGATGTCAGCAGTTCTGAAGTGCCTGAGTTTTATCACCCGTGCCCTCTATTCCCAATTGAGAGACTGTGTTATAGTTGAACGTTACCCTTGCAAATGAAAATCCTTAAAAAGGACTTTTGCGTGTCAGCTTCTGAAGTTACTGGGTACTAACTCGGGGAACCCCTAGACAACGAACGACGAGCTACAAGGAGGAGGTAATTGGTAAGCCCAGCAAATTCATAGCCGCCCCTAGGGGTTATGGCGTTACACAATGAAGAATGCATCACCGATTAAAAATAGTTTTTCTAACGCATTGCCTTACAATCTAACTGGGAAGAGGTCTATATAGGAGTGTGCTGCTTATGTTCAAACATAGAACTCTAAGGCCTCAGGTACACTGCTGCTGGTAAACGGTCGTTAATTGTATTATGTGAAGTTGTCTTTTTACTGTGCAACACCTTTAAATAAAAAAATAAAATAAAATGACAATGAGAAGGAACCCTACAAGGGGTTTACCGATATTCCAAAAAGCATTTCTCCCCCACCCCCCCCACGATCTGACCTGAACCTCAATCCCATGATTGCAAGTGTTGGCAATTCAGCACACAAGAAGCCTCTGGATCTGAGGCCATATCTCAATTTCCTTCATCCACCTCGTGACTCCCTTTCAGACAATGGCTCTGCCAACGGTAACACAGAGGAACAAGTGCAGCGGGGAAAGCCTACATGTTTGAGGTTCTTGTGTTGTTTTTCTACAGAAACAGGCCAAGAATCCTGCTGTGCATCACAGCAGAATCAGTTGGAGCAAAGTATGCATAATACAGGGAGGAAGCAGGAGAGGCCTGTTCACAGGGAGTTTCCTCACATCAAATACATTTTTGGGCTCATTTACAAAGCTTCATGTGACCTAACCTCCTCCTCCTTGCAAATATTAGCCTCAAATGAAAGAGCAGATTGTCGCCTAATAAACTAAAAAGAGATCCAATAAAAGCTGGCCATACACTGTACGATTTGTAAAATTTTCTATACAACCTCCTTTAGATTTATCAAAACCATACGATCAGAGGAAAAACCTAAACTATTCATGGAATTTGTATCTAGCCCCTGTACTACAAAGCTTTTCTAATCACAAACCAAAACCTGAGCGCCAATTAGTGCACAGAAAGCAGCGCTCAAACCCAGTCTGGATTAGTCTTAAGGCACGGTTATATATATAAAAAAAAAAAAAAAAAGTAACTGATTTGTATACAAATCAGATACAACATAAATCAAATACTGTACAATGCACATGAGTAGCCAAGAACTAGACATATAAAGAACGAACTCTAAGGCCAAGTATGCGGCTATGTGCTGCGCAGGGGGGAAGATTCCATCTATACAAAAACAAGGAAGGGGAGAGACAGCGCAAGCCACCGTAGTATCATTAGTAAAAACACATTTCTTACAAGGTGTGTGACATGACACATATGGGAGCTGCCATGATGGAAATCAAATGTCCATAATGGCGTCCACAAGCCCTGGCCAGGGGCATGAATGTAAACAAGAACAGGATCCCAGAAGCCAACACTGACCAGCTGTACTCACTTTGAGGAATTTGCTGAAACCAGTAACTGTTCTATTCAGAAAATCTTTAATAAACTAGTATTATACTTGTATAAACAAAGTATTCTTTGATGCAATCCCAAATTGACTTGTTGGATTCCTGAATGCCGTAGGGTTGTTTTTCAGGAAAGCCAAGAGGAGCAAGAACACGATAGCCCCCAACAAAGTATCAAAACCAGGACTGGTTCCTAGATGCCATTTGCCTACTTTTATGGCTCTTAAGGGCCATATGCGAGATTTCTTGACATGTCCCCTTATCAAGCATGACCAGTAAACTTAATATATAGAAAAAAGTGTGACCAGAGTGATCCTTAACATGTTCTTCTACCCATGTAGCTTCTGCCTACAATATGTGCGTCTTTCCCCTTCCTTGTTGGTTTTACTACAATGCTTTTGGCAGGGCCATGTCACCCATGAAGCCAATTGAGGTGGCTGCCTCAAGTGGCACTTATGGAAGTACAATAAGGTTTTTCCACGGAGGCCAGATTGTCCATGCCAGACACTTCATCCTCTGCAGTTCAGCCTGGTAAAAACCACAGGATCAGCATTACTGAGGACTCTTTGGCTACTGCACCAGTCACACAGGAAAGAACAGCAACCAAGCCTCTTCAGTGATGGGAAGCCTGTTTAAAGTGCAGTTTCGGCATCACCGAGTACAATGCTACAGCAGGAAACTCAGTGGTCAGCAAGTATCCTAGTAATGAAAGCAAGATTAGTAGGACCATGTCTACCACCTTAGCGCTGCCAGCCCTTACAATCTGACAACACAATCCATCAGGGCCTTCTCACAAACACTCTGTCAGCAGGGAATCCAAGAAATAACGTGGTACTGCACACTTTCCTGTGCAATGCATGTTAGCAGCCCTATGTTTTAAATAGGCTTCACAGACAAAACAAAAAAAAGAAAAAAAGAAAAACAACTTTTTTTTTTTACACTATGCAGCACACCAGAACAGACACATGACAGAGACAGGATCAGCATTCTGCTGCTTTTCCTTTAACTGTACACTCACAGGGTGGTGGTAATGAGGAAACTTGTATGTGAAAAATGCAACTGCACCAGAGAAAAAGCTGGTTGCATCCCTCGCCATCCAGGCAGGACTGTGCTATGGCAGAGTTGTGTAAAACTCAGGACCGGATGGACAGGAATACAAGTAAATCAGTTCTTTAGCCCCCATTCATACTTGAGCACGAGTCCAGCCAGGCGTTTTAGAGTTTTGCCCACATTTACACAACTTTCCGTACAGGAATAAAATTACACTGTTTTAGATTTCTTAACTAGGAGCATATGAAAAACTAAAATTTTCCAAGTTCCTATTAAAGCCTGTAGGGGCTGGCAGGTTGCCAGGATCCATTTGTGCTGGTTGAGGTGACCAGGAGTTGGCAGAAGCATGACAACATATTTTTTAGCTTTGCCGTCACCTTTCAACTCCAGCCATTTACTACATACTCATTTACTTTCTACCAAATTATTTAAAAATAGTACAGTAAAACCTTGGTTTGAGAGCGTTTTACAAAACAAGCATAATTTTTTCATTAGTTTTGACTTGATATACAAGTAGCGTCATGTCACAACCGAGTATAAAAAAAAGAAGAGGCGCCTCTAAGGCTGCTTTCACACTGGGGCGGTGCGGGGGCGGCGACGGTAAAGCAGCGCTATATTTAGCGCTGCTTTACCATCGTTTTACCCGCGGTATGCGGCCGCTAGCGGGGTGGTTTTAACCCCCGCTGGCGGCCGCAAAAGGGTTAAAAACCTACGCAAAGCGCCGCTGCAGCGGCGGTTTGCGGGCGGTATCCCCGCGGTTTCCCATTGATTTCAATGGGAAGGAGCGGTATAGGAGCGGTAAATACACCGCTCCTTCACCGCTCCAAAGATGCTGCTAGCAGGACTTTTGTTGCGGTCCTGCTAGCGCACCGCTCCAGTGTGAAAGCCTACCGGCTTTCACACTGGAGTGAATGGGGCCGGTTTTTTCAGGCGGTGTACAGGCGCTATTTTTAGCGCTGTACCGCCTGAAAACCGCCCCAGTGTGAAAGCAGCCTAACTGTAGCAATATTTGCTAAATGAATTTCCTGCACTTCAGGGACACCACTATCAGTACATTCAACTACAACATGCTATTAGGTATCAGAGCAGAAATTCTAATTTGCAACTAGAAAATTCCACATTCCTCGAATCCATATTCACCGACCCTGAGAAGGGAATCATCTCTAGAATCTATATCCACCTTCTTTCACACATACAGGCGCCAGACTTACTACCATGCAGAGAGAGGTGGGAGAGGGATGTAGGTCCCATTGATGGTGAGCAGTGGAATCAGATCCTGGGGGTAGGTCCGGTGGTTTCAGTGTCAGCAGCACAAAGACTCTCTCACTTGTTTATACTGCATAGGGTGTATCGCACTCCTATTCAACTTCATAAATGGGGTAGACGTGACTCTCCCATATGTCCTAAATGCCAAGCTCACCCAGGTGATCTCAACCACATGCTCTGGAGGTGCCCCAAATTAGTGAGGTATTGGAGCGATGTCATTGCCAGAATAAATACTACCTTTCAGGTCCAGCTTCAGTTGGAACCACTGGTGTGCCTGCTGGGCAGTCTGGATGAAGAATTATATCCTCTGCCAATATATATTGCTCTTACGAGACTGTTATATCTGGCCAGGAAACGTATTGCCCGTTTGTGGCTGTCGGCACGTATACCTCAGGAGGCACATTGGATACAAATGGTTAATACTACTCTTATCCGTGAAAAATACATCTATCAGCATAGGAAATCACCAAACAAATTTACCAATATATGGCAGAACTGGTTGAGCTCCCCAGAAGTAGCTCCGCCACAGCTGGCCCTGGATAGGCTATTAATGGGATGATGGATGAAAGATTACCCAAATGCATGCATGCCTTCCTTGCTACTACACCATAGGGAGAGGTGTAATATATATATATATATATATATATATATATATATATATATATATATAAAAACGTTGATGGTTGGTTTGGTATTAACATGCGATTACTATCTACTGTTTGGCTTTTTCTTTGTTTCGTTTATATTTTTAATTTTAGTTTTAATTTTTACTACCACTCTTTCTATATAGAGTTTGAGCACATGGATGCGACATTGCCTTTCTATAAAGGAGTATGATCCCAGTATTGCTAGTACAAGAATTATAGGTTGAAAAATTAAGTCAGATGATACTCCTGTTGCAGATATACACATTTGTCATGTATGAGATGTAATGCCATGTGTTCTCATTAATAAAACCCTTTTTTGTTGATTAAAAAAAAAAAAAAAAAAAAAAAACTGTAGCAATATGGTTACATTTAATGAAGGTATATTTAGCAACATATTGCTACACATAGGGGCGACTTAGCCGCCTGACAAGTCGCGCTCCGTTTGGTACAATGGAACAGTTCGAATAGGAGCGACTCAAGTTGCTCCGACTTAGAAAAAGGTTCCTGTACTACTTTTGGGGCGACCTGCATTGACTTCTATATAGAAGTCGTTTTGCAAGTCGCCACTGAAGTTGTGAGCAGGTCGCCTCACAAAGTCGTGTTGCCCCTGTGTGAACCGGCTCTTAGAGGCACCTCTTTTATACTCTGTAGCTCCTGTTGGATTTTGCTTCTAATTGCCTTGTGGAGGCTTTCATTTGTGGAAGGACATTTTATGGTTACACAACCTGGTCACATTGCTATAATCCTTTTATATGGACTATAAAATTGAAGGACTTATGAATAAATAGTTGTGGAACGAATCATCTGAGTTTCCATTATTTCTTATGGGGAAATTTGCTTTGATATACAAGTGCTTTGGATTACAAGCATGTTTCTGGAATGAATTATGCTCGCAATCCAAGGTTTTACTGTATTGGAAAGTAATCAAAGTCAATGCATCACTAGTCCAAAGGCATTTCACAATTAAATGAAAAGCCTGGTCACTCAAAATAGGCAAACAAGTGAAAATGCAGGTGGTAAATTAATATGCTCAACAGAACACCACAAAACCAAATTGGCAAGTGAACAGCCAGTAAACTCTTTATAAGTTTCCCCGATTCTTGCTTAGACTGGAAAACCAGCTTTAATTAGAACAGGTACAGCGTAAACAGGTCCACGTGCTGCCAAGGTGGAGTCACCACTTATTAAAATAGATTCTTGGACACTAATAAAAATACACGTCAGTGAAAGGCCCTTTTAAAAGTAAAGCTGGCTACACACTAAACTATTTTCTTTAGATTTACCAAAACCATATAATATAAAAAGGTCAAACCTAAACACTTTTAGTTTGTATGCAATCAGGCAAGCCCTTGCACTAAATCGTTGAAGGAAAATAATAAAAAAAATAAATAAATAAAAAAAACACACACACACACACACACACACACACACAAACAAAAGTTTGTATCCAGCTTAAAGTGATTGTAAAGTCCTAAGTTTTTTCACCTTAATGCATGAAGGTGAAAAAGTTTCTTTGCTGCAGCTGCCCACCCCTTTATCTTACCCGAGTAACCGCTCCAACCGCTGTTCCGGTCCTCATTGGACAGACTGATTGCAGCAGGAGCCATTGGCTCTTGCCAATCAAATCCAGTGACACGGGGGGGGGGGGGGGGACAAGCCCACAAAACCCTTGAAAAGCAGGCAAGTCTGACATGTTTGTTATTTTTATTTAAAAAAGCGAACCTTTACAATCACTTTAAGTTTAAACTAAACTGCAGCTCCTCTGAAAAGCAATCTGTGTTGCTGAACATGCCCTTATTGAGGGTCTCCAACAACTTTGTCACACTTTTTGATTAGCCATCAGGACTGGCTCCCAATCAGGTAAACGCTATGACAGCCCATCACAGCAAGGATATGAACAGAAAGCTGCTCTGCCTTCCAGCATTAAAGCCCACTTAAAGGGCTGCTGGGAGGCGACAGGAAGGAGGTTAACGTCCCCCCTGCTGTATATGACAAAATTATTTTCAGGAATAATCTTGGAATGGAGCAAATATATAAAAAAGCAGACTATAGGAACTGTGGCGTCCCCTAACATAAGGTATCAGCTGCCCCTGGCAAGAGTGCCCCTGGTGGCCACTAGCAAGAGTGCCCCTCTGACAGTTAAAAAAAGAGGATTGGTTTCTGAGAGGAAGAGACCAGCTCTTCCAAGTGGTCCTGGTCACAGTATGTTTACTCACACTACAAAAATGAACCAGACCAAGGGGGTGAACTGTGCCAGTGTAAGGGCACCCTTTAAAGTTTTTTTCCTTAACCTATGCTGCTGTCTAACACAGACAATGAGTAGAGAGAGGGGGTAGGGCCAAGCCACGGCTCTGTGTGTGAATGGACACTCAGGGCAGCGGCTCGGGAGCGAGCCTACTTGGGTGCCCTCACAGCAAGCTGCTTGCTCTGGGGGCACTCGACAGGAGGGGAGGGGCCAGGAGCTCCAATGGGGGACCCAAGAAGAGGAGGGTTTGGAGCTGCTCTGTGCAAAACCACAGAGCAGGTAAGTACGACGTTTGTTATTTAAAATAAATAAAACAAATTGCCTTTAACATCACTTTAAGCTAACTGCACATGGATCGAAACTAGTTCAGCAGGGACTGGTCAAATTTCGATCCATGGCAGGCTGGTTGATCTAACTTGTGTACAACCAGCCTGTCTGGGTTTTTTCCAAATGATCAGTGCACCTGGCTATAGCTGGCAACACTGATCATAATGCATAATACATTGGCTGCCTTAGGGTTCCATTGAGTAAGACAAGATCAATAGCAGCATCCTCCTTGTGTACACAATAAGCAGGCAGAACAACAGAGGACTGCTTAAAACTTTCCTTCTTAACAGTGAAATTCCTTCCAAAATAAATAGTCTCTGCACTCCCCACAAGTAACTAAAATGTCAACCGAGCCCAGCAGCATTGGATGACAGCGGGGGACCTCTGACCACACTATTCTATGAGACAGAAGGAAATGGAGGAATACTTTGTTTCTAAACAGTGTGACACCGACAGGTGACCGTTCCCCGGGCTGATCACAAACACACCGCTATATGTCCAGCTGGATCACCCTACAGAAAGTCACTGACAACACAGATCCATCATAGGGGAAACCTATACAGGTTAGACTAGTTTTACAACCACAAACAGTACACAAAGGGGTCACTCTGATCATCAGCCCAGGCTGAGGAGGTACAAGTGTTATGAGTGGGGACAGGGGTGGGGGGGGGGGTGAGATTACGAAGGAGGACAGGTGAGGGGGGACAGATACAGGAGGACAGGTGAGGGGGGGGGGGACACACACAGATTACAGAGGACAACGACGACAACACCAGGTAAGGTGGGGGGGGGGGCAGGGGGACAGATACAGGAGGACAGGTGAGGGGGGGGGACACAGGATTACGGCAGAGGACAACAACAGGTAAGGTGGGGCAGATTACAGAGGAGGACAGGTGAGGTTGGGGGGGGTGGGTAGATACAGGAGGAAGGTAAGGTAGGGGGCCCCATATGGGGGAGGACATGTGAGGGGACTCTGGGCATTGTAGGGACAGGTGAGGGGGGGTTGTAGGGACAGGTGAGGGGGGGTTGTAGGGACAGGTGAGAGGGGTAGTAGGGACAGGTGAGGGGGGTTGTAGGGACAGGTGAGGGGACTCTGGGGGTTGTAGGGCCAGGTGAGGGGGGTTGTAGGGACAGGTGAGGAGGGTTGTAGGGACAGGTGAGGGGGGTAGTAGGGACAGGTGAGGGGGGGGGTTGTAGAGACAGGTGAGGGGGGTTGTAGGGACAGGTGAGGGGGGTTGTAGGGACAGGTGAGGGGGGTAGTAGGGACAGGTGAGGGGGGTAGTAGGGACAGGTGAGGGGGGTAGTAGGGACAGGTGAGGGGGGGTAGTAGGGACAGGTGAGGGGGGTAGTAGGGACAGGTGAGGGGGGTAGTAGGGACAGGTGAGGGGGGTTGTAGGGACAGGTGAGGAGGGTTGTAGGGACAGGTGAGGAGGGTAGTAGGGACAGGTGAGGGGGGTTGTAGGGACAGGTGAGGGGGGTTGTAGGGACAGGTGAGGAGGGTTGTAGGGACAGGTGAGGGGGGTTGTAGGGACAGGTGAGGAGGGTTGTAGGGACAGGTGAGGGGGGTTGTAGGGACAGGTGAGGGGACTCTGGGGGTTGTAGGGCCAGGTGAGGGGACTCTGGGGGTTGTAGGGCCAGGTGAGGGGACTCTGGGGGTTGTAGGGCCAGGTGAGGGGACTCTGGGGGTTGTAGGGACAGGTACTCACCCGTATGCGCTCCTGACACTCTGCGGAGCAGACAATATAACTCTTGTTCGTGTTTCCCAAACCACAGCCTGTCTGATCTGGGCAGGACGAGCTCTCAGGATTGCAGAGTCGTAAGCCCCGCCCCTTTCCTCCCTTCCCCCTCCCCCATCCCCCCCCGGGGATCAGGGCGTGGCCCAGCAGGCAGCACACCTGAAACTGGTTGGAGAAGATCGGGTTTCAGTGTTGTCAGTGCGCTGTAATCCGAGCCCGCTGTGTGCTGCACTGTGCACAGACACTGTACGGTGATCGGAGGAGAGGAGAGGAGAGCTATTGCTCAATATGTGCTGATCTTTGATCTTCTACAGAGGAGCAATCATTGGGAAAGGTGACATGATTATAGGAGAGGGGAGAAAACCATGATCACAATGTATAGTGATGATCGCTGGGTGAATTCACCTAATGATGGCATTCTGTATAGGAATTTTATTTTTATTGTCTCCAGATTTTTTACTTCTACTTTTTATTTTACAGATATACACGGGCCGAATTTTTTTTTTTTGTATACATAAATCGGCAGCCAGAATGTGAAATAGAATCAGCGGGGCTGGATGGTGCACCGGTATCCAGTGCACACATGTGTCCCCATCAGAGCCCCTCCCCATACCTGTGTCCCCATCAGAGCCCCTCCCCATACCTGTGTCCCCATCAGAGCCCCTCCCCATACCTGTGTCCCCATTAGAGCTCCCCTTGTACACTTGTGTCCCCATCAGAGCACCCCCTGTACATTTGTGTCCCCATTAGAGCTCCCCCCTGTACATTTGTGTCCCCATCAGAGCACCCCCTGTACATTTGTGTCCCTATCAGAGCTCCCCCCTGTACATTTGTGTCCCCACCAGAGCCCCCCATACCTGTGTCCCTATCAGAGCCCCCCCCACACTTGTGTCCCCATCAGAGACACCCCCCTGTACATTTGTGTCCCTATCAGAGCTCCCCCTGTACATTTGTGTCCCCACCAGAGCCCCCCATACCTGTGTCTCCATCAGAGCCCCCCTTGTACACTTGTGTCCCTATCAGAGCCCCCCCCACACTTGTGTCCCCATCAGAGACCCCCCCCTGCACACTTGTGTCCCCATCAGAGCACCCCCCTGTACATTTGTGTCCCTATCAGAGCTCCCCCCTGTACATTTGTGTCCCCATCAGAGCTCCCCCCTGTACATTTGTGTCCCCATCAGAGCTCCCCCCTGTACATTTGTGTCCCCATCAGAGCACCCCCTGTACATTTGTGTCCCCATCAGAGCACCCCCTGTACATTTGTGTCCCCATCAGAGCACCCCCTGTACATTTGTGTCCCCACCAGAGCCCCCCATACCTGTGTCCCTATCAGAGCCCCCCCCACACTTGTGTCCCCATCAGAGACACCCCCCTGTACATTTGTGTCCCTATCAGAGCTCCCCCCTGTACATTTGTGTCCCCACCAGAGCCCCCCTGCACACGTGTCCCCATCAGAGCCCCTCCCCATACCTGTGTCCCCATTAGAGCCCCCCCACACTTGTGTCCCCATCAGAGACTCCCCCCCTTGCACACATGTGTCCCCATCAGAGCTCCCCCCTGTACATTTGTGTCCCCATCAGAGCCCCCCTGCATACATGTGTCCCCATCAGAGCCCCATCCTGTACATTTGTGTCCCTATCAGAGCCCCCCTGCACACATGTCCCCATTAGAGCCTCCCCCCTGTACATTTGTGTCCCCATCAGGGCCTCCCCCCTGTACATTTGTGTCCCTGTCAGAGCCCCGCCCCATACAGCCGCTCCCCATACTCGTGTCCCCATCAGAGCCCCCCCTTGTACACTCGTGTCCCCACCAGAGCCCCCCCATACCTGTGTCCCCATCAGAGCCCCCCAGTACATTTGTGTCCAGAGGCGACTCTCAAATTAGGCGATCGCCTAAGCCCTCGCACTCACAGGGGCCTCGCGGCAGCCTAATTTAAGAGCCACCTTTGCTCACAACAATGCTGCTGCATCGGCGCTGTGCTCCGGCCAGCAGAGGGTTAATGCTGCCTGTGAGCTCCATGGCCAGGCAGTGGAGAGAGGATGGAGCCATGGCTGTGTCTTGGGGAGGAGGCGGGGCTGGCCAGCACTGTGTTATCTGGGGGAGGAGACTCATTCCAGCAGCCGGAGCAAAATTAAACTATTCCCGCTGCTCCGGAGAAGCAGATTGCCCCCCGTTACCCACAACCGGAGAGCTCTGCAAAGTGATCCCCACACACCGGGAGGAGGCGTCTGACTAGTAAGCAGAGCTGCAGAGGGGAAGAGGAGGGTCCAACCGGGGAGGGAGCCTCATCCGCGCGGTATATGGAGCCGATAGAAGGGGGAGGGAGGAGAGAAATGGTGTCTGGCCGCCCCTCTGGGGCTGTCAATAAGGGTGGGGGATCTGGACTCCAGCTGCAGGGAGAGGCACAGCAACCATGTCACAACCCCTTCTTCAGCCATCTACCCCCAGCATGAGCTATAGAGCCAGCCCCCCATCCCTGCTCCTTCAGCATCCTTCAGCCACTGGCCTTTAAATCCACCCACTGCCCCATCACCTCCACTACCTTCCTCCTGGTTATCAGTGCCACAGTCAGGGCAGCGCAGTCCTGTGCCAGTGTCCCAGTGTGCCAACCTGTGCTTGAGCCCCTGACCCCTCCCTCGGCCCGGCCCTTACCCCCACCTATGCAGGGCTCCACTGCGGGGTCGGGAGGTGCCAGTCCAGTGCTGATCCTCAGCCATGGTGCTGGCACTGCCTGCTGATTGGCTTCTCCGCTATCTCCCTTACTGACACCAGCATCGAGAGAGAGCGCTGACACCAGCACCGCGCTAGAGAGCGCTGACACCAGCACTGAGATAGAGAGCGCTGACACCAGCACCGAGATAGAGAGCGCTGACACCAGCACTTTTTTTTCAAATATATAATTTTTATTTATTTTAAAACAGAAGAAAATAAACATAGGTATACACATCATATACATAGTGTACATTGCTTTTCCACAACATCTACAGTAAATACATTTGAGACTATAACATATCAGTCCCGTTTGTCCGTGTCTTTTGGAGGTTAATTGTCCCCTCGTCTGCCTAGTGACCCGTTCTGGGAACAGGTCCCTAGTGCGAGCGGAATATCCCATCTCTGTGACTGATACCAGGGTTCGTCTTTTTATCTCTTTGTAGATCGTGTTCAGTGTGGAATTTCGGTGGCTTGTCTTATCCTTGTTCATAAGGTTACATCAGGTGTGGAGAGAAGAATAGAGAAGATAGAAAGGATGGAAGGAAGAGAGCTAGAGCTAGAAAAGAGAGAGTTTGGGGGGGAGGGGGGGGGGGAGGGGTCCAGGATGGCTCGAGCTCGTCGTGTGTTAGTCTGGTTTATTGTTTAAGTGGCTAGTAGGGCTATTCCTTCGTCAGAAAATATATACATGTTCCATAGCATCCATGTCTGTGAGTGTAGTTCTTGCTTATTCTGTGCTGTGAGGACTAGGTCCTCCAATCTCTTGATCTCCTCCACTCTGCGCAGCCATAGCCCTATCGTTGGTGGTACTCTCTTTTTCCATAGGAGTGGGATGCAGGATTTGGCAGCATTCAGTAAATGCCTCACAATCATTTTTTTGTATTTTTTGGCTGGAATTGTAGTGGCATGTAACAGTACAAAGGCTGGGTCGTCACTGATCGTGTAGTCCGTAAATTTCTGTATAATCTTTCGGACTGATGACCAGAAGTACTCTAGCAGAGGGCAGGACCAAAAGATGTGGAGAAGGGTCCCCTTATCTGTTTGACATCTCCAGCAGGTGTCTGGTGTGGTTGGAAAGTATTTGTGAAGTTTGCTAGGGGTGTAATACCATCTGGTCAGTATCTTGTAATTAAGTTCCTGTATTTTTGTGCAGATGGTTGTCTGTAGGGAAAATTTAATGATCGTTTGTTTTTGGGCACTGGTAAACGTACACCCCAGATCAACCTCCCATTTATTCATGAATGTCAGATCAGGAGTTTCTATCGGGGAGTTAAGTAAGGCGTATGTTTTAGACAGTACTTGTGACAGGGGTCCCTCTTCCTTACAATATTGCTCAAAGGTCGTCAAGTCTCGATTAAACTGTGCCGGTTGAGGGATTGAGTGCAGGAAGTGGTGTAGTCTGATCGCTTTCCAAAACAATAGCTGGAAAGGCCCGTTTTCGTCTACTAACGTTTCAATGGATGGCCATTCATCATTTATTATGAAATGTGAGGCTCGGTCTTTGCCGTTTCTAGTTAGGGTCTCATATCCCCCGTTCTCCATTCCAGGTGGGAAGGCAGGATTGCCTAGTATTGGGTATAGAGGTGAGTTATCAGTGGATATGGACGTTAGGAGTAAAATGGATGCCCCTGTCTTCAAGGTCGTTCCTATAGTGGGGTGTGTTTTAATTGTAGGGGGTAGCCTGTCGTAGCACCATACCGCCCCTTTCAGTGAGGGAGAGCATTGTGCCTGTTCTAGTTGTACCCATAGTTTGTTTTTGTCGTGTCTATTCCAGTCGATAATTCTGCTCAAGTGCACCGCCCTATAGTAGTTTTTCAAGTCTGGGAGGGCCAGGCCCCCATGGCTTTTAGGTAGCGTAAGGTATTGCCTGCGCAGTCTAGGTTTTGAGTTCTTCCATACAAATTTGGTGAAGATGGAGTGTATTTGCTTGAAATATTGGGGTGGGATCTGAATCGGTAGCGCTTGGAGTAGATATAAGAATTTCGGGAGTATTATCATTTTAATTAAGTTACATCTGCCGAACCAGGAGTGGAGCCCCTTGGTCCAGTCTTCCAGGAGTAATCTAGTTCTAATCAGCAGGGGTGGAAAGTTCAGTTCAAAAATGCGTTTTAAGTCTTTAGGGATCTGGGTACCTAGGTACTTCAGGGAGGAATCTGACCATTTAAATCTGAACTGCGATTTCAGTAACTCCAATCTCTTTGGTGAAAGGTTAATTCCCATAGCCTCCGATTTGTCAAAGTTAATTTTAAGATTGGATAGTTGTCCGTATTTGTCAAATTCCTGAAGGAGGTTAGGTAGTGAGATCGCAGGGTTGGTAAGAACAAACATAAGGTCGTCTGCGTAGGCGGCTATTTTGTATTGGGATTTGTCTATTGTCACTCCAGTGATGTCGGGGTTTGATCTTACAGTACATAGGAAAGGTTCTAGTACTAGGGCATATAGGAGGGGGGAAAGTGGGCATCCCTGTCTAGTCCCGTTCGTTATTGGGAATGAGTCTGATAAAATTCCATTGGCTTTTACTTGCGCCGTGGGTGTGGAATAGATGTTTTGAATCCAATGTAGCATTTTACTACCCATGCCTATGTGCTTGAGTACCGATGTCATAAACTCCCAATTTACACGGTCGAACGCCTTCTCAGCATCTGTGCTGAGAAGGACGCACGGGGTGTTGGATTTGGTGACTGCGTGAATAAGATTTATTACCTTTGTGGTGTTATCCCTAGCCTCCCGGGCCGGGATAAACCCCACTTGGTCTAAGTGTATTAAGTCTGGCATGAATTGGGTCAGTCTGTTGGCCATGATCTTAGTAAACAGTTTCAAGTCTACATTCAGGAGCGAGATAGGTCTGTAGCTACCGCATGCCGCAGGGTCCTTGCCCTCCTTTGGAATTAGGGATATGTGAGCCCTCAGTGTGTCTTTGGGTAGCAGTTTCCCCTCTCCTAGACCGTTGAACATTCTCACCATGTGTGCGCCCAATAGTGGCAGTAGGATCTGGTAATATTGCAAGGTAAACCCGTCTGGGCCTGGTGCTTTGCCTGGTTTCGTCCCCCCTATTGCTCGCTGTAGTTCTCCAAGTGTAATGGGTTCCTCTAGTTCAGTCCTAACTTCTGAGGGGAGTTGCGGGCTCTGTGCTGTCGCGACATAGTCTCGTACTGTTTCTCCGTTCTGCGTGTCTTTCGGGAGGTTGTATAGAGTGGAGTAATATTCCCTGAATTCTTTTGCTATCTGAGTTGGTGTGGTCTTTTTTTGTCCCTTTGTGTCTATAATTTGTGGGATATATGTGTTAAGTCGTTGGGTTTTAACCGCCCTGGCCAAGAGTCGCCCGCACTTGTTTCCCGACTCGTATGAGATTTTTCGGCAGATCTGTAGCGCTGCTTTGGCTCTGTATTCCAATAAGTCCACTACTTGTTTCCTAAGGGTCGCTAATTCTACTTCTATCGAGTTAACCGGGGTTTTTTTGTGTTGTAATTCCGTTACGTGTATCTTCTGTAAAAGATCTAGTAAGAGTTGTTCTTTTTTCTTTTTAATGTGTGACCCGTGTTTGATTAGTATCCCCCTAACCACTGTCTTATGAGCCTCCCATAGTATACCCGGGTCGCAGTCCTCGGTGTTGTTAATTTGGAAATACTGTTTTATTTCCTTCTGTATGTCTGTCAGGACGTCCGGTGTTTGTAATAGGCTTTCGTTCAGCCTCCAGAATTTGGATCTGGCAGTCTGGGCTGATGACAGGCAGTAGCGCATGGTCATAGGAGCGTGATCTGACCACGTAATACTCCCTATCCTAACCTCCTGGATCGCTTCTAGTTGGCTATGTGGGACAAAAAAGTAGTCTATCCTTGAGTACACTTTATGTGGAGATGAGAAGAAGGTGTAGTCTCTTTCTCCAGAATGGAGGAGTCTCCATGCATCTATAAGTTGGGTGTCGTGTAGGGCTTGCGTTATGCGCTTATGCATACCTGTACGTATTGATGAGGTTCTGGAGGACGTGTCTAGTGCCGGGACAAGAGGTATGTTGAAATCTCCTCCCAGTATTAGTTGACCTTCCCTAAAGTCAGTGAGCAGTTTCAAAGTCCGGTGTAGGAAGGAATCTTGTCGGTCATTAGGGGCATATATGGTGGCCAGTGTCACTCTTGTGCCTCTTAGCGTGCCTTTTATAAATAGGTACCTGCCGGAGGTGTCCGCCAAGGTAGCACTGTTTGTCCACGGGACTGATCCCGATATCAGTATAGAGACCCCCTTAGATTTGGCCTCTGTGTTAGTGGCATGGTACGTGTGGGGGAAGAATCTGCTTTGGAGGCATGCGGGATTTCCTGTCCTGAAGTGAGTTTCTTGAATGAATGCTACGTCGGTTTGGGCTCTTTTGAGATCGTTTACTAATATTCGACGCTTTTCGGGTGTGTTCAGTCCCTTGGCATTTAATGAGTATATATTGATCGCGTCCATTCTGTCCTGGATAAGGGTGGGGTTTTAGGGGGTGAACAAAGGTGGGGGAGGGGGGAAGGGGAGAGGGGGATATAGAGATAGGCCTAGAGGAGAGGCGAGAAAGAAGAAAGAAAGAAAGAAAGAGATAATGAGGTGAGGTTCACCTCTTTATAGGTAAGCGGATAGCTGATTATATAAACTATCCGTTTATTTAACTAAGTGCAAACCAAAAAACTTTGCAATGAAGCGTATCCCAGCACTTGCTAGGATATCTGCTCCGTCCTATTGGGGGTAGAGGTTGGAATAGACCGGGGTAAAGCCCCCGATCCGTCCCCGCCCCCCCCAGCTTGGTGTTATAAAAATAACCAACTGCTCTTGTTTGATCTGTACATAAGATTATTCTAACTTTATACCCAGCAAACTGAAACGTATAACATGTTTCCTGTATGACATACCATAATTATACACATATCGTACCATTTTGCCCTGTAGAATCCCTCATGGGCCCGGGCCCTTAAACCTTTGTGGGGCTATGGGGGTTGTTGCTGTATGCACTTCTCTGGCTTTGAGAGCTTTAGCTTGGCTATCTGGAGATCCCCAGGGTTGGTATATCGGGCCTAGTGTTTGTGTGTCCCCCTGGGATCTAGGTTTATTACCGTGTGTCCTCGCCCCCTCTCTGTAACTAACCCCTTCCCATGTGGCCCCTCCCTCCCCCTTATATCGTGAGGGAGAGTTGTAGTGTTGCTGCTCCTCATTCTAATGTTATGCGTGGGGGTCCCTTGGTTCTTAGTCTCATATGTGTGGTGATGGTGTGTGGTATGTTGTGCCTTTGGCATATCTATAGTTGACTGGGACCTGGGTTAACCCTTGACCCTTTTACCACCTGTCTTCTGAACACAATGTTAGTATTTGGGTAGTCATTCGGTATACCAGCAGTTATGTATTGCATCTTACATTTCTATAGCCATATATCCCCCTGTGCATTTCTAATTTTTCGCTTGAGGTCCCAAGTATCCCCGTTCCCCCATGGTAACAAACATTTTCCCCCTCTCCAGTGCGTCTCTCTTGATCTCTCCGGAGGTTCGCCTTCTCCAGTCGCCTTAACATGGCTAACATTTTGTATACGTGGGGTGTTTTCTGACCACTCCGTTTGGGGTTCCCTACGTTTTGGTCCTTGGACCCTCAGGAGGGGGTTATCCTGTAGGCGATAGTGTACCTCTTGGTTAGCCCCTCCCCTGTTTCGTATCTCCCGGGGGGTGGCGTATTGTGGCCATGGTATCATATGTGTAACTCCTTCCGATTTGTCGTATCCGGGTACCCCAAAGAACTCAAAAAAATAAAAAGGGGGAAAAAGGAAAAACCTCAAAAACGATGATCAAAAATAAGGGTGGTACATAAACAGTGCAAAAGGCGAAGAACTGGTTGAGCTGGTGCCTTGTGTTTTAATGAACGATCACCCCGTCCCACTTGACTGTCCCTCTGGTTCCCTCTTTTGTTGTTCTGTCCCTGCACGTAAGTACGGTTCCCCTCTATATGCATGAGGAGTCTCCTTGTCTCTGAAACCCGGCCCACCCTTCACCCCAGTAAGGCCTTCCCCACGGCTGGCCATGACTGGTGTCCGTGTTCCGTAGGGCCAGGGGGGGCATGAGAACCCAGTAGCAGGGGGGGGGGTGGGGTGGTGCGGGACCGGTGGGTCTGGCGGGGAGAGGTATATTTCAAGTGACGCTTACCTCGGGTGAGGGAGGGTGTCTGGAAGTCTTCTGGTGTGGAGGGACAGCTTCAAAAGGAGGGATGTAGTGTGTTGTCCGTTGGGGGGTGACGATCGATTTCTCAGTCTTCTCTCAGCGCGCCTCCCGGGGTGTAACGTGGTCTACCCATGTTCCTTTGGGGTCTCGGGGATCGTGATCTTCTTAACCTTGCCGGTCCGGATCTAGCAGGGAAGTTCTGGATTGCTTGCAGCCAGTCTGGTACATCTACGGGGTCAGTCTCCATGAACTCGAACAGTGCGGGGAGGTCCCTGGGTGTCCGGAGGGTAAAGGAGTGCTGAGCCTTCTTAAATGTTACAGAGATGGGAAAACCCCATCTGTAGGTTAGTCCGGCATCTCTCGCTGCTGATAGTATTGGCTTAAGCATTGCTCTCCGTTGCAGGGTTTGTCTTGACAGGTCCGGCATTATTTTTACTTCAGCCCCGTCGAATGTTATGTTCCTCTTCTCCCAGGCAGCTCGCAGGATTGTTTCTTTGTGGGTGTACCGATGCACCCTGCATATTACATCCCTCGGTCTGTCGGTGTCTGGCGAGCGGGGGCCCAGGGCCCTATGAATCCGGTCAAAGGAGAGGTCAGCGGGGTACATTTCTCCTGACACTTCCCTGAATATTGCCAGGGTGGTCTCTACTAAATCTTCCGCGCCCGTTGCCTCCGGCAGGCCTCGTATCCTGAGGTTGTTGCGCCTGCTGCGGTCCTCGGCCTCTTCTAACCTGAGCTGCTGGGTTAATAGCATGTCTGCCTGTGCCGATTGTGTGGCCTCTACCGCCGCCAGTCTCTGCTCCATTGTGGATATTGTCGCCTCCCCGGACCCCACTCGGTCTGCTAGGGTTTGGACATCTTGCCTCATCACCGTCATATCTTGACGGAGGGTCGCTTCTATTTTACCGACTATTGCCTCTATGTCTGCCCTCGTGGGTAGGGCTTGTAACAGCGCCCTCAGTTCGGCGTCTGCCCTTAGCGTCAGCGGGGAGTGATCAGGCTGGTGTCCCTGGGAGTTGGAGCTGGGTCGGAGCACTTCTGGGGTGGTATATTCAATGCTCGAGGCCCGTGAGGGTAATCCCCGAGCAGGGGAAGCTGGTACCTGCCTCGTGGTGTCCGCCATCTTAAGGGCCGGTGAGGCCTTAGAGTTTGTGAGGAACCTCTGGATATCCTCGCTCTTCCTCGGGTTAGGGGATCCTTTTTTCAGGTGTCTGCCTCTCCGCTTTCCAGCAGAGTACATTCCGGGTCGTTCGAGCAGTGTTTCAATGTTTTAAAGCTGGTTTTGGACGGGTCGGACCGGGAGCTCCACAGACTCGCGTCCTCACTCAGCCATGTCCAGGCCACGCCCCCCTGACACCAGCACTTTAAAGCTCTTAATATATGCAATTTATACAATTAATTTTTTTATTGCTTGAATTATTTTTCCCATTATGGGCGTAAGTGGGGCCTCGTGTCTAAGTTTTGCTTAAGGCCTGACAAAGCCTAGAGCCGCCTCTGTTTGTGACTCCAGCAGAGCCCCTCACCCAGTACTTTGGGGTCCCTATCAGAGCACCACCTGTACATTTGTGTCCTCCATCAGAGCTCCCCAAAAAAAAAAAAACACTTTTGTCCCCCGTCAGATGACAGTGCAGACCTACTGCATTTCCCAGCTCCTAAGTTGCTATTACACAGACACTCTGTATGTGAAATGACAGCAGTAAAGGACACCAGATCTGCGGGGGCGGGGCTGGGAGGTGCGGCAGGTCTGCACTGAAATAATTTGGGCTCTGACAGGTTTTTCGGATTGCGGGACTTTCTCGGATTGCGGGCACCCCCTCAATGCCTGTCAGTATACAGAGTAAGCCCCAAAATGCAAGCAGAGACCGTCCCTGCAGTGAGTCTGAGGACTCTAGCTCCAGGCCAGGAAAAATATCCTAGCGGGCTACAGGTGGCCCGTGGGCCGTACTTTGGAGACCCCTGCTATATATTATGGATAGAGGAGACTGTTAGATTTAACAGTGTATGGCCAATAAGTCTATTATTTCTCAGCTTCCCTTAACAGACCAAACTGTCCAGAAAAAGTATCAGTTAGGCTGCTTTCACACTGGGGCGGTTTGCAGGCGCTATTGCGCTAAAAATAGCGCCTGCAAACCGACCCGAAACAGCTGTTGCTGTGTCTCCAGTGTGAAAGCCCTGAGGGCTTTCACACTGGAGCGGTGCGCTAGCAGGACGGTAAAAAAAGTCCTGCTAGCTGCATCTTTGGAGCGGTGAAGGAGCGGTGTGTTCACCGCTCCTATACCGCTCCTACCCATTGAAATCAATGGGAGACCGCGGGGATACCGCCCGCAAAGCGCCGCAAAGCGGCGCTTTGCGGAGGTTTTTAACCCTTTTTCGCCCGCTAGCGGGGGTTAAAACCACCCCACTAGCGGCCGCATACCGTGTGGAAAACGATGGTAAAGCAGCGCTAAATATAGTGCTGCTTTACCGTCGCCGCCCCGCACCGCCCAGTGTGAAAGCAGCCTTAGAGGAGGGGTAGGCAACTTCGGCCCTCCAGCTAAGGTGAAACTACAAGTCCCATGAGACATTGCCAGACCCTCACAATCACAGGCATGACTCCTAGAGGCAGAGGCATGATGGGATTTGTAGTTTCACCACAGCTGGAGGGCCGAGGTTGCCTACCCCTGAGTTAGAGGGATGAGACAAACCATTATTTTTTTTTATCCTTTATTTTTCATTTTCAGAATATACAGAAAAAAGCAAAACAGTCCAAATCTGACTTCTGGAAACAACAGAATAAAATCCCATCACTGACTAAAAGCTGTATACATCAGAGAAATATGACAGCCTCAGTTAAGAAATATTTTGAGTATGTCACATTGTAGCGTAGGCAGCCAGTATAGAAACCAACCTTCCCTGTTTCAGGTAGAAAAGAGTTCATTCTCGTCTGGCCACTCAGTTTACAGGTTGCACAGAGACAGCCTGACTTCCACTGTCCCTTAACACTATGAGACAAACCATTTACCACTAAGTGGGGTGCTTACAATGGTCAGCTTTTATTCATTTATATTACGGCTTGTTCAGAAGCGCAAACAGGAATACCAAAAAAAATGATACCCCGTCTTATTTGGCAGGCAGTACTGCTGCTGAACATCATCATGGCCCATTCAAGCATCTCAACCGCCCTGCAACTGCATGCAATGTGTACAGTTGCAACATTAAAATAGGCAGGGAAAATACAACATAGCGCAATCCAGCCACCTGTCAACCGCCCTCTAAAAAGCAATCCACATCAGATCATTTTTCAGGGGTTGGCAAGGGCTGCTGCACACCCGAGCAAGAATGTTAGCTGGAGTTCAGCTTTAATTTGATAGTCACTTAAAGTGGTAGTAAACTCTTTGTATTTAAAATCTGCTGACAGGTAGGGTATTATTATAACAGAAGAGACCCTAATAGTCTCTTCTGTCATCAACGTCCCCCCTGTCTGTCAGCGGGTAAGATCTGAGCCACACATGCGCAGCTCAGATCACATTGACAGCCTGCTCTGTGAGCTGCGGCAATGTGACCCTGTGTACATGTGTGGAAGTGACATTGCCGCAGCCCAACCATTCAAGTGGGCAAAGGTCCGAAATCTGGAAGAAAGGGCGGGCGAAGATGACAGCACAGAGGGAGCTGTCGCAGCACTGCGCTGGGGGGCTCCATTAGCAAGTAAATCTGTCGTAATGTGCTAGTATTATTATTATACAGGATTTATATAGCGCCAACCGTTTACGTGGCTCTTTACAAAATAAAAGGGAGACAATACAGTTACAATACAATAAAATACAAGAGGCTTAAAGCGGAGTTCCACCCAAAAATGGAACTTCCGCTTTTCCAAATCCTCCCCCCCTCCGGTGTCACATTTGGCACCTTTCAGGGGGGAGCAGATACCTGTCTAATCCAGGTATTTGCTCCTGTTTCCGGGCATAGATAGACGCAGTATCCACGGATATCTACGCCATGTCCGGCACCCCCCGCTGTCTTCTGGGAGACGCACAGGTCCCAAAAGACAGCAGGGACCAGTGGGATCGTGCAGGGCTATAGGGAACCAGGCTGTGAAGCCGCAAGGCTTCACTTCCTGATTCCCTTACCGAAGATGGCGGCACCTTCACCCGAGAGCCGAGGGACAGATAGGCTTTGGGGTGCTGACATTGCGGGCGCCCTGGACAGGTAAGTGTCCATATTTTAAAAGTCAGTAGCTGCAGTATTTGTAATTAAATTAAAATTTGGCGGAGCTCCGATTTAAGAGGCCCTGTTTAGAAGAGCTTACAATCATATAGTATGCATTATGACCTAAACCTGCAGGGGGACCAGCTTTTTTATTTTTAGGAAATTAGTTTACTACCACTTTAGGCTCGGTTCACACTTGTGCGATGCGGGAACCCTGCAAATCCACTGCCAGGTCCCGCATTGCACCCGACTCAATACAATGTTAATGACACCCCCATTTCAGCTCGCATATCGCACTGCGAACTGACAGTTCGGACAGGAATCCGATCGCATGGGTGTGAACACCCATCCGATCCGATTCTGGTATGGACCAAAAAAAGGGTCCTGTGCGAGTTTGGTCCGAATGCGATGCAAATTCAGCCATACTATATGGCTGAAATCTCATCGCACGGACATGGCATGTGATTTGCACTGCAGTGCGGTGCGAATCACATGCGATCTCTCACTACGCACAAGTGTGAACCCAGCCTTAAAGTCCATCAACTGTCAATCTAATTGTACCCCCTCCATAGGCTGATAATACTGCTGCCAAAGGTAGCTACTCTACTCCTCCATAGAAAAATTGAATAGGAGGTGGGCACAGCTACCCTAAGGTCCCTTTCGCACTGGCGATCCGATGAGGTCAGTTTTTTTCAGGTAGACCTGATTGGATGGTCCATCGGAGGGCAGTAGCTTTAGTAGGTGATCAGTGGACAGACCCCCTGCTGGACAAATAGGATTCTGCCCATGTGAAAGGGGTATTACACCGGAAGAATGTTTCTGGCCAAATCGCCAGGTTAATATAAAGAGAACAAAAGCCTAATAAAAAATAAAACCAATCCAAAGTAGAGGACCTGTAGGATAACAAGATGGGCGTTCCAAATGTTTGTCACACGATGTGTGCACATCTGTTTATCAGACCTGTAATTATTCTATCATTCATTTTAGTGCACACAAACACAACACTCCACTTGTTTTGTCAAACACAACAATTAACATATAAATAGATACCAAATATGGGAAGCTTCAAATTGCATGTGTCTGCAAAACAGCAGTACACTGTAGTACCCCTAACCAGGGTGGATTGGATTTAAATCACTAGTAAAAAGGTTTGATTTAACTCAAGTCGATTTTAAATCATGAATTTGAAAGAGCAACTGTCATCTCTGTCCCGCAGCGGCTCCTCTGACCCGCTGGTGACTCACCGACAGTCACATTCACTTTAATAGGACGGCTGGTGATGCAGCAGTGACAACAAGGTGAGGGACGTGGCGGCACCAGGTGAGTGGATGCCCGCTAACAGGCGCTGCCATGATAGATCTGAAATGACAGGTGCTCTTTAAATGTAAGGACTTATTCTTGCTGGTAGTTTAGAATCTTTAATAATTGTAAACAAAATGAGTGTTTCCTATTTAGAAAAATAAGCTGTCGGGTTAGTAAAACAGCGATATCAGAACCAATTCAATCATACAGTTTGTAGTGTACATAGATTTGCAAAACAATGAAATAAAGGAACATTCCTGAACTTTGTTTTATCTCATGGTTACTGTGAAATTGTGTGAATTCAGCTTACAGAGCTTGGATTCATTGAATGAGTTTTCCAAAAATATTGCAGAATATACAGCTTGCATACCTAAGCTCCATTTAATGCTGAATAAATGAAATTATTAATGTATCTTAAATAGAAAACTATCTTTCGATTTTTAACCCAAAAGCTTTTTATTAAAATAAATTTGATAAAAATCTCATTTAAATAAAAGAAAAAAAATCAGATTTTTTTTATTTATTTAAAAAAAAAAACATTGATTTTGATCCACCCTGCTCATAACTGAAGATACACATTTCTCTCATTCCGGCATACACAGCAATACCTAATATGTGTTGTGACTCTTTATTTCTAGATATGAGCTGTGCTTCCCTGAATGGCTTGAGGCCACAACGAGTACAGCTCATCGATACAAAATGTTACAGCCAAGTTTTGTTTCACTTTAAATGGTTTGTCTATAGAACATATCGCACTGTCTATTCAACCCAGATCACTCAAGAAGCAAAATGGAGACATGTACATGAATCAATGCTATAGATCATAACAACCAATCAGATCCAGTATTCGAAATAGTATACCCCCCCCCCCCCCCCGGTTGCTCCAGCCAGCCACCCCATATAAATCCCCCCCCCTCGTCACCGGCTCGCTTGCCGATCGATCGGCACTTTCCCCATCCAGGTCGCGGCTGTGGCTTCCCCCCTCTGTCTTTTCCGTGTTCCGGCAGTCGCTGCTTCTCCTCCTGGCCAATGGGGTCATAGGACTACCGGCCAATCGAGTCTCAGGACCCAATTCCTGATTGTCCAGGAGGAGAAACAGGAAGACATTAGTGAATATTATTTTGCTAATGTCATAAAACTGTGTGGGCACATGGCGCAGTGCTCTGCGCCCCGAGCCCACCCTTTTTTTTAAGCCAATTAGAGCCTCAGGCTCCAACAGTGATCTCTGTAACCCTGATCTCTTTAACCATGTGATCAGCTGTGTCCAATCACAGCCGGTCACATGTAAACACGGAGATGCCGGTAATCGGCGCTCCTCGCCTCACGCTGACAGTGTGTGAGGAGAGGAGAGCCGATCAGCGGCATCTCCTCGCAGGGAGGGGACATCTAGGTATTTAAAGCGGTAGTAAACCCGATGGAAAAAAAATTTTCTTTTAGTACACCTGTAAGGCAAAAGGCATAATGAGCTAGTATGCACCACATACTAGCTCATTATGAAATACTTACCTTAGAACGAGGCGTCGGTAACTCACCTGGTCCATGCCGAGGTTGCTGACATGTTGCCTCGGCGTGTCTTCCGGGTATCGCGACTCCAGCGCTGTGAGTGGCTGGAGCCGCGGCGCATTGCACGGGGAATATCTCCTAAACCGTACAGGTTTAGGAGATATTTTTTTCACCTACAGGTAAGCCTCATTATAGGCTTGCCTGTAGGTAAAAGTCATTTTTTTCACTTTACAACCACTTTAATCAAGGCACTGATCATCAGTGCCCTGATTACAATTAAGTGCCAGCACTGAGTGTCCACAACTGGCAGCAATCAGTGCCCACAAATGGCAGCAATCAGTGGCCATTAGTGATGCCAGTCAGTGCTGGCCATCAATGCTCATCAGTGCCACATATCAGTGCCCATAAATGCAGTATATTCGTGCCTCCTCATCAGCGCCCATCAGTGAAGGAGAAAAATTACTTATTTATAAAATTTACTGACAGAAACTAAGAAATTAAATTTTTTTGTTTTCAAAATTCTCGGTCTTTTTTTTTAGGAAAAAATAAAAAAAACGGAAGTGATTAAATACCCCCAAAAGAAAGCTCTATTTGTGTGAAGAAAATTATAAAAATGTCACATGGTTACAGTGTAGCATGACTGCGCAATTGTCATTCAAATTGTGACAGTGCTGAAAGTTTAAAAAATGGCCTGGGCAGGAAGGTGGGGGTAAGTGCCCTGTATTGAGGTAATTAAAGAGGAACTGCAGTCTGCCCACATAATTTGTAAAAACATAAAAACATCTTTGCCATTCTGAAGCTTCCCTCCAACCACTTTGCATATTATTGTATATATACTGTGATTCTGTACTTGCCAAATGTGCTGCAGAAATCTCCCTCCACTAAGTCTGTCTGCAACCATTTTAACTGTGGGCAGCTGAAGCTGTTGCCTGTTCACTTCCTGGATTTACACAGACACACAGAGGCACACCTCCAGCTCTGCAGCTCTCATTGGCCCTCTTATGACTCATCCCCCCTCCCTTCCTAGCAAACTCTCACAAGAGTGAGAGAGAGAGAGAGCTGTGCATGATGTCATTAGCATAGGCTTCTTACTAGACAAGAAACAGGAAGTTGGCTGTATAAGGTATTTATTGGCAAAAAAATTTGTTTTAACTGTCCAAAGTTAAAACAACAAGGGCAGAAGATTTAATAGATGGAAACATTAAACAATTGCTGAAGGTCAGCTTTAAGCATGCTCCCTGCATTTGTGGTCATTGGAAAGAATCCCCCCTTACAGATAGCTTAAAAGATCATTGTCAGAGGAAGGGACATCTTTAATATTGATTGGACCCTGGGCAAAACATTTCTTGCCCCCCGTCAATGCAATTTCTCTCTCCACCTGCTCTGAGACATACAATAAATAGCAACTGGACTCAAAATCAGTTTACTGTATCAGATCAGGCAGCGATTGTGATCGGTTGACAGAGGTTACAGTATATCATTACTGCTTACTGACTGGTTGCTAGAGGTTACAGCAAACATTATGGCTCACTGATTAGTTTCTAGAGGTTACAGCACATGATTTCTGCTTGTTGATTGGTTGCTAGAGATTACTGTACAGTAATACTGCTCACTAATTGGTTGCTAGAGGTTACAGCACACCATCTCCTCACTGCCTGCACACCATGGACTGGGGTGGTAAGCTGAGCCATAAATAGACAGAAAACTCCTAGGGATCCTAGAACTCCGGGGATCAGTGGTAGTGCTGGGGGGAGGGGAGGGTGTGATCAATGGCAATGCAGATTTTTTTTACTAACTACCAATATAAAGAGGAGTTTCAACACTGGCCACCAATGTAATACGGGTTTACACTGACCACTAATGTAATAGAAGCATTCACAGTAACCACCAATGTAAGGAGGGATTTACACTGACTACTCATGTAAGGGGGCATTCACACTGGCCACTAGTGTGAATGAAAGGATTCTACACTAAGCCCCGCTGTAATGAGAAGATTTACACTGACCACCAATGTAACTGAGACATGTAGCCTGCGTTCACATGTGTGTGTTGGGAACACATGCAAAATCGCTTTCCTGACACCACAGAAATCACCCCTTTATCTCTACCTGCCTCCTCTGCTCATCTTTGCACCCACCTTTCTTACCTCTATACATCCCTTCCTTGTTTACCTGTGCACCCCAAACTGTAATTCCTTCTCTGCACACCCCACACTAACCCCCCCCCCCCCCCCCCCTCCACACCACCAATTTGCTTACCTATGCAGAACAGGCTGATGGTAGGCTTAATGAGCACAGTTGCAGGCAGGACTTTCAAGCATGCCTCTCCCCAGTGGGAAGCATTCAGTATAGGTGATGGTGGATATGACCTCAGGGGGGCATGATATGCATAAAAATGCCACCTTTATTTACATATCAATGCGGCCAGACACTGCTATTTACATATAAGAGCTGGTCATTTACATGTAAACACAGGGTCTGCAGGTGAGTCATCCATACACAACAACAGGGCAGAGCTGGGCAGCATTAGTAGCAGCACTTTACACTGAGATATCAGGACACAGCACAGGACTAAAACTTCAAGGGACAAGGGAATTTAAACCAGGATAGTTGGCAAGTATAAGGCAGCTGCTTTGGGTCCCACAACAATTCAGGGCCCAGGGCAGCTGCCCCTTTTGCCCTGCCTTAAAGACGGCCCTGGTCAGAGGTTACTCATCTGAGAGGCAGACATTTCTTATCTCTCCAGGATCGCCTAGAAACCTCTGGGAGAATCCTAAATTTCCACAGAATACTGGTTGCGAAAGGGTGATCTAAGGGCTTGTGAAGAGTGATCAACAGCTGATTGCTCTTCAAAGGGTGTTTGACGGACAATGAGGAGGTGTTATGTTACTTCCTCAGTTTAACCCCTAAAAACCCACACCAGAACTGTGTGACGGTTGCGGTGCAGCCCCATTCAGTCCAATAGGTCACGTTTGGCAGGTGGTACTGAACGCAATGATGGAAAAGTGATTGTGGTTGCAGCATGTGTACACCCCGTCTCCTACCTTTGCAGCTTAGGGGGGGGGGGGGGGGGTAAAAATGTGGCTCAACTACAGGTTTTTACCACCCCAACCACAAGTATTAACAAGGCCTAAAAACAGGAAGCCTGTTCATGGAGCAAGTTTTAGGAGGACCATAGGTAAGAATTAAGAGATAAAGAAGCTGCATACTCAGTAAGTGATTACATCAATTGCTGAAAATGCTTATAAAATGAAAGGTTTAAAGCGGTTGTACACCCCCCAAATTTTTTTTTTCTTCTTCTACACCTGTAAGGCAAAAGGCATAATGAGCTAGTATGCACCACATACTAGCTCATTAAGAAATACTTACCTCAGAACGAGGCGTCGGTATCTCACCTGGTCTACGCCGAGGGAGCTGACATGTTGCCTCGGCGTGTCTTCCGGGTGTCGCGGCTCCAGCGTTGTGAGTGGCTGGAGCCGCAATGTTGTCACTCCCGCGCATGGCTGCGGGAGACTTCTTTCCGGCAAAGTCCGGCATCTGCCGGGCTTTCAGCTGAGAATCCCCTGTGCGCATGCGCCGATGAAGTCAGCGGCTCATTGCGAGGGGAATATCCCCTAAACCGTACAGGTTTAGGAGATATTCTTTTTACATACAGGTAAGCCTTATTATAGGCTTACCTGTAGGTAAAAGTTGTAAAATTGACTATACAAACACTTTAATATGACTTGAGGTACTTGGCCGGTCTGGCCCTGATATAATATCTAAAGTTAAGTTTCGAGTTTCTGTTGTGGCGTTACTGATACAATCTAACATTCCTCAGAGCAAAGTAAACAAAACTAGACTAGAAGAAAAAAAACGATCTCCATAAGTCTGTATTGCAGCCGCCACATCTGGTATCTCAGAAAGTATGCCCCTCGTTACTATAAGCATGTTAAAAGTTCTCATTTTTAGGACCACTTTTATTTTATATATGCAGCATATTTGCCAAATGTCCTGATTTTCATGTTTTTCTCACTTCCTCAGACCAAGTGGCTGAAAGATCTGATTGGCTGATAGAAGTGGCAAGATCTGAGGTCATAATGAGGAAATGGAGAAAACGTTTAAACATGCTGAATCATTCATGTATGTTACTTTAATGTTAGTTGAAATATAAATTTTTCACTATTGTTTATAAGACCCCTTTCACACTGAGGCATTTTTCAGGTGCTACAGCGCTAAAAATAGTGCCTGAAAAAAGCCTCAGCTGCATACCCAGTGTGAAAGCCTGAGTGCTTTCACACTGGGGCGCTGTGCTGGCAGGGCGTCACAAAAAGTCCTGCCAGCAGCTTCTTTGCAGCGGTGAATACACTGCTCCTCCACCGCTCCTGCCCATTGAAAACAATGGGACAGCGCTGCTATACCGCCGGCAAAGCGACGTTGCAGCAGCGTTTTGCGGGCAGATTTAACCGCTTTCCGGCCGCTAGCGGGGGGGGGGGGTTAAAACCGCACCGCTAGCGGCATAATAGCGCTGCTAAAACAACGGTAAAGCAGCGCTAAAAATAGCACCTCTTTACCGCTGATGCCCGGTAAAAAGGCATCAGTGTGAAAGGGGTCAAAAAGTTGATTTTTTCTCATTGCCTGGCCCATACCACTGAATATCAACATGCAGGATGTTCACGGCCATCTCAGGAAAGTGCAGGGCTCAAGTCCTGCAGGAACGCATGGGAACGGAGTTCCTGTACTTTTTCCACAACAGGAACTCAGTTCCCGTTAGTAGCCGTGTCCTGCAAGACTTTGAAGTATGCAAGCTGTGTGGCAGGTGCTACACCAGCAGCTGCCGACACAGCTTGCAATAGTAAGTGCCGCACACCTGACCATTCAGGCATTGGCAGTAGGGGGCCCCATGACAGCTTCCGCTTCAATCTACCTGTCAATCACAGCTAGCTGACAGGTAGATCAGGTCCCTGCTGCTAAGAGATTGTATTTAGTCAGACCTCTCGTGATGCGCTCCTCCCCGCCGGCCCCTCATGGTTTTCTGTCTCCTCACCCCCCCCCCCCCCTAGTCTCCTGCATACTTGCTCTGTGTGTCCTGCTGAATCCCCCCCTCCTCTATCTTCAGTGCCATATGATGAGAAAAACCCAGAGGAGGAGCACAGCTATTCTGCTCACAGGACATGCAGGGAGAGAGGTGAGCTGAGGGAGGAACATCAGTTTGGGGTGGTAAGCTGAGCACAATACCTGGCAAAGTTTAATGCCAGGAGGGAAGTTTATGTGGAAATATGTGAAGGGTTGGAATAGCAGGGAGTGTGTGTTGGAGCCCTGCAGAGTTTGCAGCCCCCCAAGCTAAAATACATCTCCTAAGCAGGAACACATCACTATCTCCCCAAGAATTCTGTCCAGATAATGTGCAGTTCATTTATGACCTTTCCATTTAACCCTGTGTTATCCAAACTCTGTTCAATGAAAAGTGTAAACTCACCACATAAACACTCTATATACAAAATAAAATTCCCCAATAAAGATCAGAACATGATGTTCACATTTGCATGGAAGCACAATTGAATGAATGCTGATTATTCAGAGAATTACCGTATTTATGTTTATTGAGGAGTGTTTTTTTTATGTAGTAACAGTTAAGCCTCATACACACAATACGAAAATTGGATGAAAAATACCACTTTTGAAGCGTTCGTGCATATGACCGTATCATTTTTTTTTTTGGTGGGCGAGTGGATCTTGGGTGCGAGTTCCCACACTTTTTTCCCCAGGACTTGACCCCTGGGAAAGTGCATATACCTCAGACAGTGGTACACCCATATAAGATTCACATACCTCCAAACTTTCTGAGATGAGAAAAATACATACCTTGTATTACAAAGTAGGTAGGCCCCTACCCCACCTCAGTTACGTGGACCAGGAAGGATTAATATGCAAAAAATAACTGGTTAACCAACTTTTTTTTTTTTTAACCACTACTTTTTTTAAATAAGGAATACAATAATTTAGTTTTCTGTTGCTCATTTCCAGTACTGCTCAGGCATTGCTCATAAGGCCTCATGCACAATGTATTTGCAAACCAGGGGAGGGCTGGCAGCCTTAGGTCTGGGGGGAAAGTCCAGTCAAGTGACGCATTGAACCACCGAATCAGCTCACCATCCATGCCCATCTGGTTTTATAATGGATATTGATGTTATGAAGCAAGACTCCCAGGATTGGCCCTGCAAAGTGGGGACAAAACCTAGGACAGACTTGGTCCAGGGACAGTGTCCTCAGTCCGGGGACTGTCCCTGGAAACCAGGAACGTCACGCAAACTGCAACCTGCATAGGTGTGAACCAGGCCTTAGCCCTGGTGCATTAGACTCATTTAGGTGCTGGTGGAAGGCACAGGTGCATCATCCAGCCCCTCAGCCTGTAAAAGTTTGTGAGAGGCTGATAGCTGCTGTGGCTGGCCAGTGCCAGTGTTGCCAACCTCCCGTGGCATTTTTTACTGACAAAACATGAAAACTTTACTGACAGAGCACATTTTTTACTTTTTTACAACCTAAACAATTACAGAATTCCTATTTAAAAACTAAGACACTCAATATTTAAACGGTATAAATACAATATGGAATCACTAATTTTTTGCAAATTGTCAGTAGATATACTGATAGTTGGCAGCCCTGTGCACCGACTGGTATTAACGATTAGGGCAGTATAAGCCTAGGGACCAAAGGTCAGAATGCAAGCAGTTTGCATTTGAGGCATTAGTTCTTGGGCATATACAGCCCTAAATGTTAGTACATTGCCATAAGTGGGGCACCACACTTAAAGGAAAAGTACAGCCAAAGCTCGTCTGGCTGTACTTCTGCTGTGGATCACAGGAGTGCAGTTCGTTCTGCATTCCCGTGACCCGTTTTCAGCAGACAGAAGGCTGAAGCCCGCTGTCGGTTGACGTCACAGAGCCGGTCCAGGCTCGGGCAAGATCCCGACAATTAAGTTGGGATCCACCCACATGCCTGCACTGGCATCTGGCTCAGCCTCTCAGCGAGCTGCTGAGAGGCTAAGCCTGCCACTGCCGGCCCATTCCACAGCCCAGCGCTCCAGTGACCGCAGGAGGGGTGGGCAGAGCAGAGAGCGGTCACTCACAAACAGCAGCTCTCTGCTCACGAAGCTGTGAGAACTGAGCGATCTGCGGTGTTCGATTGCTCGGTTCTCAGTGTTAGAGGCGCTAGGGGACTGATGCCGCATCCACCTATGTAAGCATGATTATAGAAAAAAAAATCTCTTAATGCCAGAGCCTCATGGCAAAATGCCCAGTGTGCATAAGGGCCTTACAGCTCTGCTAAGGCACTGCTCGTTACAGCTCTTTCCAGCTGTGCTAAAGCATTGTTCATTTCCAGCCTCTTTCCAGTTCTTCCTGTCCTGCTACAGACAATTTTTTTGTGACTCTTCGTACAGTTCCTTCCTGGTTTTCCAACGTGCACATGCTAATAATGCTGGGACACAACAGCTATAATACTTAAGCTCCTTCAGGTTGTTGCTGGCCCAGATTGCTGGACCCTTCTCTCATCTCCTGCTTTGACTTCTGGTTATTTATTTGCTGATCTGGAATGTGTGGCTGCTCACTGCTTGCAGCATGCCAACACACCAGACTGAACTCAACTACTCTCTCATCTCCGGCCTAGTTTACTGCTTACTCACTGCTGCCCCAGGATTCCTAACTACTCTGCTTGCCGCCTGCCAAGACCCATGCTTGATCCCAGCTACACACTTGTTTGTCTTGTGTCAGACACTCCATGTCTTGAGTGAGCCTGTGTCACCTGCCAGGGGTGTAATCATACCAAATGTAAAGGTTCTATGTAGTATGATGTTTTGATAGTTAGACTGGATATTTTTTTTATGGAGGTGAATATAACAGACCAAAAAGAGATAACTTAGGAGAAAAGAGGAACAGAAGTATTTTGTTACAAAAACGGGACAGTCCCTTTAATTGAGGGACAGTTTGGAGCTAAGAATTCAATAAATGTGACTGTCTTTTAATAAGTTTTACTCTTTCATACAATAGTATCTATCCCTACCAAATCCTGTGAAGTGGTATATGAGCCCTAAAATCTTGATTTCAACAGTCTTCAGTTCTCAAGATGTTGACCACAAGAGTTTAGTATTGTGCAATCTTCAGTTAAAGTACTAAAAAAAACTTTTTGAGCCTACAAACCGGGTCTTTCTTGTGCATGGAGGAGTCTGGCTCCACGCTTGAGTAAGAGCCAGTTAACAGTCTCGAAATGTTCCTTTTTCAGATGGAGGATTTAGTATTTTTACTCCTTGCTGCTTATCCCATGTTTCAAAAAAAGAGCTATATGAACAGAACAATGTGATATAAAAAGAGGAGAACAGTTTGGGACTTTAAGTGAGGCGGTGACCTGTTAAGGTCCAGTGCCTCCATCCCTATCTAAATTAAAAAGGGAGAAGGAAGTGGGACTTTGAATGAAGCACGCAGGTGTAAAAGCAGTCAAATTTATTATGTCAGTAATAATGTACAAATGGTAGTCATGATTCATAATAAAATCAAATACAATACATATATATATGTATGTGTGTGTAATAAAACAGAATGCCACATAATTGCAGATTATTCACATCATGTAATACACATATTTAAGGAATATCCTATGAGACACATGATGAATTGAAACCCGCTATATATCAGCTCTACACGTTTCATGGATTGATCCAATCTTCAGGAGCATGCACATGAGTTAGATTTATGATTTAATATAATAGAAAGGGTTCCTATATGGTATGAGGATCGGAAACCCCCTAGGGGCATCACCGGGAGCTGAGGTGGTGTGGATGGCCTAAGCAGCCCAACAAGGACAAATTCCGGGGGGGATAGATTCCCAAGAAATGGTGATAACCATGGGGGGCCATGCGTGGTGGAGCCAGCAAAGGGGGACTTCTATAAAAAAAAAAATTATGAATGATGATATACATTAATATAAATTGTGCAATGTGTCCTGTACTTGGTAAAGAGCAGGACAAGCAAGCTGGTAAATAGTGTCAACAAATAAGGATGTAAATTAGTGAAATGGTGAATGATAAACAAAGTAGCCAAGAGAAATGGAAACCAATGCCATAATGTGCCAGAATAGAACCGATAGTGAGTTGCAACTTACCAAATTACCTGGAACTGTAGTAATGCCCGTAGGGGGTTTCCGATACTCAGCGCCACATTTCCATCATGCAGCTACATTTGTAAGTATTTTAGAAAGTGGGGTCTCTATGGTACAATTTTTTATTTTCTTATATTTATTTTCTCCTTTCTTGGATAGGGTCAGACCATATAGGAACCCTTTCTATTATATTACATCAGAAATCTAACTCACATGCATTTGAAAAAGAGTGGAAAGAATGACAAACGGATTTTGTTCCGAAGAGAGGACCGCCCTTTCAAATAAAGAACAGTTGGGAGTTATGGATTCATGAAATGTGACTTTTTAAAATAATTTTTACTCTTCAAAAGAAATAGTATCCATGCATACCAGATTGATTGAATGAGCCTTAAAGTTATGGATTTGCCCTTGTCTTTTTACAGTGCTCAGGATGTTGACTGCAAGCCTTTAGTATTGCATTGAAATCAATGGGGCAGCGCTGAGATACCGCCGGCAAAACGCCACTCCGGTGGCGTTTTGCGGGCGGATTTAACCCCTTTTCAGCCACTAGCGGCCGAATAGCACAGCTAAAACAAAAGTAAAGCGGCGCTTTACTGCTGACGCCCCCCGCAGCTCGGAGTGAAAGCCGTCTAAGGATCATCAATTTCGTCCAAACTGTTTTTATTCAGGAAATATCACATCACAAAATGGTGCAGTGCAATGTTTCTGAGCCACCCAGGTCCCCTTTGTCAGGTATCACATACCTAAAAAAGGGGTCCTGTGTGGCTTCGAAACATAGCACTACACCATTTTGTGATGTGATCTTTCTTGAATAAAAAACGTTTGGATGAGCAGATTGTGGATGACGATATGGGATCTTCCCTGACCCTGGACCCTAAACAATGCCTACTGGAGATATTCCCCAATTCTAAGATAGACAAATTCACTAAAACATTCTTGCATGAAACATTGTTCTCTGCTAAAAAAAATTATAGCCAGACAGTGGATGAGACCCATTCCCCCCAGCTTCAACGATTGGAAAATAGATATAAAAAACACTCTCCTACAAGAAGTTTGTATACATTAACAGAGGATGCCCAGATAAGTACAACAAAATCTGGGATAGGTGGCTTACGTCCGCAGACACATGCACTGGTGGTTCATAAAGTACTAACCCCTCCCAGCGTGGAATCTCATGAATAGATTAGACATAAGGTCTCCCACCCCATTTGATAGTCACTGAGTTCATTGTTCAATCTGAATAAGTTCTTCACACGTTGTGTTTACATGTGTATAAGCCACAGCTCTTTGTTATATGCATTTCTCCAGTATTGCCTTATAACTTGCAGAAATATGTTCAAAATGTAAATTATTCAATAAAAACGTAAAAAAAAAACGTTTGGATGAAATTGATGATCCTTGGTGTGCTGTCAAAAATCTACTTATCTTAACTTACAAACTGGCTCTATCTCAAGAATGGAAACTGACTGCATACTTGAAAACAGCCAGTTTATAGGCTCATATTTGGTCATTTTTCATATAGAGAATTTAGATTTTTACTTATTGTAATTTCAGAGGTAAATGGACTATAGAAGACCTTGGTAAGGACAAATTTTGAAATGTTGGAGACTGGAATGGCCTGATCAATGCTATTGGGCTGTTGTAATTTTGCACAAGCCAGTTGAAAAGCAGTGAATTGGAGTGTGCAAGATTTCACGATTTATGAAATGTAGTAGCATGTAAAATGTCTGAGATTTCAGAAATTACGTTTACTACTTTCTGTTAGAATACATGTCTGTGCTACTGCAGAGTAGAATAGATTATGATGTTCTTTGATAACTGAAAAGTTAGAATAAACCTTTTGTTTCTGTTTACTAGGGAGAATTTAATAAATCATGGACAAATATAGATCAGTGTGTGGGAAAAACTCAATAGGGTAAATTTACTAAAACTGGAGAGTGCAAAATCTGGTGCAGTTCTGCTTAGAAACCAATCAGCTTCCAGGTTTTATTGTCAAAGCTTAGTTAGAAGGTGATTGGCTACCATGCACAGCTGCACCAGATTCTGTATGCACCAATTTTAGTAAATCCTCCCCAATAAGTTATTCATTTAATAAAAAACATTAGTAGCGTTTAATATAATTAACATTTAGGAATATCTATTCTTTCGCCTTCTATGGTCTCAGAGCAAGTGAGACATGGCATTAATATGTGATTGGGATGAGAACGGAGCCCCATTCCCCAACCCATACTAGTTCCAGGGCCTTGAAATGAAAATCGTTCCCAGAAGCTTGTATAAAAACACCTACTTGGGTAAAGGTTATTTAAAGGGTAACCCCTTTCATGGCAAAAAAATAAATAAAAGAACATAGCATATACAATTGTGACACAAGCCATATTGTAATATAATGTTATTAAAAAATTACCTTTCCTTTTCAATCTGCAGCTGCTGTCATTTTCTGTAAAATGCAATGCAATATGGCAACCTGGAGACATTCTGTACACAGATGGTGTACTGAACTCCACCCCACCTCCAAAATGTAATTTCCTGCTTGTGTGATTGGCTAAGGCTGGTTTCACACTGGGGCGGTGCGGGGCGGCGACGGTAAAGCAGCGCTATATTTAGCGCTGCTTTACCATCGTTTTACCCGCGGTATGCGGCCGCTAGCGGGATGGTTTTAACCCCCGCTAGCGGCCGCAAAAGGGTTAAAAACCTCCGCAAAGCGCCGCTGCAGCGGCGGTTTGCGGGCGGTATCCCCGCGGTTTCCCATTGATTTCAATGGGAAGGAGCGGTATAGGAGCGGTAAATACACCGCTCCTTCACCGCTCCAAAGATGCAGCTAGCAGGACTTTTGTTGCGGTCCTGCTAGCGCACCGCTCCAGTGTGAAAGCCCGCCGGCTTTCACACTGGAGTGAATGGGGCCGGTTTTTTCAGGCGGTGTACAGGCGCTATTTTTAGCGCTGTACCGCCTGAAAACCGCCCCAGTGTGAAAGGGGCCTTACTGATTTTCCAAGAAGTCTGCACTAAGATACAAGTCAGATTTTGGGCATCCTCGGCAACAAACATTTCAGTTTTGGTGAGATACTACCAAAGGGTTAATCACATCTAAAGGGATTAAGACCCTGCGACTTTCCTCATTAGAACCCAGCAAGTGCAGCAGCTGATCACTAATGAAAAATTCACTCCCATTTACATTCACTATGCACAGACAGACAGATATTTCTTCAGAATAATAAAAGGTAGAAATTTGCAGCTACATTTTGTTAAAATCCTTGTAATATACATAAATCACCCAAAGGGGAATGTTTTTTTTTTTTCTCAACAAAAAAGATACATTTTAAGTCACAGCTACAATAAAATTAGAGTTGCTTTGTTTCAATCTGTATTTATATAACTATTAATACAATGATTTCTTTGTGTACTGTTTGTTAGAGGAGTGAACATATTTCTCTGGCTCTTGTATATTTTACAGATACTGATTGACAGTGGCCTATTGTTCTTAGTTTTGGTCTTATAAAGGCTGTGAGCGAAACTCAGCCTTTCATATGTTTAATTTACAGTTCACATTTCCCTTTTTTATTTTTATTTTTTTGTATTTTAATGGGTTAAGGACCTTAGATGTGCTACATGTGAATATTTTATGAAGGTTTTCTTCCTGAAATTGACAGCCTAGGTCTCTCTCCCACACCAAGATGTAGTAAGGTGTAGGGGAATATCTGTGGCACAGCAAGATGTCATTTAGTTGGGATGTGAGATGTGAGGGTTGTAAGTCCACTGAGCAGAGAAATTTAAAGGGGGTTACGTCCCTCAAGGTCAGTCCCCTACTTCTCAGATGTGTCTGGATTCCTTTTAATTGAACATATTGAAGCTGGGGGCAAGGTGTAGATTATAGGCAAGTGTGAAAAAAGGTTTCATGTTTCCCTGTTGTAGGGCACCAGAGATTGGGGAGAGATAGCTATGGGTCTAATTGAGGCAGGAAGGGAGGGATAGCATTGGTGGAAACTAAGGATTTCCCATAATGAGGTATAATAAATCTGACATATGAAGATATCTGAAAAAGGGGAAGTGGGACTTTGAATGAAGCACGCAGGTGTAAAATTACCAAATTTATTGTATAGTACATAATGTTAGTCATGAATCATTATAAAATATCCAATACAATTCATACATACAATAGACGTAAAATACCACATGATTGTAGACAGTTAATATCACCTAATACACATATTGAAACATATATAATGAAACACATGATTTGAAACACGGCATTCAATAGCTTTACGCGTTTCGTGAATCAATCCACTCTTCATAAGCATGCACGCGAGTTTATTTTTATTTTTTTATATTTCCTTGATAGGGTCAGACCATATAGAAATTCTTTCTATCATATTACATTACACACTCAACTCATGTGCATGCTCCTGAAGAGTGGATTAATTCACGAAACATGTAGAGCTATTAAATGCTGTGTTTCAAATCATCATGTGTTTCATTATATATTTTTCAATATGTGTATTAGGTGATATTAACTGTCAGCAATCATGTGGTATTTTACCTCTATTGTATGTGTGTATATATATATGAATTGTATTGGATATTTATAACGATTCAGCACTACCATTATGTACTATATTATTGCTCTATACAATAAATTTGATCATTTTACACCGTGCTTCAAAGTCACACTTCTCTTTCCCCCTTTTTCATTTAGACAGGGATGGAGGGACGGGACCTTACCAGGTCACCGCCTCATTTAAAGTAAACTGTTTTTCTTTCTACATATATGAAAAATAGAGTCTGGCTTTTAACAGAGGAGGATTCTAAAAGACAATATAAAGAGGCGGAGATGAATAAGAAATTCTACCCATTGGAGAAGAGGTCAGCAGAATGGGGTTGGTTTTTGATTGCAACTCAGTTTGTTTTTATGCTGTTGTATCTAATGTGTAGGTGAGTAGTTACTTTATAGACCTTTAAGTGGGGAAGTCCCACTCTATCTGCTGATTTTTACCCAACTAAAATGTCATATCGCAAGCAGACGGGTGACCTGGCTCAGATGTATTTCAATAGTGTGGATTTCAGGGTGTGGAAAGAAATCTCTTTAAAATCAAGATCAGCATTATTTAGAACAAAATACAAAAGGAAGGGTATACATCTTGAATAAAGCGATGTGACTGAAACAAAAGCCGATCCACCCATGAGGGAGCTGCTGTTTAAATAGACAGGGTACCTCGGTATATATTTTTTTATACCGGTAGGTTCCCCCTCCTATCCCCTCTTCCACCTTTTTGGATCTTTTCCTGGGATCAGCTGAGATGCAATTTATTCAGATGGGCGCTTCGCTAACTTCAATATACTGAAGTCTACGGAAGTCTTTACAATTGCAATGATTTCTATTGGAAGTTTGGCTATTCAGATTTCATTTCAATTTAAGGTTGGACTCCAAGGTGTAGCTCTCTTTGACACTATACCCCTCTCTATGGTATCATCATGTGATCTTTGCTTTTATCCAACCACTTGGAAAATATTCATACAGTTTCAGTAAATTGTGCAGTGATTATTAGCCTTTGCAAGATTATGTTCTCCTGAAGAAGCCTCAAATATATGGCGAAACATGTTGAGATGTATCCGCATTGCAATTGTCTTTATCTATCCTGTACTTATTGCTGTACTATTTTAAATTATGTATTTATTTTTTGTAATTTATATTAAAATTTGTATTTTTGATAATATGGTGTAGTTGCGCTTTAAAAGTCCCATAAAAACCTTGTATTTACTGTCTAAATTAAGGGATGTGGCGCCATAAGTCTGTTTCAGTATTTCAGCTCGTTCAAAAACTGAACCAAGAGTGTTTCTAGTGGGGCCATACTTCGAGTCTGGCAAGGATATTTTAAAACAGTGGAGAATATTTCAAGCCCAGGGGGCTACAAGGGTTACTAATTTTAATAGTCAAGAAACCTAAAAAAAAAAAAAAAAAAAGTGGCCTAAATGATGCTACCTACAATTAGCAGTGAATTATTGAAGGCTAAAAAAATTACCAGTTACACTTTAGGGTAACAGTGTTTCTGGGAAGTCTTCCAGGACGGCACCCAGAGAGATGACTGGTCCCACCTGACAGGAAACACAATCAACAAAGAGGTTAAAACCCTGCCACTCCCTGTGGTCCTCAGTTGTGAAAAAGTATTGACCCACACCAGTGTACGAGAGTGAAACACCTTAAAACTCCATACAAAACCAACATACCAAAAGAGCGAGCGGAAAGTAGGCCTGTTGTCCTGGAAGACTTCCCAGAAACACCATTACCGTGGCACCTTGAGAGAAGAGCAAGTAGCTCAGGCCTACCTTAGGCTGGATTCACACCTATGCATTTTTAGTGCTTTTTGCAGATTTGCACTACAGTCCATTTAACATGGTTTCCTATGGAACACGTTCTGTAGTGCAAATCTGCAAAATGCAAAAAGCACTAAAAATGCATAGGTGTGAATCCAGCCTTAGGGTGGGACAACAGCTTGTAGGACCTTTCTATCAAACGCCAGATCCTAAGGTGACAGCAACTCCACCCTGTAATGTCTCAGGAAGGTGCTCTGGCTTGTCCATGTAGCTGCTCTGCATATTTGCTCCGATGCTTCAGCCTTTTCTGCCCAAGAGGTCGTCAGAGACCGAGTGGAATGTGCTTTAAGGTCACTCTGGGCTATCCTTCCAGCCTGATCATAGGCTAAAGTATTAGTCTGCTTGATCCATCTTGCTATGGATGCTTTACACCAGGTATATGCAATTAGCGGACCTCCAGCTGTTGCAGAACTACAAGTCCCATGAGGCATAGCAAGACTCTGACAGCCACAAGCATGACACCAAGGGGCAGAGGCATGATGGGACTTGTAGTTTTGCAACAGCTGGAGGTCCGCTAATTGCATATCCCTGCTTTACATGCTTGCTGACCCTTCCTCTGCCCAGAAAAATTAACTAATAAATGGCTGGACCTTCTAAACTTTTTTACTTTATCTAAATAAGTCAGACAACGTCTGACATCTAAACAACGAAAGGAACTTTCTCCCTCGTTCTGAAGATTGGTGCAAAAAGAAGGAAGGACAATCTCTTGAGTTCTGTGGAACTTTGAGGCTACCTTCGGGAGATACAGGGGGTCCTGCCTAAGTACAACCCTGTTATCAAATAATAGAAAAAAAGGGCTCTTTTATTGACAGAGCCTGAATGTCGCTTATCCGACTGGCCATTATAACCACCAGCAGAAAGGCTGTCATTAGAGTAAGCAACCCAAGAGGGATAAGAGCGGACACTTGCTCATCTGCACTGGGGACAGTCTCTCTGGCTGACAAGAACCTTTTAATCAGGGGGTCCAGAGCCAACCTCCTGTCCAAAAAACAGGACAAGGCTGCGACCTGAACCCTAAGCGTCTTGGTCGCCAGCCCCTGATCCGCACCATCCTAAAGAAAGTCCAGGATGGCAGGGATCTCTTGTTGGGAAGTCCCCTTCATCTGGCACCAGTGTGAGAAGACTCCCCAGGCTTTTGCGTTAATACGCCTGGTAACCGGCTTCCTACTTAAAGTGGAACGTCCGCTCATCTGGTTCCTCCCCCCTCCGGTGCCACAATTGGCACCTTTCAGGGGGGTGCAGATAACTGTCTAATACAGGTATCTGCACCCACTTCCGGGACTAGGCTCCCATGGGAGTCATGCCCCTTCCCACACAGCCCGCTGTCTCCTGGGAAACACACACCGGTCCCAGGAGATGGCGGGGACCATTTAGGATGCGCAGCGCGACTCGCGCATGTGCAGTAGGGAACCGGGAAGTGAAGTCGTAACGCTTCACTTCCTGATTCCCTCACCGAGAATGGTGCCGGCAGCAGCCAAGAGCCGAGTGATTGCTCGGCTTCGGCTGCCGACATCGCTGGACTCCAGGAAAGGTAAGTGTCCATTTATTAAAAGTCAGCAGCTGCAGTATTTGTTGCTGCTTGCTTTTAATATTTTTTTTGTAGGTGCACTCCCGCTTTAACAGAAGGGTGGCGATTACTCTCTCAGAACACCCCCTTTTTCGCAGGCTCTCTTCTCTTCAAGAGCCAAGCCATCAGCCTGAAGAAGCCGGGATCTGGGTGGCAGACTGGGCCCTGAAGAAGAAGGTCCTGCCGGTCCGGAAAGCGCTGAGGGGGAAACTATGGACCAGTTTCCCAGGGAAGGGAACCAGGTCCTCTTGGGCCACCAAGGGGCGATCAGAATCAGTCTGCCCTCTAAGAGACTTAGCTTCTGCAGTATCCTTGGGATCAGAACTAAGGGGGGGAAAGGCATATGCCAAGCGGAAGACCCAGACCTGAGCCAATGCATTTACCCCCTCTGAACCCCTCTCGAGAGAGAGTGAGAAGAATCTCTTCACTCTTCTGTTCCTCCTGCTGGCAAATAGATCGATCTCTTGGTTGCCGAAGTGCCGGCACACAAGGGAGCACACTTCGGGTGCAATTCCCACTCCCCCTGGTGAATCAGCTGCCAACTGAGGTAGTCCGCTTCGACATTGTATGCCCCCTTTATATTTACTGCTGAACTAGAGGGGATTCGCTGCTCTGCCCACACGAGGAGTTCCAGAGCCAGGTTCAGAAGAGCGTGAGACCTAGTGCATCCTTGATGATTCAGGAATGCCCCTGCTGGAACAGGAACCCTGTTGTCCAGCGTTCCTCTTTTCCGGTCTCAAGAGGAAAGGAGGAATTGCTGGAGTCCTGGAATGGAGCTGAGCCCATGGGACCACTGGGATACAGGAAGTCATCAGCCCAAGAACTCTCATGACCTCTCTGTAAGAGACCTCCTCTAAATCTAGAAGGAATGTTACTGTTGAAATAAGGCCCTCTACCTTCCCCTGGGCAAAACAAGTTTCTGTGCTGTGGAATCCACCAGGAAACCTAGATAGACCTTGGTCTGGGCAGGAACCAGTGAGGACTTCTCCTGGCTGATGATCAATCCCAGGGACTCCAAAGGTACTCACTACCTTGGCAGGGTCGGAGAGAAGGAGATCTCGATTCTGGTTGTAAACCAGTATGTCGTTGAGATAGGGGATCAGTGTTACCACTTGGAGATGAAGGAATGCAACCACCTCTGGCAGGATCTTTGTAAACACTCTCAGACTGGCTATCAGTCCAAAAGGGTAGGGCAGAGAACTGCCAGTGCTGCACTTCCTGCTCCGAGGGGATAGCAAACCTTAGAAAAGCCTGGTGCTCTGGGAAGATAGGGACGTGAAGATAGGCATCCAAGTCTATCGTTACCATAAATACGTGCTTCAGAAGGTGCTTTCTGAGAGTATAGACGCTTTCCATGCGGAACCTTTTGTACTGCAGGAACGCATTTAGCCTCTTTAGATTTATAATGAGGCGGTATTTTCCCGAGGGCTTTGGGACTACGAAGATGGAGTAAAATCACTGCCCGCACTGTCTTGCTGGGACTGGCACTATGACCCCCTGCTCTGCCAGCTGTCTGACACTGTACAAGATACCCACTGCTTTCTGAGAGTCCCTGGGTAATTGGGTTAAAAGGAAATGTGGGGAGGAGAGGAGAGAAACTCCAATCTGTATCCCTCTCTTACAATCTGGAGGATGTGGGGACTGAGTAATCCTTTCCCACAGAGAGAAAGTGGGAATCTTCCCCCTACCCTTACGTCACTTGGTATCCTTGGCGGCAGACTTCTGGCTGGGGAAGAGAAGACCTCCCTTCTGTTTGCCTTTGCCGGGGGGGGGGGGGGGGGCCTCGAAAAAAAACTTTCCTCTATCCTTCTGAGGTCTAATGGGAAATGACTTGCCTTTCTCTGTAGACATAGAAAGGGCCTGATCCAAGCTAGTGCTGAAGAACAGGGAACCCTCAAATGGAAGGCCAGACAGCCGAGTCTTAAAAGAGCTGTCCATATCCCAGGTCTTGACCCACAAGGCTCTCCTTGCAGATTTCAAAGGGGCACTGATCTTGGCGGTTGTACGCACCGTCTCGACTGCCGTATCTGCCAGGTAGGCTACTGCCCTACCAATCACCTCTAAATAGTCCAAGACCTGTTTGGACTTAGATGCTCGCGACACATGATCTATTAGTTTGACAACCTACATATCTGCGTTCCTCGCCACACAAGCCGAAGCCAAGGCAGGACTCATAGCCGCTGCAATGGCTTCCCAGGCCCTGCGCAAGAGGGTCTCGGCTCGTCGATCCATCTGGTCCCTAATGTTGCCTGCATCCTCAAATGAGAGGTCAGACTCCTGAGACACCTGAGCCAGGGAAGCATCTAATCTAGGTGTCTTAACCACTTTCAGACCGGACCAATTTGCAGCCAAAGGACCAGGCCCCTTTTTGCGATTCGGCACTGCGTCGCTTTAACTGACAATTGCGCGGTCGTGCGACGTGGCTCCCAAACAAAATTGACGTCCTTTTTTTCCCACAAATAGAGCTTTCTTTTGGTGGTATTTGATCGCCCCTGCGGTTTTTATTTTTTGCGCTATAAACAAAAATAGAGCGACAATTTTGAAAAAAATGCATTATTTTTTATTTTTTGCTATAATAAATATCCCCCAAAAATATATAAAAAAACATTTTTTTTCCTCAGTTTAGGCCGATACGTATTCTTCTACATATTTTTGGTAAAAAAAATCGCAATAAGCGATTATTGATCGGTTTGCGCAGAAGTTATAGCGTTTACAAGATAGGGGATAGTTTTATAGCATTTTTATTAATAATTTTTTTTTTTATTATTAATGGCGGAGATCTGCGATTTTTTTTTTGTGACTGCGACATTATGGCGGACACATCGGACATTTTTGACACATTTTTGGGACCATTGTCATTTTTACAGCAATTAATGCATTTAAATGCATTGATTTCTGTATAAATGACACTGGCAGTTTAGGAGTTAACCACAAGGTGGCAGTGTAGGGGTTAAGTAGGCCTAGGGGTGTTTTTTTTACTGTGGGGGGGCGTGGCTGTCAGCTAGTGAATGCTGATCTCTGCTCCAATCACAGGGAGCAGAGATCGGCGTCACTAGTTGCTAGGCAGAACGGGGAGATGCTGTTTATCTCGGCATCTCCCCGTTTAGCCGCTCCGTGAGACGATCGCGGGAGTCCCCGCGGCGATCGAGTCCGCGGGGACCGCGGCCGGACTCACGGGGGTCCCGACCGGCGCGGGAGCGCGCCGCTCCCGATGGCACGGACAGGCTAAAGGAGGGACGTATATATACGCCCTCCTGCCTGTACGTGCCATTCTGTCGACGTATATCGTCGTGCGCCGGTCGGCAAGTGGTTAAAGAACCTTTCTTCTGTCATCCTCCTTGAAGGGGCACCTACGTTTCCACTTTTTAAACTTCAAAAGTTTTCTTTCAGGCTCCTTCCACTCCCTCAGGATGACATCTTTAAGGGCCTGGTAAACCGGGAGAACCTTGGACTGGGGCTTAACCAAGCCTCTAAACATTCTGTCCTGGGCAGACACTTGAGCTGCGGGGTTCCTGTATTTCCTCTGATCCATATACTGCCCTAAGGAGGCCCTCCAGCAAAAATATATGTCTGCCGAGTCTGGAGTCCTCCTCCCCTCCTCCTGACTGTCTACTAAGCCCTCGTCAGAAAAACTGATCAGGAGCTTCAGCCTCTTCTTCCTCCTCAGATTCCTGAGAAGAAAGGGATCTCAGGTGTTCAGGATGCCTTCTACTGCCCTCTGCCCTGTTAGTGGAGGAGCCCTCCTGGGAGGAAGAACCCTCTCTCCTAGTGTGCGGGTCCAAATTCGCCGTGCCCAGCGCCCCATGGGAGACTTGACTGCCAGCTCCCCTGCTGAACGGACACCCCGCCAGGTAAGGGAGCAAGAAAGTGGTCCCTCTAGTTCTGGGTACCCCACGGTACCCAGGGTCCTTCAGTACTCAGGGGGGCTCTTCCAAGTCTGCTTCCTCCCTTGATAAAATAGGGAGACCCCCCCAGGAAGAGAAAAATCCTACCAGACCCAATAAAGCTTCACAAGCTTGTGGTCCGGCTTCCAGGGGGAGACCACCAGCCCTAGGACTTGGGTCTTCTTTAGGAAAAGAACAGTTTAGCTGTGGGGAAACACAATAAAGAACTGAGGAGCACAAGGAGGGGTGGGGGTTTTAACCTCTTTGTTGATTGCGTTTCCTGTCAGGTGGGACCAGTCATCTCTCAGGGTGCCGTCCTGGAAGACGACTTGAGAAATATTCATTTTGGCATGAAATAATTAAGCCTCCACTTTGTACAGCCATCAAGAAACCCATAGACTGTCGTGTTGGAAGCATTTGTAAGTGGACATCACTTCTATAATTGATGTACTGGAAGAGATGCCCTCTCAGTTGAATCTGTAGAGAACATGTATATGCAGGCTGATTTATTATTCAGTATGCCATCTCTTGTTGGATTCTGACCTTTGCTGGTTGACAATAGGATGGGAAAAGTATAAACCTCAACCACTGGGGACAGGTACTCTTTAATGAACACATAAGAGGAGGTGCCTGTAAAGGGTTCTAATTTATCCTGGTTATGCCATAGCTTGAGTAGTTTGTCACAGTCAACAGAATTTGTTTTGTGATGTTGAAGATGTTTCACAGCTTATCCAAACTACTTCTTCAGTTTCATTAGGTGTCAGGATCATATCCCACACGTATAGCCACACAAGTAACTCAGGCACATTAATCCAATCACCAAGAAAAATTATGATCATCTAAGAATAGGATGGTAGCTGTGAAAGTCTGGCTTTTCTCTGCTGCATTTGGGTAACACTTATTGCTCTTGTACCTTGCCCAGTCTGTGACCGGAGTGGGAGAAGCATGAAACATAAACACATATCTCTGCTCCCTCAGCATGTTCCTTATTGGCCCATAAGCTCTACGACACAACAGATTGGCTCCTTGTGCTGCTTCTACCCTTTTCCCTCTAAGCGCTGCTGTACAGGGCCTGATAGAAGCACATACCAGATCATATTCATGTACTTTTACTGTTTGCATTTAATAAAATACATTTAATTTTGTATTACTGAATACAAGGCTGCATTAATGTGCATCTTTTATATCTTAGAGTTCAGCTTTTAGCCCTGGTTCACGCCAGTGCGGCTTTGAAATTGTGCTTCTTTAATGCAATTTTAATGTTGCCGATCAGTGCGATTTCATGTACGGCTTGCTGACATCTGTGCAACTTCATTAAACACAGATGTCAATACCGGTCGCACATGAAATTGCACAGAAATAGTGCAGGAACCCTTTTCAAAGTCTCTGTGACATGAGTCGTGACAACTTGAACGGTTCCATTGTTGGCAATGAGGTGTGACTTGTCATGCGATTTTGAACTGTCAAATTGCATGGCAAATCGCACTGTGTGAACCAGGGCTTAGTGATGAGCCTTTTTTGCTTCTTTTTAAGAAAGTGTTACATTGAGGAAACCAGATCTCCTGTGATATGAGTGCAAACAAATACACAGATGAATTGTGTTCACATGACATCAGTGGGGTGGAACACTTTGCAATCTCTGGCCATGGAATCTGCATGTATTTCAGTCAATAAAAAAAATACGTTTTACATTCAGAAAGGATGTCCTGGAGTTCCAACCAATGTAGAGGTCTTTCAGTCTCCCGTTATAAATCATTTTACACATAAAGAAAAAAAAAAGTAGAGAAGGCCACCCACACCGCACAGATCACATAAACTTGTCACTTAGATAGGCTTGGAACTTGATGAAATAGAAATTTTTGTGCACAATACTTATCAAGAGTAAATTCGGAAACGGAGCTGATATGAAATATTTGCTTTTCTGATAAAACAAATGCAACACCCTTTAAGCAGAGAATTGTATATTGACATATGAACACAGCACTCACATTAAACATAACGGTAACCTGACACTGTACATACATTTCTATTTTGTGCTAAAGACAAAATCATTAGTACACATCAGTTACACATGCCAGCTCTGCTAAATCACTTAGTTAAAGCTTCAAGTGATTGTAAATGATAACAAACCATTCAGTTTAAAATAGAAATGAAAAGGCAAAACATTTTTGTATAGATATAAAAATACATTATAAACACCTTTTTTTTATTTTTTATAACTGATCACATGCCCTCTGTTCTCAGCTGCATAAGAGCTGGGGGGAGGAGAAGCAGCAGTACACTGAACCTACCAGAGAATGGCTGTGTGGGGGCATGTCAGGACAAGTCTGGTCATTGGAGGAGAGCAGGGTGAGTAATATTTTTCCTCCCTGACATTTGTCCTTAAAGCAACTATCACTTTATAATAAAAAAAATTCCAGCGGAGATGCCTGCACATAGCTGCAGCAGTTTCTAATTTTTTTCCCACATTGGCCAAATGCTGCCCCATTCTAATTTTTGCTTAAAAGTTGTAATAGAGCTACCTGCTTGCTCGTGTGTCTACACATTCCTACTAGCCAACATAAAAGTGGGCACTGCTTTGCCTGATGAAAATGGCCTGGAGTCTGGGTACAGCAGAGAGGAAGAGCTACTGAGGTTACTTGACAGCTTGCAGTCTTTTTTGCATAATAGAGCTCCAGGTTTCATAGCTCCTAGGGCACATTAACCACTTCAGCCCCAGAAGATTTTACCCCCTTCCTGACCAGAGCACTTTTTGCGATTCGTTACTGCGTCGCTTTAACTGACAATTGCGTGCGCCCAAACAAAATTGATCCTCACAGACAGAGCTTTCTATTGGTGGTATTTGATCACCTCTGCGGGTTGAATTTTTTGCGCTATAAACAAAAAAAGAGCGACAATTTAAAAAAAAATTTTTTTAGGTCGATATGTATTCTACATATTTTTGGTAAATGAGTTTTGCAATAAGCATATATTGATTGGTTTGCGAAAAAAGTTATAGCGTCTACAAAATAGGGGATAGTTTTATGGCATTTTTATTATTCATTTTTTTTCTTTTTAGTAATGGCAGCGATCTGTGATTTTTATTGGGACTGCGACATTATGGCGGACACATCAGACACTATTTTGGGACCGCTGTCATTTATATAGCAATCAGTGCTATAAAAATGCAATGATTACTGTGTAAATGACACTGGCAGTAAAAGGGGTTAACCACTAGGGGCGATGAAGGGGTTAAGTGTGTCCTAAGGAGTGATTCTAACTGTGGGGGGGGGGTGGGCTTCAACTCGCATGACAGCGATCACTGCTCCCGATGACAGGGAGCAGTGATCTGTCATGACACAAGGCAGAACGGGGAAATGCCTTGTTCATATAGGCACTTCCCTGTTCTGAGGATCCGTGACACGATCGCTGGGAGATCGCTGGGCACGGTCACGCTGTATGCGGCGCACACCCTCTAGCCCCGGCTCTTAAAGGGGACATACAGGTATTCCCAATTGCCCACCGCTGCCATTGTGCCGACGTATATCGGCGCGCGTCGGTCGGCAAGTGGTTAAAAGAGAAAGAACTGTGCAGTGCTCATTTTTACTTTTAAAGAGTAACTCCACTTTCATGGGAAAAACATATAAATAAAAAGAATAGAATAACATATACAATTGCAACACAAGTCATATTCTAATTGAATGTTATTGAAAATGACCTTTCCTTTTTAATCTGCAGCCACTGTAATTTTCTGTGAAATGCAATATGGCTACCTGGAGGTGTCTTATACTCAGAATGTGTACAGAACGCCTCCCAGATATGTAATTTCCTGCTTTGTAATTGGCTCACCGATTTTCCCAAAAGTCTGCACTAAGATACAAGTCAGATTTTAGGTACCCCCTGCAAAAAATTTAACTTTTTGGCGAGATACTCCAAATAGGAAATCACATCTAAATTAGGGATGCAGACCCAGCAGCTTTCCTCATTGTAACCCTGATGGTGCAGCAGCTGGTTGATAATTATGAACCACTCCCATTAGACTCACTTATGCACATGGGCACAAACACACAGAGATTTCTTTTACAATAACAAAAAGGTAGGAACCTGCAACAAAGTTTATCAAAATCCTTGCAATGTACATAGATCACCCAGAGGGGAATGTTTTTTTCTCAACAAAAGTGAAGTTACTCTTTAAATATGGGAGAAGATTAAATAAATTGCAAAAACAAAATGTACTAAGAAACAAATAGATGTATTTATTTTTTTTGGTAATGCAACTCTAAAACAATATATACAATCTGTCTTGGTACCAGAAAAATATTATTTTCTAAGAGTATCAGGGCCAATTTATTATAAACAGTGGGGTTGATTTACTAAAACTGGAGAGTGTAAAATCTGGAGCAGCACAGAAACCAATCAGCTTCCAGTTTTTTTTTTTTTTTTTGTCAAAGCTTAATTGAACAAGCTGAAGTTAGAAGATAATAGGCTACCATGCAGAGCTGCACCAGATTTTACACTCTCCAGTTTTAGTAAATCAACCCCATGTGTGTTTCCCATAGCAAGTGCTGGAAGGAAAGTAAATTCAGAAATGTTATTGGCTGCTGTGCGCAAGAGATGCAATGCTTTCTTTATTTTTATTTTTTTAAATCCGCCCTGTAACGGGCAGCACATCCTAAATGTGACAGCATCTCCTTCAAGTATGACTAGCAAACCATTTAGGAGAAAATCAACAATGATATCGTTACACACAGGATATCCAGTATTTACCTTAGAAGGAGTATAGTATTTACAATGAAAAATACTCAATATAAAAACAGGCTGCAATATTTAAAATGTATGGAGGGAATCAGGGGTTAAAGCGTATTAAGGCATTCACAAAAAAAAAATATTGGTACAAGTTAATTAAATCCATCATTCCAATTCATAACTTTATCATATTCCTGAATTCTCTGCTTGATGTGTGACAGCTTGTTCTTCAGGTACTCACATCGCTCCTTCTTCTCCAGAAATGTCGGGTCCTGTCACAAAAAATATGATGTCATTTATACTTGTGAAAACATTGCTCATTCTCCAACAAAACAAGTCCATTAAGATTTTCTAATGATGGGTAAAAGCTACAGCTACTTCAGAGAGGACATGGAGCATGGAAAATCCTTTGGAATTGCTGCAGACAAGAACTTTGAATGCAAGAGACAGTAGATGTACTGTTACATCAACCTTTAATCAAAAGCTTTCCACCTCTTTTACTCTGTGCTAGATTTAAAAAGGTACCTATAATGGGAAACTTTCAGCGGAGTAGATGGTCGCATGTAAATATTTGTGGAACATTTAGGGCTTGTATCTCTAAGCGTAAGAAACGAAAAAGACAAAAGGTTCTTTGTCCCGCTGCGCCATTATGAAAAAAAATATAGAAGGTGAGCACCAAGACATCTATAGGCCAAGCAGCCGTAAGTGCCCACATACACACCTACGTTGAATGCTTGTAGTGGCAGATGACTGCTGTAAGTAATCATGGGGCCCCATACAGCCTACCTAACAGGGCCACCAGTTGGGGCTTCGTGGAAGCTTGGTGATGCAGCAGGACACTGACCCTAAGCATCAAAGTAAATCCTCCATAAAAACACAGAGCAGCTCCAATCTAAGTGTAGCAATTGAGAAAAAAAGGTTTATTAACAAATAGTTGCACTCCCTAGACAAAAGTGGTTTGTAAGCACATCACTAGAAGAAACCAAAGGGTTCCAGGAGTCCAAGGGGGGCTTCAGTGCAGCGCAGTCTCATCACACTCGGTGGTGCCAGTGGTTTCTGGTGTGGGCTGGATGTGGAGCATCCATGCATGATTCCCTAGTCGCCCACAAGTAACCACCTGAGACCAGGGACATCCTGCTGACGACTTCCTCCACATCCAGCCCGGGACATCGGAAACCACCAGTGCCACCGAGTGTGATGAGGCCGCGCTGCACTGAAGCACCCTGGACTCCTGGAACCCTTTGGTTGCTTATAGTGATGTGCCTACAAACCACTTATGTCTAGTGCGTGCAACTATTTGTGAATAAACTTTGTTTTCTCAATTGCTGTACTTGGATAGGCACTGCTCTTTGTTTTTATGTTTCCAATTCCAGAGTCACTTCTGCTCTTTAGCATGCTGCCTTCCGAGTGTTAATCTCCTGATCCTCACATATTCCTGAGGTTACCACCCAGGACAAATGGACTCTGTCTTTTGGACTACCTCCATTAATTATATTTCATTTTAATTTCAATTTTACTTAACCAGTAACATTATCCCCCATTCCTTACCCATAACCTATACTGGTTTAATGCTAATTTTTTCAATAATTTATTAATGTGTATGGCTATATGTTGCCTTCCCTATATTATTGTCCCTGCTCATACCTGGGAGTGCATAGCAAGACAAATATTGTTGTTTTTAAAGTAAATTCTCCACAGACTGGCTTCAGAAAAAGAAAATGCGCTGTCTGGAGTGGCTAGGTCAGAGCCCAGACCTTAAAGGAGGGAGTAAATTCCCATGTATCCTTTTTTTTACCTATAGGTACTGTAAATATTTCCTAAACGTGCACCGTTTAGCAGATATTTACTGTAGATGCAGCTGGTGACATCATTGGCGCATGCGCTCTGAAGGAACGGCCATCTGGCTCCCGTGCACATGCGCAGGAGTGACGTCATTGTGGTTGCAGCCACTCTAACAGCCAGAGTCTGCAAACCCGGAAGGAAGACCAGGTGAAGATGGACGCACCTTTAGCGGTGACAGAGCATCGCTGGAGGGGCTTCGTTCTAAGGTAAGTTTCACATAATGCGCTAGTATGCGATGCATACTAGCAATTTATGACATTGTCTTGCAGGTTGCAAAAAAAAAAAAAAACAACAACAGCAGTTTACTACTGGTTTAACCCCACAAAGATGCTTTGGAATGGCCTCGAGAGCCACACCAGACATCTTATAAATGTGTCTGAGCTGAAGCAGTTTTGTAAAGAGGAATGGGCAAAAATTCCTCCTGAACATTGTGCAGGTCTGATCCAGAGTTACCAAAAGCACTTGCTTGAAGTCATTGCTGCCACAGCAGGTTCGATCCGCTATTAAACGCCAAGAGTTCACTTACTATTTCCTCCAGCACTGTGAATGTTTAATGGGTGTGTTCCATAAAGACACGGGAAATTACAATTGTGTGTGTGGTATAAGTTTAACCACTTCCCGACCAGTTATACTGCGGCAGGTTGGCTCCCCTGCGCAAGCCGTCGTATCGATACGGTCGCGATGAGCGACGGCCACGAGCGATCGTGAGCAGGAGAGACAAAACAGGGATGAGTGTGTGTAAACACACACTTCCCTGTTCTGACAGGAGTGACAGATCGTGTGTTCCTAATAGCTAAAAACCATGATCCGTCACTTCCTCCAGTCATTCCCCTCCCCCTTCAGTTAGAATCACCTCCCAGGGAACACAGTTAATCCCTCGAGTGCCCCCTAGTGTTAACCCCTTCACTGCCAGTGACATTTTTACAGTAATCAATGCAATTTTATAGCATTGATCGCTGTATTAATGCCAATGGTCCCAAAAATGTGTAAAAATTGTCCGATGTGTCCTCCATAATGTCGCAGTCACGATACAAAACGCAGATCGCCATTACTAGTAAAAAATAAAAAATAAAAACAAAACATGCTATAATCCCCTATTTTGTAGATGCTATAACTTTTGCGCAAACCAATCAATATACGCTTATTGCATTTTTTTTTTTTTACCAAAAATATGTAGAAGAATACATACCGGCCTAAACCGAGGACAAAAAAAAAAAATTTTTTTTATATATTTTTGGGGGATATTTATTATAGCAAAAAAAAAAATAATGTGTTTTTTTCAAAATTGACGCTCTTTTTTTGTTTAAAATGCGAAAAATAAAAACCGCAGAGGCGACCAAATACCATCAAAAGAAAGCTCTATTTGTGGGGAAAAAAGAACATCAATTTTGTTTGGGTGCAACGTCGTACGACAGCGCAATTGTCAGTTAAAATGACGCAGTGCCGAATCGCAAAAAGTGCTCTGGTCAGGAAGGGGGTAAATTCTTCTGGGGCTGAAGTGGTTAAGCACATTGTGTTTGTCTACTGTTGTAAGTGAGATGATGATCAGATCACATTTTATGGCAAATTATTGCAGTTAACGCCAAAGGGGTTCACATAGTTCTTCTTCCTATTGTATCTACAGCCTTTATTCAAGGTTTACTTGTTCAACCCATGGTTTGTAATGGATTGTTCCCTTATCGGTGAAATTATTGTATTGTCATCACACGTATGCTCTATACAAATAAAAATAATTAAATTAAAGAAGGAAGAAAGAAAAAAAAAAAAAAAAAAAAGAAGGACATAGGTGTGCTTTTAATTGTTCACCTGTGCAGGAAGCAGTTTGTTCCCACTTTGTGTTACTGCAAAACATGTACTATATTTAAACTATACTAAATAAAACCTCTATAATATTTGTGAAATGCAAGATAATATACTCACATTCTTTTTCTTTTGATATTCTTGCAAAACCTTTGCAATCCGCTGGTATTCCTGAAAAATACAGCAACATTTTTAAAAGGAGTGTCATATTTAACTTGATAGTAAGCAGCAGATGTAATACAAAGGAGTATTTATTAACACTGCAGTATAGGCTTATCAACCTTTATGTATGTAAAAACACCTGAGCGAAATTCAATCAATGGGTGGCCATGTTGGCACCACTCTGCCCAACATCCTTCTATTGAAAAATCGAAGGAGCCAGACAGAAAATTGATCCAATTAGATGCAGGCACTATTTGGGTATTTTGAAAGCTGGTGGTACTGGCTGTCAAGAATTCAATAGCCACACTCGGAGATTTATCCATCTGTGCTGTTTAACGTGGATGGAGAAATATGTATCAGTGTATGGTCAGCTTAAGGGTCTCCATAGATTACTCAAATTAAAGCCAATTTCTGCTAAATCAGGCAAAATTTGAGCCATAGGTGGTCCTACAAGCACCACTTTAAAATCGACTGAGCCAGGTGATAAATTATTATTAGGGAATTGTGGAAAATTATTGGGGAATGGCGTGACTTTCTCTGTCTCTCACCAGCTGAACAGCCATAATTCTAGCTGTCTATGCCCAGTTTAAAGGATAAGTTCACCTTTAAAAAATAGGGGGAAGAGCAGGCAGATGCCAAGCATGTTACATCCCAAGGCCCCTTTCACATGGGCTGTCCGATCAGGTCTGCCTGTCAGTTTTTTTAGGCGCACCTGATCAGACCCTGCATTGTCCTCCATGGAGCGGTGGATGTCAGCGGACACATGTCCGCTGACACCCGCCGCCATCCGAACCTGTTCGCCAAAAACAGATGGTGGTCCCATTTTCCATCCGTCTGGCAGATTGGATCGAATGGCATTGGATGGAAATGGACAGGTGGTTCGTTTCCATTCGAATGCCCCATAGTGGAGAGCAGGACTGTGTCCTTTTCCACTCTGCATAACGGAGCGGACACGGACCTGTCATCCGAGAGATCCCCCACTGAGAAAGCGGGGGGGCCCCATGTGAAAGCGGCCTAAATATGGATGTAACATGTTCAGAAAGGTGAACTTATCCTTTAACTGTTAAATTAATCTGGCAATCTACAGATTACAGATCAGTGGTATAATCACTAGGAATCACTGGGGTTGATTTACTAAAATTGGATGGAAAGTGCAAAATCTAGTGCAGCTGTGCATGGTAGCCAATCAGCTTCTAACTTCAGCTTGTTCAATAAGGCTTTGGTAATAAAACATGGAAGCTGGTTTCTATGCAGAGTTGCACCGAGATTTTGCACTCTCCATTTTTAGTAAATCAACCACATTGTGTTTAGGTGGGTGTACCAAACATACACACAGATATCAACGCATTAAAACATAATATATTCTCTCTTTCTATATATTCCTGGAGGAGAGAATTTACAAAAAAAACTATCAAAATGTAAGATGAAACTTTAAAAACAAACACATGCATTTCAGTTTGTACACTTAAAATAGGTTGAAAGCCGAAAAAAAGCACAACTTGGCAGCATAGTTTCTAAGTGGCTAGTATTCTTGATGATCATCCGCTGACATCAACCTCCATTAAGCTCCGTTTTTTGAAAACGGAAGAAAACCCCATTATTCTTCCATTTAAAAAATGAAACTGACGGAAAATGGATGTTAGACGACATCTGCTTACATCCGATCCGCTGACATTCGTTTTAAACCCTTTTTTTCCTCTCTTTAAACACACTGTCAAGAGCTGGTTTCTAAAGAGGGGGCCAGGAATCTGGCTGCAGCGTTCTTAACAGCTAATGAGTCAGCTGACAGCTGAATGTAAACCACACGGCATGGGGTCCCCCCCCCCAGGTCCATACCAGGCCCCTTCAGGTCTAGTATGGATTTAGAGGGGACCCTCCATGCCAAAATTAAAAATAAAATAAAAAAAAGCATTCAGCCCGGAAGGTCAGGAACGGAACGAGCGAGCGCTCCTCTCCCCCTCCTGAACCATAGCACATCGCATGGGGGGATAGGTGCTTTGGGGGGGGGGGGGGGCTCAGCCCCCAGATACCGGCCCTATGTGAACGGTATCGGGTACATCATACCCCTACCCATTCTCCCCAAAAAGCAGTGGAATTTAAAAAAAAAAAAAAAAAAAAAAAAAAAAAACACACAAGAGCCGGTTTGTGGAAAAAATAAAAAATAGCTTCGAGCTGTCTTCTCTCTCACCGCCGGTTGCTCGCCATAAATAAACAAAAAAAATAATAAACACTTTAAACAGACACTTCTTTGTCTGTGGCTGTCTTCCACTGTTGTGTTGTCTGACATCTCTTATATAGCCATGGGGCGTGGCCCTCCGGGTGACGTAATCGGAGGAAGACAGCCACAGAAGAAGAGCGGGTGTTTAGTTTTTTTAGCGGGAGAAGACGGCAGTGTGAGAAGACAGCTCAGAGCTATTTTTTTTAAATAAAAGAAGACTTGTCAAAAACTGACTTTTGTTTTTTTTTTTTTTACATTTCACTGCTTTTTGGATTGAATGGTTAAAGGCAAGTTCCAGATTCTGATAAGCCCCCCGCCCGCAGACCCCAACAACCACCGGTCGGGAAGAGGCCCTTGTCCCCATCAACATGAGCCTGGTACGGTTCGGGGGGAGGGGGGGGGGGTTGGCGCTTGCTCGTCCCCTCCCTTTCCTGACTTGCCGGGCTGCATGCTTGGATAAGAGTCTGGTATGGATTTTTTTTTTTAACAATTGGCGTAGGGGCCCTTCGAATTCATACTAGACCTGAAGCCCACACTGTTTTTTTTTTTTTTTTTTAACATTTGGCGGTCAGCAGGGAACACCACTGACAGCTGATGACTCATTGGTTGTTAAGGATGCAGCAGCTGGCTTCCCGGCCCTCTCCTTAGCAACCGGCTATATACAGTGTTTGAAGTCAGTGGGTGAAAAATGGATGTCAGCGGACAGCGATGCCTTATTGCTTATTGACACTTGTGACTCTAGTGCAGTGCTGCTGGCTTTTTTCTTTTCCTCCTCCGGCTGCACTGCAGGGGGATCGGTTCCAGTATATGCAGCACCTTCCCCCTGCTGTCTGGGACCCCTGTATGCCCCTCTCCCCCACAGCACTGCCATTTTCCCTTCTCTCCTGCCGGCTGTTGCTGAGGGCACACAGGCAGGTGTTTTGAGGGATGGTGAGGGGGGGGGGATGATCCCTCACTGTGGGGGTGCACATATTGTCTTCATTCCACTATTCATTTGAATAGGTCTTGTTCAACGGGGGTATGATTTTTGCCATGGCTGCAAAACATAGCATCACGGGCGTTGCATTTTAGCAAAGATATAAATTTGATGGGAGGTCACGGCCTTCATCAGTTCCCTAACTCAGATACCCAATATCTGTAATCCTCTGCAGTGTTTACTGGGATATATTGATGATGGTATATCCAAAAATGTACAAACTTTTATGCGTATAGTATTGTTTTATGCTAAGAAATCGATAACCATTCATTGGAAGTCTAAATCTTCGCCTACCATAGTCTTTTGGCTCACTACCATTAATCATGCTATACAAGTTGACATATGAAGCCAGAGGATGCCCAAAAAAATTCCTAAAGATTTGGGGCTCTTGGGTCAGCTCCGAGAGTGCCACCCCAACTGATCTTTAGAAGATCGAATGAAGCCTTTGACCACTAAATGGTCTTAATTGAGCAACACAGATATGACCTTAGGGTTGCTATGTATCCACTAAATGTATACCAGTTTACCATGTTTTGTAATGGATTGAGCGATGTTTGCTCCATATGCATGTATGTTTGTTTGTTTATATGTTGTGTACTGAAAAAAAATAAATAAAATAAATACCCTTTAATATTTAATAAATAAATAAAAAGATATCATTTTATATTTTCAGAGGGGTGGCGGGCCCTGTCAGGTAAGCTGTGATTTATATCAGCAGCCCTGTCCTTGCTTTTACTTTATCATCATATCCGTCTGCATACAAGATGAAATATGAAGTCAGGTTCACAATTTTGAAGTGCCTGCAATGGCTGATTAAAGGATAAGTTCACATGTAGTAACATGTTACATGTTAAGCCCATATTTAGGGTGTAACATGTAATACGTTACTAAATCACCTGCAGCGACCCCCAAACCTCCATTGTGATAGCGGGTAAGGGATCTTCTCCCTGCACCCGCTGTAACATTTCAAATACAGTGTGGTAGTGAGGGCTCCGTGATAGAAACAGGAGGTATAGAGTCAGTACGATACTCACATGCTCATTCTCTGGGTTCCTAGGTAATTTGCTCATAACAGCATCCAGTTCACTAAATTTCTTTAAGACAGCCTGGACTTCAGCTGACAGTTCTTTGTACTCAGAGTACTGGTCATTAAAAACTGCCTTATAGCGATCTCGTTCATCATCCGAGTTTATTGCCTTGTATTTTCTGTAATGAAAAGATATTTTTTTTTCTATGAAGATAAGTTGTAGGATATAGATATATATAAAATGATTAATAAATATTAATGTAATTATAGATCGTTATATTTTAGGTATGTATGCCAACACATCAATGCAAGCATACTTTACATCAATAACTGAAAACCTATTCTTCTGAATGCCCCAAATCCTATCCACATCTAATAGAATATGCAGTGAAACATATCAATATTATAAAGAAACTGAGGCCATGATTTCAGAGTGATACACAATTTGAGGCACTCTGCATCACTACACAGAGAACAAATACTAGAAAAAGGTCCTATAGCACCCAAGGCCATGATGCCAAATTCTGCCTCTTCCCCCGAGATGAGTAGAGCAGCACAAGTAAATTAAGAACCAGAGATATTGTTATGGGAGACTCCAATAATGCCATCGGGGGAAATAAAATGCTTAATAGATATGAATTTGACAATTATGGTACTTACCTAGAATATGGGGGTGCAAAACAGATATTTTCCATTTAATAATGCAACCCAAAAATAATCAATTTGCAAAATGATGTACTTTAAAAGTCAATTACACTGGAATAAGCAGGCAGCAAGAAAAGTCAGAGTAAAACAAGAACGTCTGAAAATATTTGTTACAGGTCAGTGACACAAAGTACTGAAACACTGGATCTGCATCACAGCCAGACAACTAGCATTTTCCAAAGAAAAGGTTACCGTATATACTCGAGTATAAGCAGAGTTTTTCAGCACTTTTTTTGTGCCAAAAATTCCCCCCTGGGCTTATACTGGATTAAGGCCGCATTCACACCTGAGCGTAGCGGAACGAGCGTTTTTACCAGCGGTTTTACCAGCGTTTTGTCACGCGAATACAGTTGTTTTTGCACATTTGCATACGGCGTTGTCAGGCGTTTTTCAACTTCGGCGTTTTTCTTGATAGCCAATAGGAAAAATGATCATCACTGTCATCATTTGTTGCTATGTTTTTAGATTTTGTTCAACTGCTTCCTGGGAGCAGTTGCAGTGACAAAACGCCCGTAGAAACGCTCGTTGTCGCTTGAATCGAGCGTTTCCATTAGTTTCTATGGGGATACAAACGCCCAAATCTGCCCAATTCGGCTTCAGGCGACATGGAGTGGAGATGTGAACCATCTCCATAGAGAATAATGTATTTTTTCCCCTCGAGCGTTTTGTAGCTTCAGGCTTAGGGCGACAAAACGCTCAGGTGTGAATGCAGCCTTAAGCACTTTTCTGCAGCAGAGAATGACATTTTCCGAACCGACTTTGGGGCCCCGTATCTCGGGGTCACTTGGTGCTAGGAACCCCAAATTTGGTGTGCAAACCCAGTGGAACTAGCATTACAACATATCCAATGGGGTTCCTAGCACCAAGTGGGCCCGAGATACGGGGCCCCAAAGTCGGTTTGGAAAATGTGTCTGCTGCAGAAAAGTGCTTGACATTTTCTGAACCAATTTTGGGGCCCAGTACCTCTGGGCCACTTAGTGCTAGGAACCCCATTGGATATGTTGTAGTGCTAGTTCCACTGGGTTTGCACACCAAATTTGTGGTTCCTAGCATCAAGTGGCCCCAAGATACAGGGCCCCAAATTCAGTCAACTGTGTCCATCTGCAGCAATGTAATTTCGGGACCCTTTGGGTCCAGAGACCCCAAATTTTGGCTGCAGCTAGGGGGCATCTAGGAACCTTTAACTACCGAGTTTGAAGTTCAGGAGACCTAGGGCTGCAAATGGGCACAGTGAGGCATGCAAATGGGCATTGTTGACCCCCTTTTCCACTTGCAGTAGCTGCGCATTTCTCACCCTAGGCTTATACTCGAGTAAATACGTTTTCACAGTTTTTTGTGGTAAAATTAGGTGCCTCGGCTTATACTCGAGTATATGTGGTAAATAATGGCAGCTTCCAATCCCCTCACATGCCAGGAAATAAGATGTGTTTTATTACTGATTTGGAGTAATAGTTCTTGAATAGAGAAGTATGTACATGATTGTGTGAGAAGGTATCATACTGCAGATAAAGGTAATGAATAGGCAAGTCCCAACACAGAACGGAGGTATACTGCAGGTAAAGTCTACAGTATACTATACATTTAACTTTGCAGCATGTGTACAAAATATTTATTATCAGTACTAAAAACACTAAATATAGATCCAAAACTCCTAAATATGAACCCTGATGGGAAGTAGGGACCTCACTAAAGCCTGGTACACACCGACGTTTTTTTTTTTTTTTGTGCAACCCCCTGCAAGCTGACAGCTCCAGCAGGAGCCGCTGTACTAACCTTTCTGACATTAGTACAGCAATCTCCCCAGCTGAGCTGTTGTGTTCCGATAGGAGGTTGCCCCCCCCCCGCCAGAACACTATGGTCAGCGCTCTCTGCCATTGGCAGAGCGCGCTGATAAGGAGTCGGTCAAATTCTTATTTTCCAGCATGCACCGCCGGCTTCTGTCGGACAGACCGACATACACAGGGGCTGAATGTCAGCTGTTTTTTTTTTTGTAAACCGGCTGTTGTCTACTGACATTTGGCCCATGTGTACAGGGCTTAAGAGTAATCTATCCACCAAGGAATTCAGCAAAACTTGTCAACTGAACTTCACCTAATTGGCTGAAGACAGACAACTTGTGGACCCCCTAAGAAAGCACTCAAAGTATGCACAGCATAAGGGAGGTCTGGGATTTACAAATAGCATGTTAGTCCACAAGGCTACATTGGTATGCAATGGTATTGTTTTGCAGATTACCCAGTTGAAGCAGATGAGTAGAGGCCGAGGCAGGCCATAGATTATGCAAATTTATTTCCTGCAACCTGGAAAGAAATCCAGAAGATTATACAAGTTTCTTTCCTGCAACCAGGGGGAAAAAAAATACAGAAATCTCTCCCGCAGAGCTATTGTCTTCTCCCGGTGGGTGAGCATGGGAAGTCGTCTCAGCCGGGAGCACACAATGATTATCGCTAGTGGCTACAGCCATTGGCAATAATTGCATGGTAGAAATCAGACATGCTGGTTGTACCCAAGCCGTTCAATGGATTGACTTGGGTACAATCAGCCTGCCCATAGATTGATCCCGGCGGTTCAGCAGATCTTTGGTTGACTTAAATGAGAGCTTTTTCAAGTAAGAGAGTCCTTATCTGAAAGAACACATTTTCGACATATTATGTGAAGCCGTTTTTTTTTCATTTGTTCCACAGGATAAATAACCTTGATATTCCTGTGCTTACAAGAATAGTCTCTTATCTTATCTCACTGATGTTATCTCTTTTCCCTTCAGCAGCAGCAGCCTGTGAACTTCAGGACTGTAAAAGTCTCTGTCAGCCTTCCTCTCTAGCTGAGCCAAGACATACAATCAAGGGTGGAAATGCACATATTTTAATCACAGCAAGTGACAGTTTTTGAGACCAAGGAGAGGGGGGAGTTTCCAATAAGGAAGTGCCTGCTTTGGGCTTCAACAAAATGGCAGTCTCCAGCAAGAAGAAACAGGAGCAATGCTGGGAGCAATTTACAGCACACACAAAATTTTGGTAGCATAAATAATAAATGTGGAATGTATGCTATCGCTGGTGGGCACTGAAATGCAGCACTGGTAGGCAGTACTGATTATCAGTGCAGATGTCCACACTGAGGAAAGGCGCTTATCCTTACGCGCTATCAGCATGAGGAGAGGAATGCGGCATTTCCTATTTACAATGTGATCAGCTGTGATTAGACACAGCTGATTGCATGGTAAAAATCCTGTGTCATAGGCTTTTTTACCATAATCAGCGATGAGCTGTGTCCAAGGGACAGACAGCACCACTGATCGTGGCGTGCCCTCGGGGCGTGCATGAGTGGCCCGTTTTGAAGGATGTCCAGTCAGAGCGTTGAAGGTGCCAAAGAACAATTAAACTGGTTGCTTTGTCCTGAATGGGCTCATTTACCTATACAGGTAAACTACCTGGCTTTAATTTAAGGTCACAGGGTACTCTTAGGCCCCGTCCACATCTGTACATTCTATGTGTGTCCTGCATGCTGTATCTTTAAAACGCTCTTTAAAACGCTTTTATCAAAACACACATACTATGGAGTCCAATGGCAGTGAACTTTAAAAAGCAATGTAAACATGTCCAAAATGCAAGGCATCAAAAAAAAAAAAAAAAAAAACACTGCACAGATATGAACTGGCCCTTAAACACCTACCTGGGGTTACTGGCGATAATGCTGAGGTGAAATAACATGGTTTTCCCGTCTAAATGTACACTTATGCCCCGTACACACGGTCGGAAAATCCGACCACAAAATCCATCGGATTTTGTCCGACACTGGTGTTGCATACACACGGTCGGACAAAGTTGTCGGAAAATCCGATCATTCTGAACGTGGTGACGTTTGTTGCCTACGACGGGACTACGTAGAGGCTAGTAGCCAATAGCTTTGGTCTTGTAATGTGATCTGAGCATGCGTAGCACTTTGTCCGTCGGAATTCGCTACACACGATTGGAAAAAGTCCGATAGGACTTTGTTGGAAAATTTGAGAGCAGGAGATAAAACTTTGTGCGTCGGAAAATCCGATGGAAAATGTCCGATGGAGCCTACACACGGTCGGAATTTCCGACAACATTGTCCGATAGGACATTTTCCGTCGGAAAATCCGACCGTGTGTATGGGGCTTTACACATTTCACACTGTTAGAGGACAGCACATGCAAACAAATCAAAGATGTCAGGCACATACAACCTGGTTATGCAAAAAATGGTTTTCATCAATACTTACGCCACATAATCCGGCATGACAATGGGCTTTGGTATATGTCCTGCTGGAATATATCCGCTAATCAGCTCGGGCCGCATGTCACCAACTTTATTAGCTCGTTGCTGCATTGGGCCATCCAGTACCATATGGTCATTACCCGAAGACACATTGTGCTAAAATAAAGGAAAAAAAAAAACACCATTAGATGCCAAAACACACACTGATGTAGGTGATCAATGGGCTTTTAAATCACACTTGGATTTTGCAATCAGCAGCAAACAGAATTCAAGCTTCTTTCACTTCTTGGAAACTCCAGTAACAAGATCTGATTAGCTGGCTACAATAGATTCTGTCTATGTAACCACAAAGGCTAGCTACATATGATAACCTAGTGATATATGTAATAATGCAAACATAAGGGACAGTGCACATTTAAACATACATTACTGACATTGCCTGCAAAGCAAGAGTAGTATGCAAAATGGTGAGACAACATATACATCAACATATTGAGAACCTAAATGTCCATTAAACTGCGTCAAGAGACACTTAGACGAGTCCAAAGTGAAAAAAGTAAAATTTTTCAAATGGTGCAAAATAGATGAGGATTTGGACTTCCAGTATTATACAAAGGCCTGTCTTTATCTACATTGATGTAAGTGCAATACTTTATTTAATACATATTTAGCCAAGGATTATGCTATGTGGCGATCTTTTCTTCCTGTACGAATCCTTCCTGACTGGTGGAGCCGATGAGTCTCTACTGTATATGCTGAACTTGGATCGTTTTGCTTTCTTGATGTTGTTCCCTGAAAGCTTGATTGTCGAATCTGCACTGCTGTACAAGCCACATGCTGGTTCCTGTGATGTTAAAGACCCCACCAGTTTTGCTTGTTTGGCTCCCTGCTGCTGGCAGGTAGCCCACACCATTTGGTAAGAGTACCCCATTACCTTAACTGGTGGCGGTAGCACACTTGATGATGAATATTGTTTCCTTGCTGAATTGAGCACACACACATCTGTCGGTCGTCCTTGACTAAGTCCGAATAACCCCCTTTTTTGAAAAATTACTTTTTTTTTTTTACTTTAGACTCATCTAGGAGTCTCTTGATGCAGTTTAATGGACATTTAGGTTCCCAGAATGCTTATGTATATGTTGTCTCATCATTTTGCATACTAGTCTTGCTTTGCAGGCAATGTCATTAATGTATGATTAATTGTGCACTGTCACTTATATGTTTGCATTATTACATATAGTTCTTAGCGCTGCACTTAAATCCTTACTACTTTCTTTACACAATGTGTCTAATTGTAGTGTCAGCAGCTCATTTATTGAGTGTGGTGGCGCAGGGTTTTCCTTCCTTTTTTTTTTTACACAGGAGAACCACCAGTGACAATGTGTAACGCAAGTAGCTACTCAAGCTAGTGGTTGTGTATCCACTTCTGCCACAGAAAAACAAAATTGCCAGGAAGAAAAGGGGGGAAAAAAAAAATAAAAGAAAGACCTGGGCCCCAAAACCCAAGGCTATAATACAATTATAAAATAGACTTTTCAAGCTCTATACGCTTATCAGACCCACTGAATCAACAGTATAGACACTCCTGCAACAGAGATGTCAACCCAGAACAAGGGCAACAGGGTTCACATCAAAAACTTAGCCACATAAGCATTATCCAATAGGCATGGTTTACTCATAATGGACATGTTAAAAAGTAAGATGAACACTGAAGAAATGGCTGCACTCCAAGATCAATCAAAATTCTTATTTAATAACGAACACCCCAAGTGTTACAGACAGTTCAAATGGTAGACGCGTTTCACACACCAACAGGTGCGCTTATTCATCATGAATAAGCGCACCAGTTGGTGTGTGAAACGCGTCTACCACTTGAACTGTCTGTAACACTTGGGATGTTCGTTATTAAATAAGAATTTTGATGGATCTTGGAGTGCAGCCATTTCTTCAGTGTTGATCGTATGCGGAGGCAAGCCGAGGCGGGTATCATTAGGCTTCCTGTCTCACCTGGAGCAGCGAGTTCTTTTGTTTGGATAAAAAGGAAGATGGCATGCCCCTATTCTTCCATGCCCATTATAAAAGACTGGTAGAGACTGACAATCCATTACAAAAGACTGTTGGAGGATGACTATCAAAGTTCAGCAAAAGGCTTCCTTTTTTCCTCCTAGTATGAAGAGCAAGCTGCCAGTCTAACTATAATTCCCACAAACAGTGCTGCAGATGAGCGCTGTCAGTTTCCACTGTGCATAGCCAGCCACTAATAGGCAGTCTGGATGTGGATTGAGGGAAGGAGCATCTGAGAGATCATTCTTACCATTTACAAAGAACACTTAAAATGGCTTGATCGGCAGGATCAACAGGTATTTTAATTATATTCCTGGGAGCATTGTTTGCAAAACACTTAAACTGTGATAATACCCTCCATCACATATACTATTTTAGCCAATGTCTATAGTTTAAGAGAGACAATTCCCACATGTTGAAGGACTAACACATCATTGACAGGGTACAAAAGAGAACACCAACATTACATGAAAGACCACCAGAGGCCATCAATAGGTTGGACTTGACGAATGGAGATTGCAAGACATACTTCCACAAGGCTTGTGCCAAATTCCTAGAGTAAAATATTAGCACATGGCAGTCTTACCACAAATCATCTAATAAATGTATAAAAAAAGTCTCACATGTGGTATCCCCATACTCAGGAGAGGCAGCAGAATGTATTTTGGGGTGTCATTTCACATATGCCCATGGCCTGTTTAAGCAATATATCAATTGACAACTTTGTGTAAATTGATTATTTTTTTTGTCATCTTTCAATCACTTATGACAAAAAAATAAATAATATTCAATGTGCTCAACAAGCCTCTCAACAAATACCTTAGGGTGTTTACTTTTCAAAATGGGGTAATTTGGGGGGTTTGCCCTGCCATTTTAGCACCTCAAGAAATGAGATAGGCAGTCAAACTAAAAGCTGCGCAAATTCCAGAAAAATGTACCCTAGTTTGTAGACGCTATAACTTTTGCACAGACCAATAAATATATGCTTATTGATTTTTTTTTTTTTTTTTTTTTTTTTACCCGAGATATATGGCTGAATGCTTTTTGGCCTAAAATGTATGACTAAAAATTGAGTTTATTGCATTTTTTTTTTTTTTTTATAACAAAATGTTTTTTTCTAAATTTTCTGTATTTTTTTTTGTTTATAAATCGCAAAAAATAAAAACCGCAGGAGGTGATCAAACACCACCAAAAGAAAGGACGCAAATTTAGTTTGGGTACAGCATTGCATGACCGCCAATTACCAGTTAAAGAAGCGCAGTGCCAACTTGTAAAAAAGTGCTTTGGTCAAAAAAGGGGGTAAAACCTTCTGGGGCTGAAGTGGTTCATTTATGAAGAAAAAAAAATGAAGGATTAGCCCACACCTGGCCATGAAACAGCTTTTGATTCAATTGCCCAATTACTTTTGGTCCCTTGAAAAAGTGGGGATGGTTATTAAGAGCTGCAATTACTAAACCCTTTCTCCGATTTGGATGTACATACCCTCAAATTAAACCCGAGAGAGTGTGCACTTTCAGCCAATATCCATTATAGAACTATAGCTTGAATATGTTTTGGTAAATACCTGAAAAAATAAAAAAAATTGTGCCTGTGTCCAAATATATATGGACCTAACTGCACATTTTATTTCAGTGGGGAGCTAAAAGTATACAGTATGTCCACCAAAAACATCCCCACACCCCGATAGCATGGGGTAGGGCTAGAACCCGTCAGGATTTTACGGGTATCCTAGTCTCCATTATTGAGATTTACTTTCACCTCCTGTCTTGCCAATGTTTTACCAGAAAGAAAGTGAAGATGATCCTCCAAACATAACACAGACAGAAAACCTGAACGTGGCTCATCCATAGTAGTTTACTTCCCGTTGCGAAAGTATTTGAACCAGTCGTAAACACATTATCTGCTCATGGCTTCCATCCCGTACACTTGCACCAACATTTCATGCATCTCCGGCATCATGTTCCCCAATTTGTAGCAGAAATTGATGTTGCACTGTGACCCTACCTCTCACGCTGATTACGTTCAACTGTCCGCAGCTGGTTTACTCTGACGGCCACGTGTACTCCACACTAGGTGGCGTTTCTTAAAGTCACTCTGGATAGCCATGTGCATGCGCGTGATCAAGGCTGCTGTTAGAAATCAGGAGGCCCTCTACAGCCTACTGGACAGCCCCCCCCCCCCCCCCCCAACAAAAAAAAAAATCAAATAATTTTGCAGCCATGGCAGAAATTTTACCCTCATTAAACAAGATGCATTCAAGTGAATAGAGCTGCTCTGCAAGTGCCCCGCAGTGCATTAGTGTGGGGTTAGAGCAGGCAATATGCCTCCTCACCACCTGTCAAATGTACTCTGAAGAGCAATCTAAATGCTGACTGTGCTTTAGAGAGAAAAGCACATGTGAACAAGCGCATGGAAGGGGCAAATATAAGAACCAATCCCCCTGCAGTGCTGCAGAGGGATCCACAAGACAGTACAGGTGGCCCTCCTGCTAGGCAGGTGCCCTTCTGAAGTGATGGGGCCTGGGCCCAGTACAAGAGGGCCGATTGTACTGCCTTATCAGCGGCCCTGCACGCGTACCGGGCAAATGTTGCTGTTGAGACATCGGCCCATTCCCCCAAATTTTTAGACACACCTCGTATGCTACATACAGGAAGCAACGTCTCTTCAGGCAGGTGCTCCAGTGACTTCCGCTTGAGGCTAAATAAAGAGCATCGCTTTCTCCGGCACCCCAGCCACTCAGGAGAATAATTAATTTTATTTATTTTTTTTTCCAATGAACACAAGGCTCCCTCTAATTGGCCAAACTGGAAAGGTGGGTAAATTGACATCACAATCTCCACCTCGGACAATTGGTGACTTTTTTTTTTTTAAAGTACATAGAGGGGAAGTCGCTGGAGCACCCCCCAGAGGAGGATGCCACTTCCTGCATGTAATAAGGCTATAAAAGTAAAAATTATAGATTCAACATTCGCCATAAGAAAGGAAGCATCTGCATAATTTGTTTTAGCCAAGCTGGCCTAATGTAATGGTATAAAAGTAATCTCATTCCTGGAGTCCTTCTTTAAATCTCTCTAAAGCTGCCCATAAAAAGGAGTAATTTTTATTATCCATTCAACCAGAGGGCTGAAAAAGACCCAATTCCCCCATTCACACACTTGAGGTGGATAGGGGAATCCTTCCCACTGAGTCTTTGTATTTTGACAGTGGGGAGACTTCCCTGCCTACAGTATACAGTGACTTCTCTACAGTAGATCAACTTCTCTACAACCTCCCTACCCATACATGGATGGAAATTCAGCCAATCCCTGCTGAACCAGCTGAATTTTGACCTGTGTATGGCTGGCTTAACAGGGAGCAATAAAAACCCAACAGTACTTCTAATTTTTCCCCATTCTATCCAAAATTAAATAAAAAGTTCTAAGCTTGACGAACATTTTAATTGTATATCGTTATTTCAATATCATTTGGCTTTTTCAATTTTTTATCTTCCCAGACTGAAGCAAAATAAAATAAATTAAATAAAAAATAATCAGATCTCGCTCCATAAATAACAACCATTAAAAGACTTCCCTATCTTTTGTCTACCAGGAACATCTGTAATCTCCCTGTGTCCTTACACCATAGGTGTGCGCATCCTATTGTATTAGGGTGTGCACCCTAAAGCTCAAGCACACACATCTGTCTACATATATTTGACGCAGAGAGGGAGATCAGTCTCCCTGCCGGCACAGCGAAAGAGAAGTGTGTAAGTACTTCTCTTATGGCAGAGCCGGTAAGATGGAGATCTTTCCCATCTTCCTGCTGGTACACAGAGTGATAATGCTAATGTGCATGGAGTGTTTAGGGTGTGCCCAGGCACACTCAGCACACCTATGCCTTATGCATACACAATTGGTGCAGGTTGAGGTGACGGAACCCTGCCCTTTTCCACAACCAATATGAAAACAAATGCTTAGGAACCCTAAATGTATTTGCGCACTAGCGAAAAGTCATTATCCCCTAGTTAGTTCATATATGCTAAATTGTCACAAGCAAATCATCGTATACATCATCTGTATATACTGGGTTCAGCAGACACCAAACAGAGACCCAACTAATCAGCATATGACTGCAGAATGAGCAAGAAGGAACAAGTCTAGCACTGACTAGGTTACATTCCTACAAGCCTATCTCCCCCTGCTGATGTGCCGCACATTCCTGGGAGTAATTACCATTCTCATGTTCCAGGTATATACAGTCCAGACTAAAAGCTGCAAGATTTTTCACTGGTCATTAGCGTCTTTGTATAACATCCCCCATAATACAGCCCAGTGCATATTCAGGTTCTGACACACTGTAAAAAAAATCACCTACATGTGACACCAGCCACTTACATGACGCATATAAAGGCTTGGAGATTTTATTTGAACATTAGATTTGCACAACCACATTAAAATGCAAAAAGTAGCAGGATTATACTGTATATATGCATATTGACATGCATAAAATGTAGAAAATGTTATGATTCAATCAGTATCATTCAAGGACATCTATTGCAAATTGTTTTAGCACAGTACTGAACATGAGTGGGTTCGTTTATTAACCACGTCAGCCCCGGAAGGATTTACCCCCTTCCTGACCAGAGTACTTTTTGGGATTCGCCACTGCGTCGGTTTAACTGACAATTGCGCAGTCGTGCGACGTGGCTCCCATACAAAATTGACATTCGTTTTATTTTACCACAAATATAGCTTTCTTTTGGTGGTATTTGATCACCTCTGCGGTTTTTATTTTTTGCGCTATAAACAAAAAAAGAGCGACAATTAAAAAAAAAAAAAACGCATTATTTTTTACTATAATAAATATCCCCCAATATATTATAATATCAGTTTAGGCCGATACGTATTCTTCTACATATTTTTGGTATAAATAAAAAACCCAATAATCGTTTGATTGGTTTGCGCAAGAGTTATAGCATTTACAAAATAGGGGATAGTTTTATGGCATTTTTATTAATCATTTTTTTTTTACTAGTAATGGCGGCGATCAGTGATTTTTATCGTAACTGCGACATATCGGACAAATTTGAAACATTTTTGGTACAATACAGCGATCAATGCTATAAAATTGCATTGATTAGTGTAAAAATGTCACTGGCGGTTAAGGGGTTAACCACTAGGGGGCGGTAAGTGTGTCCTGGGGGAGTGTTTCTAACTGTCTGGGAGATGGGCTAGCAGTGACATGACACTGATCGCTGCTCCCGATGACAGGGAGCAGACGATCTGTGTCTTGTCACTAGGCAGAACGGGGAGATGCTGTTTACATTGGCATCTCACATTCTTCAGCTCCATGACACGATTGCGGGTATCCCAGCGGGAGGATCAAGTCCGCGGGTCACGCGGGCATGGTCACGGAGCTCGCGGCAGGCACGCGCACGGTGGGAATTTCAAAGTAACGTACGGGTACGTTACTTTGCTCAGCCATGCCATTCTGCCGACGTATATTTGCTGACAGCGGTCAGCAAGTGGTTAAGAGGATAATACAAAAGGGGCACAAATAAAAAAAATTAAAAAAAAAAACACACAGATCTATAGAATTTTTTTCTCATGTTTTGTTTTTAAAACTGAGCTGAACAAAGCACCATTGTAGCCAATAGGCAAGATTTACTAAATGGTAGCCAATCAACCTGGCTTTGACAATAAAAGCTGGAAGCGGATTGGTTTCTGTTGCACCAGATTTTGCACTCTCCAGTTTTGGTAAATCGACCCCTAGGTGTCCATACACATAGCAGCGTTTAGCTCTACTTTAGGGCAGTGTTCAGAGGTGTGTGTGTGTGTGTGTGTGTG